>JAWWEU010000011.1:3355767-3470097 GCA_035583155.1 Acropternis orthonyx | reverse complement strand
CAGGTGGAACTCTTTTCTATGGGGCATGCAGTCTCTTTCCAGGTTCCACGGTTGAAGAGGAGACAGAGGGTGATTCCCTTGAGGTGCAGGGTTGGTAGATGAAAGAAAAATTCCAAGATTTTAAACCCACAACAACATAATGCTTTGTTTCCTGTCTTTACCCAAGTGAAGCCAAAAAAAGGGTAGGATGTGAAGCTCAAATAATATATATATATATATATATATATATACATATATATGTGTTCCCTATTGTATAGGGACACTGCACAATACAATTTGACAGAGAACATTTCACTTTCTTATTTTGCAAACAAACCTCATCCAGTGCCAGGAATTAGGAACTAATTGAGTTCTGGGACTAAACTCTTACAAACCTTACTGGGAGTCAAGTCCAGGCTCTGTCAGTGTCAAACCTGATGTGCTTCCCTGAGAACCCACAGTCATGAGTAACCAGCAGCTGGCACAAAGTAAACCTTGTATAATCCTTGCTAACACAGCTAATCTTCCCCTTACTGTACAAATGAGTCATGCAGTGCGAAGTGAAGCAGTGCTTTTATGATATATAGGTTTTTCTTACGTGCAGGTTACACATTTAATTTGCTATTTACTGAAGCCTCCAAACTTGGCAGTAGAGGGAGACTGCATGATTGCCAAAATAATCGGAGAGAATTAAGAATAGACAGTGTAGTAATGACAAAAGCCTCAGGAGAGAGCACGCAGATGTTTCCTGATGCTAAGCAGAAACTCTCTGCAAACCCAACTAGTAAACAATAAACCAACTAATACAAGTCCCCATCCCGTGCCAAACTGGGATACTCAGTGGCTCGCTGTGTAAAACATCTCTCACCTGCACGCACTGCCCTGCACGAGGCACGGAATCCTCGGGGCTGCTGTCATGGCAATGTCTGGAACGTGTCAGTCTCCAACGGGCAAGGAGACAAACAAGATCTGTGATTTAATTAGGCCACAACTTTATTAACCCATTTCTTCAGGGAGCTCCCAGTGATCGCTCACACGGTGTAGACCATGATTCAGTTTTTAATCATTTCTGTCCAGTAAAGAGCTGTGTCAATGTTTCCCTCCCTCCTCCTCTTCACAGCCGAGCTCCTGTGAGTGACCCCGAAGGGATCTCGGTGTGTGGGGGTGTCTATGGATCCCAACTCCATCCTGTACCCCTCTTCTTTGTAAGGACAACTTCAGACCCCCCAGGGAAGTGCTTGCACAGGCAACGTGGAGGTATCACAGCTCCTTCTCCTTGACACCAGCTGAGTATGGAGACAATTAACAGTCTCCTCTAGAGTATTTCCCACCGGGAAGGTACACATTAATACCTTAACAACAACAAAAAAACCCAAAAAACCCCTCATATGGAACACAATATATTTGGAAGGCAATTGCACATTCACATCACCTCTGCCTGCCTTCACCACCTCAAAGGCAGGTCTGATAAGTCCCAATAAGTCCCCCATACACAGTCCCTGTGTCAAATCCCAAATGAATCCCGTTTGCAGGCAGAACAAACCCTTCACAGGGGTCTTCCTGGAGGAGATTAGCCCATCTGGTCTTGTGTTGGCCGACCAAGAATTGTTTTACCTTGGAGGTACTGCTGCAAATTTCCAGGGGAATTGCCTGTCCACTTGAATACCCAGTGCAGAGCAGAACCGAACATTAGCTCTCATCATCATAATTTTTTATAGCAAGGCTACAGCCCCAGGCACGCTCAGATGAAGACACGACAATCAACTTTTATGGCACTTGCAACTTTTGGGCCAAGTCCTCTGCAGGCAGAGCTCCAAAAACTTCAGAGTTACACCACGAGAGAATATGATAATTGTCTGGCCAAGACCATAAAAAACCCCTCCTTGTTATTGTTGTTAGAAACCAAATGACAAGCAATTCATTACTGCACTGTAATTCGGTGCAATTTATTGGTTGATTTGCTGTGAGGGATTTTAGCTACATACTAATACACATACTATAAAAAGAATGCAAATTCAGTAATGCAAGTCTAAATGAATGAGACATAACATTTTCTCACAGTTTGCAAGAAATTAACCTTTAACGTCTTTCTTATGCTTTGGGAACAGCACTTGGCCAAAAGCTCTTACAGTAATAAAGCAGTGACCCATAGCAAAGAATAAATGTCAGAGTGAAATGATAACAGCAAGCCTATTTGCCAGAAAGTGGTAATTTATAAGATTTTAATTTGAGATCATCATGGGGGGTCAGCCTTATCAAATAATTCAAAAATGTAGGTCACAATTATAGCCCTTGAAGTGTGGTTCTGCTCTGAAATGTGACTGCAAAAATGGCATGTTTATTATTTCTAAATGATTCCTTTATCAGATGCATTGAGTTTACAAGGAAAATGCTAATGGGAGAGATTTGCTTTTTGCTTTCTCCAATTGTTACATTTGTGTAGCTCACTGATTTCAGTGCTTATTTCTGATTTACATTCCCCTAAAAGGAAAATTAAACCCCTCAGTTTCTCACCTTCCTGCTCAAAGTTCCAGAGAGCCAAATTAGGTTCTTCTTGTTCCCTGTGTCACCAAAAGCTTTCAGCAAATTTGCACGTTTCTAGGCTAACTAGAATGTAAAGCCCTCTAATTCTCTCAATAATAAGGAAAAAAATACAATTCAGCTCTCAGTTCAGGCAGATTCCTTGGGTGGTGTCAGTCAGTGTGGCTCCATCAAAATCGATGGAGTTCTCCATCAAAAATCAATGGAGTTCACTCACGTACAGCTCTCTCTACAGCACTGTCCTTGGATTTGTTGGCTCTTCAAGTCTAACAGCTGAAGGAGAAAAGGCATTTAACAGGTTTTTAAATCACCCTGCCCAAATCAGTAACTGTGAAATGCTAACACCTGTCTGGAGCAGATCACTGGGGATGGCTGGAATCCAGCCTCTGCTTCAAAGGGAGCCATACACAGAAGATGGTCCAGGAAGAAGGAGAGAACCATCAAAGACATTTCTTAGCTTTTTTTTCCACAACATTTTCCAGTCCTGTGATCTCCTAGTTCCAGGTGGATTCTTGATACGATGCAGTATAATTGGTCATTACTTCCAGTCCTTCAGCCTGTTTCCAGAGATGCATCTGGGACAGTTCTCAGCCCGTTCCCAGAGAAACCAAATCAATTCTGGTGAAGCAACAGAATGAAACAAGAGACCAGTGAGTGAGGCCTGGCTAAAGACAAGTGTTTGCTCCACCATTGCCTGGATGGAGGCAGGGATGAAGGGATGGAGGCAGGGATGTTGTTTCTGTGCAGGAGGGACCTTGCTGTCACCAGAACAGGGAGTTGATATTGCTGCTGTAGGTAAATCTCCTGTCCATGCTGTTGTGTCTGGAGAACTTCTGTCTTTGCTTCGTTCTCCTTTAAATTACCATGAAAGTTATGAAAGCTGAAAAAGCCCTTACTCCTCTCTTTGATAAAATCAGCTGTAACTTGGAGAACAAAACCCACCAAGAACAGTGGACCGATTCTGCTCTCCACTCCACAGCTTAGAGTCAATGAGAGTTTGAATAAATAAGATTTAACACAATGCAAGTGAGAAGATTACATGAAACAGTCTTAATTCAAAATGGGGTTATACTCTAATTTTGTCACATCTCCAATTTTATTTAATAATTTTATTCCATAATTACATTTCTGCAGTAATTCTGTCTTTTGACATCCTCCTTCTGTCACAACTTTCTGTAAGCCAGCACATGCATTAAACCCAATATTGACACGCAAATGGATGATCAAAAGTCTGCATTTGCCTTGGACTAAAAAACAAACCCAACCACTGGAATACAGATTTCATGGGATTGCTGAACTCACAGTTTGAACAAGTAAAACTCTGCTGTTAATTCAAAATACTTTAAAATCCACCTCACCTTCTCTAAGGTATATTCCCAAGAGAGGGAATAACTGGACACTCACACAGGCTGAAGTGCTGGTGACAACTGAACCCAAGGAAGCATAACATTAAATATAATACCTTCCATTATAAAACAAGGTAGGAGAAATGCAACAAATTATTCCTTACAGACAATTTGTTGCTTAATGGCCTGAAGCAACACCAAGGGCTGTTAGAGCTGATAAGACAATCCTTAACCACAGAAACAATCTATATGCTGGGATTAATGCCATCATAAAGTTCAAGCAATGGTTTATAACTCCAAATATTGGCAGAAGCAACCAATTTTCTGTCTCTTGGAAAGCAGAATATGTTACATTAAGTAAACCATAATTCAAAAGCAAGGAGGGTGGGGGAAAAGAAAAACCCCCGCCCTCCAAATGAATAGGTTTCACTTATTATAACATGTGTGCTTGAAAAGACATAACTTTGAGTCAGGGAATAGAACACAAAGCAATGTACTGAGAGCACCTTTCTGCTCCTTTCTCCAGGCTGAGGCAACATTCAGGCAGCATTTTAAGGCCGATGCACACGGCTTAGCAGCCACAGGAGAATAAGCTGCTTTCAGGAGGCAAATGCCTGGCAGGATGTGCTTGGTAACAAATGCACATGAAATAACTGGAGATCTTCCAGAAGCAGCTGATAATTTATCTGAGAGTCTACCAACAAAAACAGTCTGAAAAACACCCCCTCTTTAATGGCACCTATCTCTTCAAAGCTTCAATGGACAGTCCAACACTCTTGAAAGGAAAGTATGAAAACCTGAAGGGTGACAGCAAGAATCAAAACATGTCCAAACCCAACCCTAATAAATGCTGTGTACAGTTCAAAGCTTTTAAGAATCTCCATTGAGGTGACAAATCCCAGCATATGAAGCCATCTCGTTACATTTTAACATTCAACTTCTGAGTCAGACTGGGAAAAAACTCAGGAATCGTTTCTCTCCTCAAGTCATCCACTACATTTGAGTTTCCACATGGGTCTAGAGCAGATGGAAGTTCCAGAGCAGCAAGGGCTGGATTCCTATCAGAATTCTTCTCTGAAAGGATCAACACCAGGTTAATTGATACTAAAACTATCTTTTAAGTTCCCCCATGTGGTAGGAACTCTGAAATGAAAGCACAAAATGTTTGCATGGGCACATCTTTTTTTTTTTTTTCCTTTTTTTTTTTTTGTATCTTTGCTTGTGCTGCAGAACAGCACAGAGGGACTTGGCAGTGTGGCACCACCTGATTCATCCCTATTGCCTGCACTAGTGTCTGTCCAGGACTGAGTTTTCCATATACTGCTGGGATACAAACCCCTCCCCCCCTTTTTTTTTCTCCCTTGTTTGCTGTAAGTTAAAAAAAACCAAACCACCCCTAACAACAAACCCCACATTTTAAGTAGGAAGCTTTCATAAAACACAGAGTTTTTTTGGCACTTCAACACCTTGTGTATCATCTTGCCACTTTCTTCTCTTTAACTGGCTACATTATTCTTGCAAACTAGCAAAGAGTGTGGAAATATTTATTAAGGTCTATATTTTCCGTACAGATCATCAAAGGACAGTGAGAAGTGTCTGCGTGCAGAGAGAGGGAAAGAGAAACGCAATTATTCCTGCTTGATCTGTTTATTCCATAAGCTGGACACAAGTCATTGCCATGACATTTTCATTTTCCTGGATGCACAAGTGGGTTCCAATCTCATTTGTGCTGGTGTAAGTGCAGGAGGATCAGCGAGCTTTCCCCCTCATTTATGTTTTGGGAAGTAACAGCAGGAATCAGACCCATAACCCTTGATCGTTAATTCAAATTCACCTCTTGCACGTAACAGTGGCTGTCAAAAAGATTTTGGAAAACTGTCAATCTCTGGTAAGAGATAAAATCTTGATTAATAAAAATAATTTAAAGCTGAGTTTGCTCATTGGAAAGAGAGGTCACTGGCACTGTGGTGTCAAGAAGCCAATATTTTTCAAACACATGGTATTCTTAGGGGAAATCAAAGCAAAGTCTGTACAGAGCCTCCTGCCAAGTGAGCTAACAACTCCATTTAACAAAACAAAATCATCCTGATGCTTAGAAGAACTCTTTCCTTAACAAATAAAAATCAAAGCAAAATGAAGACCAAAGTGAAATTACTTCCATGATCAAATCAGAACCTAAGGGCCAAGCTGTGCACGTTGAGGGAAAGGGAGAGGGGATGGAGTTTTGCTTTTAGCAAGCAAGAAGACTAATGGGAATGATCAGCGGTGAAAATTCAGCTCTCTGAGCTCCTGTTCCACTGGCCTGTGATTTACCAAGGAGTTGCTTCACAGATTGGACTCTACAGCTCAGCTGAAACTGAGAAAGCCCAGAGACAGACCCCACAGGAGCTGAGATGCTCACGTGGCCAAAGACACGGTGCAAGGGCTACAACCATCAGGTTACTTCACCTGCACGTGCAGAGCGTCACGGGCCTTGGGCCACTGTCCTTCTTGACACCTTTCAGAAACCCACTCAACCCACAGAGAGTATTTTCCCATACAGGCCCTGCACTAAAGGGATGCTAAATCTCCTTTTCCACCTCTCAGTACTCATGCACAGATAAGGTGGGGAAATATCCCACCAGAGAGCAGATACACGGGTGCACCACACTCCTTGCTAGTTTTTTTAACTTTTGATAAATTTAACGGCAATACAGAGACTTTGTCTCCAAATCTTAATTTGCAGGAACCACACCAGGGCTCCAGCAGGTGCAATGCAGATCAGTGAGGGTCACCTCCAGCCAAGCTCAGAGCGCAGCTCTAGTACTCTGAATTCTCAAACTGAAACCTAAAATGCCTTTGCATCAAATTTTCCTGACTGAAGTTACGAGAGGCTACGCCTAAGAAGAAAATACCAAAAGTCAAGCTTCATTCTCTGATTCTGTGAACCACGCTCCTACGGGTAGGAGGATGTGTCTATGTTGCAGATAACTAACTAGCTACATGACAATATGCATTGGAGATGAAACCAAAGCAAATGCCAGCATGATATATTGTGTCAGTAACATCAAAGGAGAAGGGGAGGGGAAGCGAGTGTGAAAATCAAACAGAGTACTTGGGAAAGAAAGCTAATTTTGAGTTTGATGTGCACGAGTGACACTCATTAAAAATTGACGAGTGCATGTGAGAGGATGCCACCTGGGATTATGCAACTGCTAATTAACATTTAACACCATTTTCTAACCTTATAAAATATTCTTAGCCTGCTGAAGGCTCCTTCGTAACAAGCACAATGAAAAAAGCCTCCACCACCCAGCACCTAGCAACAGCAAATGGAATAGGGAAACTTTATGGACTTTTTAAAGCAACACAGGAGACACAAGGAGCTTAAAGGGACCCAGCCAAGGCAGCACAGTCCAAGGGCAGGGGAACAGGTGGGTGAAAGTGTGTCCTGGTGCAACCAGACCCTGGTCCTGGTGCTGTCACAGCAGCACCGACCCTCCTGCCCGCAGGACTCGCTGCATCTTCATGGAATCATGTACTTGTTTAAGTCAGAAAAGACCTCCCAGGTCACCAAGCCCAGCTGTTAACCCAGCACTGCCAAGCCCACCACTGAATCTTGTCCCTAAGTGCCACCTCTACACCTCTTTATATACTTCCAGCACATATGAATATTAAATTAATATAAAATCCAGCATGTGTTAAACGTTTTCCAGCACAGCATCCAATTTCACCCTAAATGACACCCTCCTTCTTACTGTAAGCTACAACTGAGAGTATTATGTGAGGTCTCTCACCCTTAAGATTTAGCATGAGCCTTGCAATAGCTGCTGATTTTCCCTCCAAAACCCATCTCCTGGATTCATGCCACTATCCAGCAGGGAAATCCTGGTTTTCAGCCCTTTTTGTAAAGGCAGTCAGGGGAAATACGGACTCCAAAGCACCAGCATCTGTTCTTGCTGTACGTTCACATGATTTTTAGGGCCCCAAAATAGTAATTTTTAGAAGCTGGGTAGGAATTGGTAGAGAAAAAGGGAGAATAACTGAAAAGAACACGAGAAAGCAAAGGAGACAGTAAGAGAAAGAGGAGTGAAAGCAGAGAAGGTGACAACAAGACCTGAGACTGGTGGAAGGGATGGTCATAGTGAGACCAAGGGGGCACTTTTGCTAATTCAGCGCAACGTTTAAGGAGCCTGAGCACTTCAGAGCATTGAAAAAACCTGAACCCAAAGCAACGCAATGTATAGATTACATTTGGGCTCGGCCATTTCTGCTGGGTGTTTACATTGTGCATTTCACAGTTTAAACAAAGAAAGGAGAGCAGAGGGACAAACCCAAACAGACCTTGCCTTTCCAGGGCCCAACAGGAGGCACCCCAGCAGATCTCCCTGCTCTAGTGACAAGATGGTTCTCTGCAGTTATGAGACATTTTTATAACCCAGGTGCCTTTCAGAATTTTATATGTCCCAGAAAATATATCCCTTTTAAAAGATAAATGCCTAATGATGTATACACTGTAACTTCATGATAAAAGACAGCCCCACGATATCTTTGATATGGCTCTAACTGCAGAACACTGACATATTTAGGTAGATTTTAATTAATACATTGGTATTCATACAGCATGCCCAGGAGGGTTTTTGTGTCTTTCTTCACATGCTTCCAGATGAACTTGCTAATTGAATGGTTAAATGCTTTCCACAGAGGCAAGGCAGAGATTCTCCCTATTTTCACCGGGCAAAGAAAATGGGATTAACTCCTACAAATAATTCTTCAGCACATTAAAAGCTTTTAAAACAGGGTGATACCTCCAGCACTTTTAGATATCACAGTTTAACCATGTTCCTTGAATTTCACAGATACCAACAGCTGTTGATGTAATGTAATTTATCTACCCCCAAAAGATGTGACGTGGTGCCTTGCAGTTCTCTAATTAACAACTACCCTGGTCTTTCCATCCTGGGCAATGGACAAGAAGAAATCACACACTGAGGGAAGGCTGAGCACATGGGAAACAATAAAGGAGAAGTGCCAAAGAGGACTCAATATATAAGCAGCAGAAATATTCCAGCTGCAGCAGAACACACATGAAAGCCCGAGACAAGGCAGTCGGGGGACCAGCAGCGTTAGATGCTGTCTCAGCAGACACGGCGCTGGAGCAAAGCAGGGAACCAGAAGAAAATTAATTTTTAAGCAAAAGGAGAGCTGTTTCCCCTTGCAGAATTTGAAGCAGTGCAATTCCAGACGTTCTGCTTGGGACTGTCCAAGCCTGCAGCCGTAGCTCCTGCCCCGTGGGTTTTATGGGCAGTGCCAGGATTGGGGACAGCTCTGGAGTTACTGGAGCTGTACCCCCAGTAGGACACTGCGCATCCAAAATGAAAGCTATAACATAGATAAGAAGATATATGTTCTAAATAGAAAATGAAAGGGATGTCAACATATAAAAGAAGAATGAAACCTCTGGAAATAAGAACATTTCCAATTTTTATGGGCTCTCTTTGCAACCAACATCCATATACGTTTCTGAGTGTGCCTGCCCTCAAGGTTGGATTTACAAATCTCAAATCCTCAATATTCCAGTGGCAATTCTCCTTATGAATTGCCAAACCTACACTGAGAAAAAGGAGAGAATGAAGTTAGGATCATTTTTTATCATTAAATATCATTGTTTCAAAAATTTTAAAAGTCTGGCCTTTTCTGAAATTGCCCCTGTTTAAAATGTTAAAATATGCTTTCAGATAAGGAGATACTTATTTTGCAGAAACCCCAGAAAGATAAAGCTTAGTGATTGCCATGAAGTGTCATCTTCACAGGAGAGAGGGGGGGAAAAAAAAAAAAGATCAAACACAGACTTTAAAATCTCCCCAAAGCTTCTAACCCTTAAGCTAACAAAAGAGAAACAGTAAATCAGCTTTACAAATATACTACCCAAAATATTATATTCCTAGAAAAGCATGTATCTGAAAACTATTACACCTCAAGTATGAGGTAAGGAAAAAATAAAGACCCTTGCGTACATGCCAGGAGGAAATAGAGCAATTAAAAAAGAAACAGGCTGGGGAAGCCTATTCCGAGGATGGGGAAAGCAGGTTATTTTGATTGCCACTATGCAAGTGAGGAAGGATGTGGATAAATGGCATGCAGGGATGTGATTTTATTTATTTATTTTTAGACTCTTGCTAGAGCATTCCAATACATGAACTTTGTGTTTCTTCTTTCTTTGTTTTCTAACCATTTGAGCTCAGAGAGGCACTGACAGTGAATTTTGGAGCTTACTTAGAGCAGGTGGCTTGTTTTAAGGTCATTGTCAACCACTGATCATTTATCAGATGCTTGTATTTGTCCATACTTCTTTTATCTGTATGTTTCTGTCTCTACCCAGAGGCAAAACCAAAGCCCAAAGGCATGGAGCGGATTTTCTGTAGCAAAGTGCCTGATTCCTTGGTCCACAACATTTGTCAGCTGCTCCAAGGGGCACCAATCCAAGATATATTGGAATAATTAATTCAGAGAGCTACACCTGCACTGGCAAATATGATCAGATCCACAACCAGGAGACCAGAAAAATCACATTCATGGGGGGGAAAAAAAAAAGCCTTTTCAATAACACTGGACAGGCACTACAGCCTCATACTGCTTCCTGCCAGTTTTTCCTTTGCTTCCTTAGAAATTTCCATTTGAATTTGGTAAATGGGAATTTGAGTAAGTCTCTAGATGTGCTGAATGAAAAATCCTATGGATTTGTCCAGCAAACTTAAAGCATGACATTTTGGTACTACAAGACTGAAATAAAGGTACAATCATTACTGCAGGACACTTCTTGATGGGCTTCTTGTATAAAACCAATATTCTCAAAAGGAAAGCTGACTGAATTTTCTCTTTGAGAAGAAAATTTAGAGGAAAAGAGGCACAGCATAAACAATGTGACTCCCACCTCCTAAAATTACAGTAATACCAGAATCAAAATGTGATGAACTTTTAAGTATTAGGTTATGCAAAACAGTGTTTTTCCTATTTTCCCTAGGAAGCTCCAGCCAATGAAGCCAAGGTGCTTCCACTAAAACACATACCACCCAGGAGGCAGCAGGGATACATTCCGTTTGGTTTCCAGTCACTGTGCCTAAATATCTCCCTCAAATTTACAACTCATGTGACAAAAAGGAAGGCGAGAGTTGAAGCCCTTCCTGCTTTCCCGCGTGATACCTCCTAAAGCAAAAGGCTGTCCCTACATACAGTTCATCCAACTTTTCATTGTCACAAGCCCTGTTGGAAGCAGGGGAGAAGCAGAATTGTTCTCTGCTTTGCCACCTGTGGTATTTTGGGGGAGGAAACAGCCCGTAGGTCGCACGTTGATGCCCAGAGGTGACGAGAACCACACACAGCCCCTGAAACCAAGTATGGGTCGCCTTAGGGTTTGCTTACGAGGTCTTACCCACCCTTGATCTCTGGAGCCATGGGGGAGGCTTTGGGAATGTTGCTGCATCCCTGTGGATCCCAGTGTGGGGTGAAGATGAGGAGTGTGAGGTCTGTCTGCTCCGAGCCCTCCTGGATTGATTATAAAACAAAGGGGGGGTTTGGCCAAGAAACACATATGGCTGATCTTATGACTTATATTTCCTGCACAACATTCCTCTTACATCATTTGTACTGTCTCTGCTGCACTTTGCTGGGACTAATAAACATTCCACACTTCCTCTGCAATGTATTTTCTCCCTGCAAGACAGCCTACTTGCTATTAGCATGTAAACTGCACACTTGCCAGTCAGGCTAACCTCATCAATCTTGGCCAAGGCAGAAGAGCTTGTACCCTCTTACAAGATTTCTGGGACTGCACTTTTAAGTTATTCATCCATTTATTGGAAAGAAAGAAAGGGGGAAAAAAAATCTTGAAGATTTCATCTCAAGGCTTCAAAAATAGGACATATTAATGGAAAGAAAAAGGATCACTTGAGCTATTTTTAAACTCACATTTGAATTTTTCCCCCAGAGGAATCAATTTTTGTGTTTCCCAGAAGAATATAGTACAATTCCATCCCTGCTTTGAATTAAGAAAGCAGAATGAAGGAATTAAGATTTTTAAAATAACTATCAAACCCATGCCTTGGATTTCTCTGTTTGTGCTCTTGCTCAATAATGACTCGCCACTCACCCCCTGAGGAGCAGAATAAATTAAGTGTGTACCTTATTAACGAACTTCTTATTCTGGGGCTGACTTCAATATCCCTGCCTGCCCCTGCGCTGTGTGGAGAAGCTGATCCCCACTCCTTGGGGAACAGGGCTCGAAGCTGCCCTGCAGGACAGGCAGTCTCTGCTGGGAAGGGCTCACAGTTGAAACCAGGTGAGGAAAGAGGGTCCTTGAGGTGTCCCTGATGGTCACAGCCCGAGCTGGTTCAGCATCCTGGCTGGCTCATGGCTGGGAAATCAGCACAGCAGGAGGAAAGGAAGGATTATAAAATACCCTGGGTTGAAAAGGACATTAAAGATGACCTTGTTTCACCCCCTGCCATGGGCAGGGACACCTCCCACCAGCCCAGGGTGCTCCAAGCCCCGTCCAGCCTGGCCTTGGACACTTCCAGGGATGGGGCAGCCGCAGCTTCTCTGGGCACCCTGTGCCAGGGCCTGCCCACCCTCAAAGTAAAGAATTTCTTCCCAATGTCCAAGGACAATGTAACCCTGCTCTCTGTCAGTGTGAATCCATTCCCCCTTGTCCTGGCATTCCAGGCCCTTGTAAAAAGTCTCTCTCCATATTTTTGGCTCCTTCAGGCACTAGAAGGCCACAATTAAGTCACTCTGAAGCTTCTCGTCCCCAGGCTGAACAATCCCACTTATGTCAACCTTTCCTCACAGGGAAGCTGCTCCATCCCTCTGATCTCTCTTTGCATCCTCTTGGGATTTCCCAAGACAAAAATTGCAGCTGGGCCACAGAATCCAAGCACTGCAGATGGGCACAGAATTTGTCTAGTTCTTCTGAACTCATTTGTACCTTTTGGGGGCTCCACATACTGTAAAACTCAGTTCTCTCATTTTGTGTTCCTTGAAAAAGTAATTCACTTTCTTAAAGAAAGACACATGGGCAGCTTTGTTTCGCAGTAAGAAGAGAAAGGCAGAGAATGATTATGAGCCTCACTCAAGACTGTACAGGAAAACCACCAAAATAATAAAAAGACCTTTTTAAATTTCACCTCTGATATTTCAGAAGCAATTCCTGAACTCCTCTGGAGGATTTGTGAATGAAGAATTTCAATATGTTCTCTCTGCCTGAATTAACATGAGACTTCATTAGGCAGAAGCGAACCCGAAACCTGAAAGATTAGACCTCAAAGTGCAAAACCATTTGCCGTTTCAGAAGCTCTGCTCCTTAGCAGAGCTGCTTCCTTGCAAAGCTTTTCCAGATGATACTTCCCAAAAGGTGCATTGCTCAGAATGTGAACAAAAGCTTTCACCAGTAGGAAGAGCTGGGGAAAGCATCCACATTTTTTCATTCTGAAGAGTGGTGTTGTACAGCAATTACTTTGCATAAAATCTTTCATAATGAGTTAAGAACCCCAAGTTAGTGCAGCAGCCAGGCTGACAGAGCAGGCAATCCATCCCAGAAATGATTCATAAATTAAACCAGCCCCAGCTAAGGCCCTGACATATCACTGGGTAACAGCTCCAAAGGAGTCATTATGAGTATTCTGTCAATAATGCATAAACTTCATGACCCTTTTAGCTCCCACCGCCCCTCAGATCCCAACAGTAATGGCCCATCCCTCCTTCCCCCCATCCCCAATTCCTGGGTGCTGCTCTCTCACCCACAGGAGTCAGGGGGAGTGCTGCCACTGATCTCCAGCAACACAAACTCACCTTCCCCTCAACCTAAATCATACAAACAAACTGAAACTCAGCAGGGCTGCCAAGGCCGGAGCTGAATGCAGAGGACATGGAAAACCAAAGGAAATCAAGGATTAAAAACCCCCTTTGCTCGTAGTCCCAGAGCTCTGAGCAAACCATTGTTGGTGTGATACACAGCAGGCATTGAGGTGGGCTGGTTCAGTCAGTTTAACGGCAACTGATTTTGTTAATCCTCCTCAATTTTCTGCTTTCACATCATAGTTCCATGTGCAGTTTCACTGATAGGGGTTGAAAAAGCCAGGAGAGAAAGTCCTGTTCAACATGGCCTATGAGACTTGGTGGGTTTTTTGAAACATCTCACTATAACTCCATGATTACCAGACTGAAACAATGAACCATCAGCTGAACGTCAGCACTGCCAAGGGGAAACCAGCTGGAAGGCACCTCCTCAGCCTAAGGGACACAGGAAGCAGTGACCACCAAAGAAAGGTGCTTTTCAAGTGAAGTGCTTTGTATTTGGGAGTAAGCAAAAGCGTAATTTCAACTCTGAAATATATTGGTTAAGGAATAGAATAAGTGGATGTGAAATTCCAAGTCTGATATTTTTTACAGAAAGCTGTTTTGCATTTGGTAGAAGAAATATGATGGACACATTCACAACCAAATGTGTTACTACTAAGGCACAGCATAACAGGTTATACCCTCATTAATTCAAGGACTATTTCGCAGAAGGAAACTGTTTTCCTTTTAAAAAACTCGAATAAGTTAAGCAGTTTGTTTTGCTCCATACAAGAAGCCAGCCTGTAACTTGTTATGAAAACACAAAAGCAACGCTTGAAATACCACAGGGATTTTGATAGAAGGAGGATTTATGAAAGCAAAAAACCCAACCTTTTTTAGCACAACTTACATACAAGGGAATCTGTTCTTCCTCTAAAACCTCTGCCCAAACCCATCCGTTCGGAGGTCTATTTGAAACAAATGAAAACTACAGTTCTGGGTTTCTGTTAGGATGCCCTTTGCCATGCAGCAACCTGCAGCTGCACAGCCCTGGGAAGGCTGGGGAAAGCACAGCCTGCCCTCATTACCGCAGCTCCTGCAAGGCATTGCTATTCATCCCGCACCTTGCAGGGTTCACTCACGGATCACTCCCATCAATTACTGCTTTACGCTCCGAGGCTCTGGTGTTACCTCAAGGAAAGCTCTGCACATCCCAGATTCAAAGGCTGCCAAAGTGAAGTCGTGACTTAAACATTATCATTTACTTTTCACACCCAACAAGGAAACCTATCATTGTGGAAATGGGTAATCAGCCAAATAATGCCGCGCCCACTTCATTTACAGGTCTGCAGTTTGCAGATCTATGGACGCAGTGAAAGTGTCAGGGTGTTTTAGAAGTAAATATTACTCATATATTATTCATATTTACTGGAATTTTCCAGGAAACAAAAAGAAAACAATGCAAATGAGACGATGAATACAAACTGCAAGGAACCACAAAAATTCTGGGTTTCTTTCCAGTATTACTCTTCAGGATGGTTCAGATATTTCTCTTTCAGGGATTTTATGCATAGTAAGCAGTAAAAGTAACCAGAAATATTTTCATTGCAGCATCCTTGTGGATCCAACAGGATAAATCACCTCTTAGAACAGTCACACCAAATACTTCATGTCAGTTTAAACCTCTGGATGCCTAAACCCGTCCTTTATTTCACTAGTAATTACCTTTGTAGGAAAAAAAAAAAGAAATATTACCTGCTTGATAATTTAAGCCAGCACCGACACATTAATCTTTCTCTTCAGGTAGAGACTCAGACTGAGCGTCGCTCCCAACAGCAAAGCTCTGGCTTGGGGAGACACGGACGGCTGAGACACCCCCACGCTGGGGCAGGTCACAGAAACTCCCACTTGCCTTGTTTCTAAGTGTTGTTAGGTCTGCTACAGTTATTCATTATCTTTGTTTCCTAAGAAAGAATTCAGATAGAAGTTTGTTTTCATTTTTCTCGGTGTTGTTTCCATACCTGAACACCAGGAGCCTCGAGCTCTCCCACGGCAGCTGGCTGAGTTTGCGCCGTGGCTGACCCTGACGCTCGCTCTCTTTAACACAAGCAGACACAAACACATTTTTCTCGGGGTACCCAACGCCCTGAAAACCATAATTTCCACTTGTAAGAATCCTGAGCACTGTGAATTTTTCGGCTTCTTCCACTCTCATTCAAAACAACCCAGGATTTCTGTTGCCGTGCAGGTGTCAAGGAGGAGCTGCTGTTGAACCAAAGGATGCACAAGCGGGACAGTCACAGTGACACAGTGCCAGCAGTGGGTGCAACAGGGACTCATCCCCAAGTGCTGCAAACAACACTAAGTGAACCCTAAAAAATGCAGCCAGGAGGATTTATGGGAGCTGAGTGTCTTCCCCACGTCACACAGGAATGTGAGAGTCAAGGGCACGGCGTTGACTTCTGCTCTCCCACGGGGCTCTTACACCAGCACCGTGGTTCAGGTGAATTTGTGTGCTCCCTGAGACCCTGAGTTTACATCTGACACAGCTGCACAGGCACTGAAGTCTCTTAACTGCTGCTCTTAGACACCCAAGCTGGTGTCAGAGGACATCTATAACTTTTTTAAGGATAATAAGTGGTGGGAGAAGCAGCCAAGCCAGGAAGGTGCATGCACTGCAAGGGGAGAAAGTCCCAGGGGGAGTTTTTGCTTTTGTTCTCTGTAGGTTTTTAAATGTACAGCTCCATGGACATGGAATCGGATTTGTATGTTATAGTATTTTTATTTGTATTTTATGGCTGCTCTGTCACCTGCCACTCAGCAGTAACTGCTCAGGTTTTATGGTGGCACTGGCGTCACATGGCCTGACACAGCAAGGCTGAAAGTGAAAATATCCCTGTGCACTGGTTTGTGTGAGGAAAAACAGCTTCAGTGTATCTGGTGAAAAACCACATCCACGATTCAGCTGCAGGTTGAACTGGGTTTCCTGCAAACTTAGATCAAAAGGTTGCTCTGTATCTGAAACCCAAGAGAACCAGCCACATGGGGATGGCACCGCTTGACACACAGCCCCTCCTTGGGCTCCTCAGAAGGAAGAAATAACTCGCCCAGAATGAGAATTTTCCTTCCCCTGAGGTTTTCGTGTACCCAGATGCACAACAAACCTCACTGGATCTCTCTGCAGCATTTGCACTGTTTCTTATTCAGATGAGAACACAAATGCAATCCACTGGCTTCATGTCTTTGCCTCTTACAGATGGACTTCTTTATACCCTTACTTGGCCAAGTTCCATTTATTAGGAACATATAAAAAATGATTGCCTCCTATAACTCTTCTTCAACAATGCCTCCAGCCTGAAGGCTTCACGAAGTTATAAGAAAAGATTTACATGTAATAAATTATTGAAAATGAAAAATATCTGTCCTCGGCAAAAGTAGTATATCTCAGGTAACAATGACTTCTCTAGTGAAGGGGAAAATAAAAGTGCATTTAACAGGTATTCTGATACCGTGAACTAGAATGCAATATTTGCATGATCAAATATATTACAGAAAAATATGGTAACTCAAATCTGACATTAAGAAATTGCTTTCTGTTGTAAATTGGAATTCCAAATAACACAATAAGCTGCACCAGACTTACACAGCTACACAGTCCAACTGGCAAGGAGAATCTACTTACAGACTTATTAAAAAACTAAAAATCCAAAATATACACACATTACTCTTAAAGGAACAAAAGAAATACTAGAATGAGACTTCCTGCCCCTGTAGCTCATACCTGCTCCCAAATACCCACTCATAATTTTCCCCTATGAGTCCTTCATCCCCTTCACACCCTATCACTCACTTCAGATGGTCACAGCTTTTGTTCAGAGAAGCTACAAAGTGAATTAAAGCTTATTTTTCATGCATGGCTTCATTCTTACCTGTGTTTGGCCAAGACTCTTCCTTGACAGACCTTCACCTAATTCATACATGATTTTAATGATTTTATGTATGCAAACACATTAATAGATAACAAAGATATACTACCTAGATTCGTTATACTAGAAAACAGACTCCAAAGATGGTTGTAAAAACTGCTATCACATGTGCTTTTTATGCTTTACTTTCAAATGTGAATAAATCCATTTATACTGTACTGGCAGTTGACTTTGTCTCCACAGTTTAGGATCAGCTTCAAGTACTTTTAGGTAGTTTAAACTATTCCTACATCTTAAGTCGCAGAACCTACAAATGTCCATAAAACTGTCCAAACAGAATTTATACCCCCATTACACAAATAACACATCAAGCATGGAAGCCAAAATGAGAATGGCACCTTCCCAACAACAGAACTGAAATAATATTGAAATAATACAATATAAAAACCTCATGAGCAGTTTCTTCTAAACTGGAGTCTTAAAAACTTGTGCTATGGTTTTACCATAAAGTGCTTCAGTCTATTACAGTGATAGAAAACTTTCGAAAAAGTTGTTTTTATTCTCAATCCATGGAAGGAAAATGATAGGGTAAGACAAAGGTTCCGAGATGGCTACAGTAAAATAATTCCAGTACCTAATTCTCTTAAAAACAAAAAGTAACAGTCTTATTACTGATAAAGAGAAAGTTACCACTTCTGTACCTGTGACAAGTAGTCTTCCTCTAACCCAAGGTGAGAATGAACCCCAAGACTTGAACCCCAACCAGTGCAGGGACGTGAAATGTGCTGTGAAAGCTGCCTCTTTGCCCTAAATTCCCCCAAAACAGGGGGGAATGTCGTCCTGAAAGGTCCCATCCTGTCCTACCTCAGCACAGTTCTAGGAATACATCCAAAGAACCGCTTCATATTTCAAGACTCAGTTTTCCCTTTCCAGCCCTGTGTGCTGCGGAGCAGGCTCTGCACAAAATTCCCTGCAAATCAGATTTGCAGTTTGCATTTGAAAAAGAAAAATTAAAACGCAAAAGCCACAGCATTTCCCCCTACAATTGTACATTTTTGCAGAAAAGAAGAATACTTTCTTCCTGCCAGTACTTTTGTGAGTGCTGAAATGCTGTATCTCTTTATAAATCCAGCAGATGCCCAGGAGATTGTCCTGTTCCCAGGAGAGCTTTAGGTTTATCCTGATCAGTTTATTGCCTTCCTCACATTGATTTTTGACAGCACAGCAATTTCATTTTCAATCTAAAAGCCCTGGCAATTTTTTTTTTTTTTCATGCTGCATATATTACTGGCCATGAAGTTCCTGCTATGTGAGCTTTCCCAAGGAGGGTGGGTGGATTTGCTTAGCCCCAAGAAAAGCCCCATTTCCAGGGGCCAGTCAACAAACAGAAGTTATTTTAGTGTCTTCCATCAGCAGGTTGGGCCATAAATACATGCAGGAAGTAGATCTGCAAGTAACCAGGTGTCATCATTACATACTCATTCTAAGCATAGTGCCTGGCTTTAATATCTTCATAATCACAATTTACCATTTAGAAGCTGCCCCAAGCTATTGCCAATTTATAGCAGACACCCACACTGAGCAGTAATGGTTTGTCCTGTGATAAAATAGATTTATTCTCAATATAAATATACTTACTGAAGCAGCTTTTCTTAAATCTTTATTTACAAGGCAAGTCAGATGGCCCAATAAGTGAAAAGCAATATTTCTAGGTATCAGTTTTCACTTCATTTCCTAGAAAGATTACAGAACATCATGGACACAAGGATCACACCAAAGGCTACATATTCTAATTTCAGAGAAAATACAACACTACGAAGAAAAGCATCTCTACAGAAATCCACACAAATATCAATGTATATGCCCAGGTTTGGCTCTAAAATGCACCTCAGACTTCAAAAGGAATGGAGTTGAGTTGGTGGACCCTGTGGAGATATTTATCTGAGAAAAGAGTTTCAAATTACCCCCTCCCCCTTAAGATATAATTTTATGATGTACCTTAAAAAGCCCTGGCCCTTGGTATTCACCAAGCAGTACTGGATGGTGCTGAAATTAATAAATAATAGAGCCACTAGCAACCCCCTATTGATTTTCTGCCGGATTTGTCTGTCTCCTCAGAATTTTAAGAACTGTTTAAACAGATATATCCATTACGTGCTGGAAGGAATTTTAAAACTCCCCAGTAGGGCTGTAGTTGATGACATATTGACAGTATCTCAGCCTGAAATAATTTTGGACACTCCGCTTACGCTGTCTGCAGATACAGAGCCAAAAACACCCCGTTGAAGGGCAAAGTGAAGGTCAAATGCCTAAAGCATTCACAAAAGCAGCTATACTTGAACACGCTGCTGCTTCAACCCTTGGACATTAGTTTGTGGAGACAGAAGCAATTCCTGTTATCAACTGTACAAATAAAATTATTAAACCATCAGACTGTTTTTCCATCGAAAAAAGAGTGCCCTGAGGACTGAGATTTTAACTCTGCTGCTGAAGAGCCGAGGAGTTCTTATCTTCATTTGCTAATATAAACAGAATACCTTCACTAATTCCCCAAAGCAGCTCCCAGCTCCTTCGCAAAGCATTCCTAAAGTTCCTTCCCCAGGCTCTGCTTCTGTTGTGGCACAGTTTTAGAGACCCTTTAATGCATTAAAACTGGAAGGCTTCAGCTTTTCCATTGGAAATGCCGGGCACAGGAGCACTGACACCCTGCTAACAGAATGGGATGATGTGGTTTCACAGCCATTCACCAAACCCCTGCAAACTGAGGGAAGTTTTCCACGTTTTAATGCACCAATTTAATAGAAGAGCATATAAGAGTTTTGGTTCAACTTGGTCAGGAGACTAAAAGAAGAACATGTTAATCAGCTGTGTAAATGCTCCTTCTTCTTGCACTGATCCGATTTGCTGCTCCTTTGCTTGAGCAGGAATGTTTTCCTCATTATGGCCCTGATTAACAAGTTTGATGTGCTGACCTTGAATATCAAATTAAGCTCCACGCTGCAAGCAAAGCATCCTATCTTCTCTAGTGGCTTATAAATTCATTAGACACTTTGGACAGAGTTTTAAAATTTGCTGACGCTAAATTCATTCAATATGGAACAGAACTGTTAAGATTTATGAGGCAAATCTGCAGTTAAGTGAGACATGCGATCTCCAGGTGACTTCCACCAGGAATCCCTTCCATCTAGGCCTTGCCTTGTTTTTCCAACAATGCCCTATTAAATTTCAGACTCTTAATTATCTTCTCATTTTCCAGTCAGATGATCAATACCAAAGGACAGACAGCAGTCTGACAGCTGCTGGGACGAGCCCGAGCCAGGAAGGCGACAGCTCTCAAGGCGGTGTTTTCTCGGTGCCGTATGGCTCGAGACAGTCGTGGTGCACACCCCACACGAGTTCAAAAGGAATAACTTCAGTGTACAAGTTCACTTGCTGCTCTGTAGTGAAAATAATTTATTTCAGATGCCACGGTTTTGAAGCTGCTGGATCAGAATTTTAAATCCTTTTGCCATCTATATTCCCCAAGGGCACGAGAAGTGAATCAAGGCTCTTTTTTACTTGCATGATTTCTAGACTTTGACAAGAGTTCACAGAGAAAAAAACCAAAACTTCTGAACATCAGGCAAGCCCCATGTGCCTGGTCTTTGCTTAACACGCTTTGTTTTCATTTTGGCAGAGTATGTTTTGTTTGCATTTAAAAAGGGGCATTTGATACCAAACACGAGTCATTAGTCAAAAAGCAGCTCCACCACCAACACCGGCCTCATCTAACACATGGGATAAAAGTCATAAAAGAAAGTTAATTCAGTCATTTGTGAAGATACTTAAAGGGGATGTCAGGATATAAAGCCCTCTCACAACAGGAAGGAGGGATGAGGAGAGGGAGACAGAGGGTAAAATTTATTATTGGAGTAAAACTCTCCCAAGACTAATTTATCCGATATCAGGAAAAGCATGCGTCGCAAACCTTCCTGCTGACAAGACTTAACTAAGCAGACACACTGCAGAGAAAGGGTCAATGTGAGGACACAGAGGCACCTAAAATACCCAGCAGCCTCCCCGGAACACTCCCCGCTGAAATGATTCTCTCTCATCGTGCACACGGGGTGCGACCCCAGAGTCTCGCGCCGTATGGCAGCGAGGATGCTGATGTGCACTTGTGCTGCCGCGCTGGCCAAGAACCCGCAGCAGCAGCAGCTGCCACAGGGATGTCTCTTCTTTCACATTGATCATTTTGCTAAATACTGAGGCTCAGTGCAGCTGTACAACTCACAGCTCCAGGGCGGCTCAGACTTTCTTGGAAGTCTGGTGTCAGCCTGTGAGTTAGTTTGGACAAGAGCATCCAAAATCCAAGTGGCAGACGGGATGCTTAAACAACTGATGCAACCTGGAGCACAAAAATACTTTCTTTTATGTGTGTGTGTGTGGAGTTTCATTTAGAGCCAATGCTGCCTCAAATAAATAGATCAAAATGGAATACAAATATAAATAAAAATTTGATACACCAATAGAAACCACTTACAAATAATTGGGATGGAAATGTTTATCTGGAGAGTGACTCAAACTGGCCTGAAGAAAGAGTGGCATCAACAGAACGTGATATTACTGTGCAGTTGACTTGCCTGTGCTTACAGCTGTTGGAGGGGAAGCAGATATATCTAATGTCGACAGTAACTGCTGGAGCTGCAATTCCAACCAGGATGGCAAAGTGGAAATAGGGGTCATACCTTGACCTTGCAAGTAAAGAAAATAGAGAGTGTAATTACAGCCCACAGAAACCCAACTGCAAACAGGGAAGGACAGCAAAAGGACTCTATCCTGCATTCCAGTTGACATTTCTAAGATTTATTACAGAAATGATGGTTTATAAGAAGTGTCTCCCAGCTAATGACATAAGAGAGGAGCGTGACCTTCACTAACCCAAGTAAAAGTGAACCTAAATAAAACAGCCAGTTCAAAGATGAGATGAGAAATGTGATGAGACCACCAGCCATTTCTGCTTCTTCTTGAACCAGAAAGTGAAAAGGAGGGGAAAGAACTGCACTCATCCCTGAATGGGGGACAGAACATAACCTAAGGTTTCCACCATAGCTAATCTTTCCCTGGGCAAATACAAATGGCTCTAACATACAAGGAAGTCTGCCTTTTGCATTTTGGCCACTGCACATTTGATAAAGTACAAAGGAGGGTCTCATTAATGCCACAAAGCTGCTTTCTGAAAACTAGAAGTCACACATTGTGGTTTAGTTACATGCAAAAAGAGAGCAAAACAGCAAAACGCACCACAAAAAGTTGTACTTTGTATCCAAGCAGCTTGTAGAAAGCAACCAGACTTTCTCCTGTGCTTTTTAAAAATATTTTGCACTTAATCTACAGCAGCATGTCTAATATTTTTGAATGAAATGTCATAGCAACCAAAAATGCCATCTTCGATCACAATTTTATCCTTGTCCTGTACCACCCTTTCTTCTCTTCTGTTTAATGTTATTGTGCTCACGTTTGATACTCCTGTTAACAACCACCTGCTTTTGTTCTAAAATAACATCAGAGCATTTTGCTTTTGCCATGAAGGTTTGGACCAGATGATCCTTGACATCCCCTTCCAACCTGTTCTTTTATGATTCACCTCTCCCTTTGCTCCCCTTCCCGGATTTATTTATTACGCTTTACTCCTCAGTCACTGCCCCGTGCCATGTACAGGCTGATCTGTCACCTGTAGGTGTCCTGCCATGGCTTGCATTAGCATGGAGCTTCATTTAAGATTTTTAATTGTAGCAGAGATACAAGATTTGTTTGTGGAGTGCGGTGTGCTTAAGAGATGCTCATCTGAGAACTTTTTCCTTCACCACCAACTCCATTCAGAGAAAAAAATTCCTGTTGACATGAAGATGGACGAACTGGGCAGGGAAAGGAACTGGATTCGCTCCCCCCCTCCCCACTTTTTTTTTTCCCCCCTCATATTTTTTTTATGTCAAGTTCCTGAAAAAAGAATAAGCAGAGACTTGACACAAGAAGTCCAAGATCTATAAATATTTTGTGCTCTGAAATGTGTGTTTTAACTAAAATCATATGAAAAAGCAACATTTCCATCACAACAGTGAAGATTCAGTGTACGGTTGAAGTGAGCGAGCATTGCCTGCACGTGGGTCATAAAATAAGAGAATTAATAGTTTTCGAAGCCCCTCAGCTCTTCATTTATTTGGATTTAGGTCTGGTACTAAACCAGGAACCCAAAACCCAACAGGAAAAATGGAAGCAAACCTTAGAAAAACTAGAGATCTGCGTCCACTGCCAGATGGTTTAACAGCAATGAAAAAAATATTTAATGACAGTGAGATCTGAAAGAAAGATACAAATAGTAGAACATAAGGTTTTTTTAAAGTAATTGCTTAACAAGTTTATAGAGGGATTAATAAGACACATCTGCTCATGCTAGCTGAAAATCCTGTCAGTGGCCCAGGAGCTTTCTGCCAGTCCCAGGTCTATGTTATTTCATGAGAATCTCTTAGTGTTTAGTGCACTTACTGCCCATGCTTTCCTGTGAGCCAGCAAAACACTGATCTTCCCATTTTTCCAAGGAAACAGGGAGGGTGAGGGCCCTGTCTGGGCTCCTGGGGGAAGGAGAGTCCTGCTGCCCCAGGGAGCGCACGTGCCAGGCTGGGATCTCATGTGCCCCCAGTGCAGGCTTTCCCAGGCTGCTGAATTGGTTCCTTGTTGAAACTCTGCCTTTATTCTTTTACCTACAGTGAAGTCTCAAATTCCACACCTTCCCTGGCTGCTGTTAGACATCTGTGTGCATTCAGAATCATCCCCTTCCTAAGTGTTAGAAACTCCAAGAACAGTTGGAGTTCTTTCAAGTTCTCCCAGGCCCGACAACCTCATTTCTATTACTATTTACTTTAGCAAACAGCAGCTCCTTGTTTTGCCCTTCCCCAAGTTAGCACGTTTTCAATCCCCTTCGAGCTCTGAGAGGGATGCTGTGTTCCTCTACAACGTGATCCCGTCAATGCTGCCCTCACCCCACCAAACATCTTCCCCTCTGTGGTTTCAACTTCTCTGCAGTGAAATAATTCCCAGTTCTCCCACCTGTTTCAAGATCAGTAAATCTCAGTCAGCCCTCCTTAGTGTAACTCTCTTATCATAGCACACAATATGACTATCAAAATTCTTTCCTGAATCCTTCATACTCTTATTAACAAGTTAGAATCAGATTCTGGATGGAAGAGCTTTAAATACCGGTATGTAATTTACAGTTTAGTGTTGCCAAATCAAATCTTTCTCTATCCATCCAAAAACATAGATGTATATAAAATACATGGTATAAATTTGTTTCGAATCTGTAAAGCATGGGCTGCTCTGCTTCTGGTTTGTGGGGGGTGCTAATCAATAAGAAGGTATTGCCATAAAAAAAACCCACAACCAAAAAATCCATACCCAGCTTTTAAAAGAGATCATCTTTTTATATGAATGTCTGGATCTCAGGAATAAATCCTTCCCTATGACGGTGGGCAGGCCCTGGCACAGGGTGCCCAGAGAAGCTGTGGCTGCCCCTGGATCCCTGGGAGTGTCCAAGGGCAGGCTGGACGGGGCTTGGAGCACCCTGGGCTGGTGGGAGGTGTCCCTGCCCATGGCAGGGGGTGGGGGACTGGATGGTCTTTAAGGTCCCTTCCAACCCAAACCATTCTGGGATTGTATGATCTTGGGTTCACCTGTGGTCAAGTCTTATTTAGTTGCCATTTAAAGGCACAAGCACCTCCAGTTGGGCTAAGGATGTACCACAGCATTATTGGACAGCACACTTGGTCTTAAATAACCAAACACCAACATACTGAAGGGGTCTGGTTTTCAATTCACGTTGATCCAAGGCTGCTGTCCTCATTTCCTTGCCTCCTCCCAAGGTACATTCATAAGGGGTTTAATTGGTGGAGTCAGGAAAATGCTGAACATGGCAGAGATTCCATTTCCAAGCACAAACCTCAGAACAACCTACATGAACATACAGACAGCAGGTTCTGTGGTCAAATCCACTTGCTCTTGTCCCACCCCAAAGGAAAAGAATTTGATTAAAGGGAGCAACAGAGTGGTTTAAACTAAACTTTAATTCTAAGCTCTAAGGCTAACCCCCCCATTTAGGTTTGCAGAAGTGCACAGGCTATTTTTATTTCTTTATTAGAGAGGTCCTGCAAAGCAGCACCATATTCCCATGATCTCCTGCCTGCCCATGTCAGAGATCCCAGGCAGGTTAACAAGAACCAGGAATCCAACATTCCTGCACAGCACAGCCCCAGCTGTCTTCAACAGACTCGTCCAACACAGTCAGAACAGACCCCAAAAAGCCATCAAAATTTCAGCTGGCCAGTTCAGTTCTGATCAGAAATGAACCTCTGCTCATCCCTAACTCATTTTAATTCACAGACCAGATTTCAAGGTGCCTAGGCATGCTTTAAATGCAACAAATATGATGCTGGCTTTCTTTCTCCTGAAGTAAAGTCTGATAAAGAAAAAAAAAAATCAATTTTTGTCATGAGGCAACGTTAAGTTAATTTAACGATATTTCAGGATGACTGCACGGGGATTATCAGACTGTCAGCTACACAAGTTACAACCCCTTTACAGTCTCATGCTGCACCTTGGGATCTGCTCATTGTTTTAGTCTCCTAAAATTAGTGTGGAATCCTTGCTTGCACTCAATTAGTTTGTCTCTGTTTGTCCTAATTTTCCTTGAAAAATTATCCCATAAGCGTTTCTAAGTAGGGTCAGTGTTTCTGATAAAATCAGAAGGTGCTTTGTGCCATGCTGGTTATTTTGATTTTCTTTTATGACCTAAACTTCCGTTTCCAGTAGTTAATTAATTCAGCAACAGAATTTTATAGTTCTCCTGGAGGAAGGAGGGTTTCTTGGAGCTCTCTGTCCTGCAGAAGACAGGGATGCCTACGTGCACCCTTTGCGCTGCTTCTCTGCGTCTCCAGCTCCCCTTACCCCAGCTCAGGAGTGCGTTTTATTTAGAATGATGAGTAATGCAGACCTCAGTCACCATTTCTGCCTTTCTTTTTAGACTCATCTATGATGCCTTCAGGAGCAGATGTACCACAAAGAAAATGAACTTGAAAGAAGATGGTCCCGTCTATGCAGTAAGAGAGTTTACGTTTGAGGATATTCATTTCTTCTTACGTCAGTGACACAAAGGACAGAAAGAAAAAATCTGCCAGCAATCAGCAGTGGAGAGCCGGGAGAAGAGTCTAATCTGAATCCTCCAGGGAAATTTGGCCAGACAAATTAAAGATCCCAGTTTAGATCTTAGCTGGTTAAAACACCACAAAAGGGCAACGAGAAACAAGTTTTGAGTTTAAAGGTGCCCAAAGCCCATCACCTACTACTATCATTTTATGTTCAAGGTTTGGCTTTTGTTCAATACAGGACCCGACACAATCTGCTCACCACACAACCTCAAAAAGCAATTTCTGCCTCATCCTCTGCTTGACCATCCAGCTGCTGACCAGACCTGATATAACTAAGCTTTCAAAACTAAGGCCACTGTTGGGTTATTTGTCTGCACCAAGGCTTCAAGTGTATATGGTAAACCTCTGTTTTGTTTCCTTTCAGGTAATGAAATGATCACAGAATCAAGGAGTCATTTTGGTTGGAAGAGACCTCTGAGACCACTGAGTCCAGCCTGTGACTGATCCCCACCTTGTCACCCGGCCCAGAGCACTGAGTGCCACATCCAGTCGTTCCTCTGACACCTCCAGGAATGGGGACTCCACCACTTGCCTGGGCAGCCCCTTCCAGTGTCTAACAACCATTTCTGCGAAAGAACTTCCTCCTGATGTCCAACCTGACCCTCCCCTGGCAAAGTTTGAGGCTGTTTCTTTTGATTCTCTTGCTGGTTCCCTGGGAGCAGAGCTCCACCCTGGCTCCGCCACCCTGTCAGGCAGAGTGAGAATGCCTGCCCTGAGCCTCCTCTTCTCCAGGCTGAGCCCCCGCAGCTCCCTCAGGTGCTCCTCACAGCACTTAGTCTCTCCTGACCCTTCCCCAGCTGCCTTGCCTTTCTCTGGACTCGCTCCAGCACCTCGAAGTCCCTCTTGAACTGACAGGCCCAAAACTGGACACGGCTGGCGAGCAGGAAGACTTGAAGACCTGGCAACATTCATGCAGCAGGACAAGGGGAAAGCCACTAACACGCAACCCAAGTACCAAAGGATATTCTGGCTAGCAGGGATTTTTTCCAGTCATCTTTAGCTTCCTACTCTCTGCAGTCCTGAGAACTTCCAAGCACTTGAAGAGTCTCTCAGAAAAGAGATTTCAGAAGAACCACTGGAATTGTGCTTTATCAGGATAATACTTTCAGACCTGTCAACAGCCCCCGTGCATGCTACTTAAAGGCTCAGTTTTCCCTGGAATTTGCTCAGGGATTGGTAGAAAAGGCAGCATTTGCTTGGGAGGTTTGTGGCCCTTCCCCAGGAAATGTTACAGAAATTACTTTAGAACACACAAATGGGCATGAAGCCAAGGAGAAAGGGTACACAAAAATGACAGTGTTTAATTTTGGGTCAGTAAAAAGTTAAACTAGGTTTCAAAGTGAAAGAATTCTGGTTTTAAAATCTCTCTTGATGAGAGATTTCCATCCAAGTAACTCTGCAGCAAGGTGAGGGTTTTTTCACACCTTGATACCATTTTAAGCCTATTTATCATAAAATCCTCAATTTTCAGGGGCCAGCTGTAAGTGCTGCTGCTCCCAAACCTTTACAGTTTCTATGTCCATAGCACAGGCTCAGATCACTGGTATAACACCATCAGGGGCCTGAGGGAATTGCCAGGAGCTACTGCAGGGCCATAGCTGAGGACCAGAAGCTGTGCAGAAGGGTTAGCCACAGCCAACTGAGCTAATTGAGCATGTTTCATTTCTCCTAGTACTTAAGAGCCAGAGCTTCCAAGTGTGCTGGTGAATAAAAGAACATCTGCCTGATAACATCCATTTCATGTGAGTTACAAGTTTTAGGGAGCAATTACACAGTATTTTTGTTTCAAATCCAAATCAGATGTTTAAACCATTCTGTGATTGCACAATTACCTTGTTTTATGAGGCAACCCAAACATCATTTAACAAGGTTTGAGTACCACTGTATATTTTCAATTTATTAACAAAAATACAGAAGCCAAGACCCCAAACACGACAGGGAGAAGCAATGGAAAAGGATACCAAGGCAGGGGTGAAAACAACCTTGTTGGGAAAACACCACTCCCCTGCCCCAACAGGAGCAGAGATGCTCCAGGATCTCCTGTTTCGTTACTGCAGGGTCATTAAACAGGCAGTAGCTGCTGATGAAGCAGAGGCACAAAGGGAAGCCAAGGCAGCTCTTTCCTACCAGCCTCCCCATAACTCTCACCTGGTGAGGACACGGGGAGGGGCAGAAGAGCCCGTTCCACAGCATGGCACAAATCCAGGCACCAGGAGAAGCTGCTCCTCTTAAAGCTCTCCTTGGTTTTTGGTCCAGGCTGGGCCTGTCACCTGCAAGCCTGGTCAAGCTGTGCAGCAGTTATGAATGCAGAAGGATGGACTCTGTGATTCTGGATGTCTTTTCCAACCTTAAGGATCCTGTGATTCTGCAAATTCTTTCTCACAGGAAGTCAGAAAATTAGAGAGACAGACACATCATTCCTTTATCTGGGTACTCAGAGACTTCCCATGATCTGTTACAACACTGAGGGGAGAACCAGGAAAGGATTTCAGCAGGACTGGGTTCCCTGAGTTACTTGGGGAACTGCAGCACAGCCCAGAGTGTTCTCATTCGGACTTTATCCAAAGGGAAAATTGGGAAGCAGAACAAGCCAGATGCTGCCTTGGAGAGGATAGATTCTGAGTAGACATAAACATAATTCTGTTACTCAGGAATTAATTCTCACCAAAACATATTTCTGCCACATTGAAATTGTAATATTCAGCTTCCAAATCCACAAAACTCATTCCAAGACCATTCAGCACAATTACATCCCTAAAAAAAAAGCTTTGATTTATCACGTCTCATTTATATAGCCTCCTTCTACAGTCAAAAACTAAGTTAGTGTTTTCTAACAGAAGATTTCCAGTGTTACTGTACCGAATTACGCAACAACATTCCAAAGTCAAGGGCAGCTCTCAACCCTGAAGCAGTTTTGTTAAGCAGGGCCAACAAACAAGATCTTAAATGTTCACATGAACTGTCCAGTTTTCACTCCAGGAGCACAAACACACTCCAAGCACGAGGAACAACCAGTCATGACCTTCACCTGAAGAACGAGAGAGGTTCCTGATTTCCATTTTTAAGGTGAATCTCATCATATCCCTCAAGGTTTCAGCAAGATATTTTAAGACCAGGCTTTTCCTTAGGAGGTCATGCAGTACATAATCCCTGCTGTGTAACTTGCACTCTCAGCAACCAGCTGCTCAGTGCAGCTTTTGGTCCTCCATCCCTGCTTGGACCTGCCTTTCCATCTCAGGATTCCCAAGGGCTGGCAAGCCAAAATTCTGAAGAACTCCACCAAACCAGGTTCTCTTGCAGTAAAAGCGCAGGAGGAGCCAGGAGCAGGGACTAACAGGTCCCACTGGGCGGTGCAGCCTGAGAAACTTGACAGAAATTAAGGACTGCAGACATAAGGACGTTTTGAGAACAATGACAACCTCAAACCTCATACATAATTATAGCCAAAAATAGCTGCTTACTAATTTTTCTCTCACTGATACTTGTAGTAAAGAGCCATTAGTCTATTCAGTTTATGGAGGAAAGGAAATGTTTATGGAAGCAAAATAATCATTCATCCACATTTAGGAGATTTGAGGTCCATGGAACACAGAAAACAGTGAGAGATGTACTGCTTTTATTTTTGTTTCACCGCTGAGTGATTTTCATGAGCAGAATACTCAGGGCTCACCTCCTTTCTGCAAGGTTAATTTTCTGTATAGCACAGAAAATAATCCAGCATCAGTACAGGGACAGACCAGAGGACTGAAAGGTCTCCCAGAGCTCTAACTTTTAACACTGATTTTCTGGACTTTCAGTCGAGGTTACATAAGTCTACATAATCTGAAAACCCATTTCCTCCTGAGTCATCTTTTATTTGCCTTTTTCCCCCTCCTCTCTGACTTACAGGCCTAGCTTTGTGACTAAACACTTTTGGTAAGCCTTGCAATCAACAGGATTAAACAGTGTGTGTTGGGTGAACTACAGACAGAATTCATTTGTCAGATCCCCAGCGCCCTGGCTTTAATCAGGGGTAATAAAGCCAGCAGTATTGCTAATCCAATCAGCAAGCCCAATGAAAAAATAAATTTGTTACTGCAGTTCAAAAACTGCCCTTTCACTGTGCAAAGCAAAAGTGGAATGAAGATCTCTCCCCTTTTCTCTCTCACTCCAAAGGAGTATGTAATGAACAGAAAAGGGAGGAGGCAGAAGAGTTGCATATCAAAGCCTTGTTGTCCCTTGAAATCCAACTTTAATTATTAATACATGTGATGTGCTGAGCAAAGGCAACACATTTGAGGTCTTCCAAGCTTACGCTGCAAAACGGGATGTTGCAAAGCTGCATCACTCAAAACCAAGGAGACTGCCTTTTCAAGAAATTCCTCCTAATGAATTGTTGACCTGAATATGGTATTTTTCCACTCTGCTCCGAAAAAAATTATCTCAAAACTTAAGCTCTTTCTTTTCACAGGAAATGGTTCTCTGTGAACAGCTGCTTCTTTAATGCCATTTGCAGAGGGGCAAGGTGCAGCTCCGAGCACTGGGAAGCACACGAGAGTTGCAAGGACTGAACAGGTCACGATGATTAATGGGCACTTGCTGACTCTGCTGGCTCAGACTGATGCCAGGAGCTTCCCCAGCTCACCTTCAGCAGATATGGATGGCAGCACTGCTTTGAAGCAGAGCAAAAACTAAGGAGGGGGTGTGTTACAGCTTTAGTTCCCCTGCACTGTTCCAGGAATTGTCATGGAATCACAGAATGGCTCGGGTTGGAAGGGACCTTAAAGATCATCTCATTCCAAACCTGTTCCACGGGCAGGGACACCTCCCATTAGAGCAGGCTTGCTGGTTGTCACTGTTTTTGGAAGAGCTGTCCTAAACATTCCAGTTAGTAGTGGTGTGTTTGTTCCAATCACTTGTTACATGTGCATTAGCAGGTTGAGGACTGAAGCCGTTCCCTCCTGGTGGGGACAGACTCCCAGATTTTATAAGGTTCTGTTCTCTTCAGACACAACACACACTGAAAAAATCCTTGGTCTTCTTAATGGCAAGACATCAACTTCATAGGCAGACCTTAATGAGGGCGAGGACTACAATAATAAACATCTTATATGTCAGAATTTCACGCCAGATTTTTTCTGAGAGAACTACAGCAATAAAAGAGCACCATGAACCTCACCTACCTTATTTCACGTGTTCCTGCCTACCCCTATTATCTTTGGAAATCTAAACTCAACCAACAATGCCATGGCTTTTGCATAACCAGAAAGAAAATCCAGTTAATGCCCGTCTCTGTCAAAGGGAGAACTTTTGTCCCTTCAGCTCCTCCTGTTTCTTACGGTCACAGCACCCTAACTTCCTTCCTCGGGATGATATTACTTCAGTGTAAGACAACCCCTCTTAAGTAACATAATTCTGGTCAAATTTGAGATGCTTGAATATATTTGTAGGGACATTTGCCACTGTATTAATGGGTTTGGATTTCTTTCCCATCAGGTCCCAGTTCTCCAAGATTTTCAAAAAAATGAAATAGATGTTTTCTTTCAACATCACCTTCCACATGTTGCTTACAGGAGTTCCACAGATATGTGCACTCTCTTTGTCTCCATGGATTTTTAAAATTATGGATTCCAAGAATGTGGCTGAGAATGGACAATTCTTGTAAAACTCATTATTTAAGTCTTAATAAAGTTTCCCTCCAAAGAACAAGTATCTAAATCTTTTAAATTTTAAAAACAAGCATGTGAAAAGTAACATGGGTGAGGAGCAAACCCCCATCTCACTAGAAGATTAGATGCTCTGAGACTGTGGTGAGATCCCTCTTCTGGACCAGATTTTGAAGAGGTGCACTAATTGTCAAAATCACTAATGAATGCAGAGCAGTGGGAAGATGGGTTTGCATTAATGACAAGATGGCAATGCCTTCTTGAGGATTTTTTATTGGAAGCCACATTCTCACCTATATCATTGTTACTTTGGCTGCATAGGTTGTTCCAGACAACAAAGCAGCTGTTGTAAAATAACCAGTGCTAATACTTTAATTATAGCCACATCATCATTAACTTGTGCTCTCTCAATCTGTTGCCTCCACCTGTTATTGTTAAGTTTATATTTATCTTATTACAATATCTGGGAAATAAATTACCTTCCTGTTATGGAGCTTTACACTGCTCAGCAAAGCAGGGGCCCAAGCACATACCTTCCGACACTACAAAAAGAGGAGAATAAAATTTTTCAAGTTCTCTTTCAGTTTTCTCTAATGCTACTGGCACGTGATGAAATGACTGAGGAACTCCAGCCTGGAAGTTAATGCATTTTCATAAGGAGAGAAGCAAAGAAGTTCATAAACACTTCATAAAGCCCACAGGCATTGATGAAAAGCAGAATATACATCAAATACAAAACATTATTCAGGGTGGCAACCTCTTAGCAGGTAGGCACTGCCTATTTAAACAGATATTTTTTTTGTACTGATGTTGGCTTAATGAAGCAACTTTTGCCAGTTGTTCAAAGGAAAATCACTGTCTCTTCATTCTCTCTTATTACCGGAGCCTGCTGATCACTGAAGTGAAAGCTCTTTTGGTCCTCTGAGTCACAGCAGGAAGCCAACACACAGCCATGAGCTCATTGAAAGTCTGAGATATGGACTTGGGATCGGCTCCTAAACAAAGGTACAGTTTTAGAAACAGTGACAGACTGTCTAGAGCTGAGAAAAGAAGGTTGTCACACATGACAACCCCAACACGAGTCCCTGACACCTCACCTGTGAGCTTACTCAGAAAATCAGGGAACATCAACAAAAGTTTCTCAGATTCTCTCTAGACAAAAAAATTGCTTCAAATTTCCCCCAGATAACAAAAAGACTTCAATTAATCTTTACTCTGATAGACCGTTTCAGGGCACATTTGTAAATGGCCCAGGGAACCGTAATTAAGCAGTTAACTTGATGAACAGCTGCACTTTTTTGAAAGCAGTCATTAAAAGTAAGGACAGAGTTACCTGCCTCATTGTTTAACAAGATCTATTAGAATAAAAACATGAAATAGCAACCCTGGAGGAGAAATCATTCCTCAGAAAATATTAGATGGTTACGTTTGGTTTCCCCCCAGAGTTTCCTTCTAGGCTCCAAATTTCTTTGGGAGGAAGGCAGCATCTCATTACTGCTCCTGCTCTTTTCAAAGAACAATGCTTGTGATTTAGCTAAAAAGACATTTCAAGGAAGTGGGTGACCTCTAAATCCTTCTTGGATATAAAAATTCAGAAAACATATATATGGGTCACGGCCTCCTGGAATTCTCAATTAAAACAATATTACCTAAAGTATTAAGATGTCACACAGTCACAATAGAGGTGTGTTATTCATAAAACATTTTCTCTTGAGTGTTTTTCTAATGTTAATTTATAATGACTCAGAATTTTATTCATTTATAAAAACTAGACATACATTAACGCAAAAGGTTTTCATGCTGTCAGGGTTCAACAACAACAAAAACCCCCCCCCCAATTTAGGCTGCCTCAATTTTGAAAAATGTTGGCTGGAATACACAAAGATGCATTTAATTTCTTTAAAGCCAATTGGTTTATCAAGCTGCTACAGAATAAAGAAAAGTATCTGAAGGTACAGCTCACCCTTTTCAAGTATCATGAAAAAAATCTATTTATTTTCTGTATGGCCTTGGTTAGGGGTTAATGGGAAGACTCTACTGACTTTGAGTCACGATGTGCCAGGATATTCCTACAGGGCACGTCAAAAGAAGTGCTAGAGAAGCATCATCATTGTTATTTTTTTAAATCTCGGTTCTCTTTGTATAACAGAGTCAACTTTAGTGGCATCCAAAGTCTCTCTTCAAATACAAAAGGAAATTAATTCAGTAAAAGAAAAATAATCAGTGAAGAGGTCAGCTTTCTCACTAAAGGGGCAATTAATGCCTGATCTATTCCCAGAGGAGCAATGGAAAGACTTAAGAGTATTTGGATCAAACTGAAGACAGGAGGAGCAAAGAAGGCCTGACCTGACACACAGTGCAGATTTGTTTCAATTTATGGTGCCAGCAATCTGGAGGGGGAGGAGCTGTATTTTGCCTTTGGACAGGTTTGGTTTAAGGTCTCCTTTGTGTCCCACTGCACTTTCCTCAAACCAAAGCACTTGGATTAAACACTCAAGTATTTACCACTGCCATACGCCAGCAAAGGAAACTGTTTTGCTGGAACTGAGAAAAGCAGGTTGCCCAGAGAATTTGTGGAGTGTCCCTCACTGGAGGTATTCCAGCGCTGCCTGGATGTAATTGTGTGCCACGTGCTCTGGGGTGACCCTGCTGGAGCAGGGAGGTTGGACCAGCTGGCCCACTGTGGTCCCTTCCAAGCTTGACCCATTCTGTGACCCAGCTTTGGGAGACTGGGAGCAAAGTTTTACAACCCAAAAGTCTTATTTTCAGTTGCCAAGCTCACATACCCTCTCTGACTTCCCAGAGGATTTAGGCAGCCAGTATTTCTGAAAAGTCAAGCTCTGTGAGCATCTGTCCTTCAGGAAGGTGAGCAAGTTACCAGCAAAACAGACACCCTTGGGTGGTAAGGGTCAAACCTCACATAAACTGGCACATGTGAGTTATAAAAATAACTTAAGGTAGGGAAATTTGGCATAATTATTGCTATTTTCACCCAGCCCCATGTCTACAAACATTGAACAATGTGCCTCAGTTTCTCTCACGTATCACAAAGTCTATATGGTGGAACTGGCACGTGCTCAGAGATGAGAAGATAAGGATCTGGCATTTCAAAACCCATGAGTGTAGTGATGCCTGTGAGTCAGCCCTGAGAAGGAAGAGGCAGACAAAACCAATTTGGCTCCTGGCCCTGCAGTTTGGTGCCTCTGCAGCAGTTTGGGTTAACTGAGGAGCTGCCGCAGAGGAAGCCACATTCTGCACTCCCCTCACACTGCAGCTTTCAGCGGGAACAGCACAAAATACCCTCTGAGCTCTACCCTTGGGCGAGCACGAAAGGTTAAACAGGCAAAAATCACGCCACATAATGAGAGACTGAATGAAGGGAAAAGAAACCTTCCTGGCCAAAGTGTTTTCTGCTTCTGGAGCAGATAACCAGTCAAAGATGACACAATCTGCCCCCAGAAGATAAAGTTTCTGGTGCATGTTCAATGCAAAGGCTTCTGCTTGTTCAGCACAGTATTTTTTTTTATTATTATTTGTTTCCCTTAGACCTTGGTGATCTTTCCTGCATTCAGTTGCTCAGCTCTATTTCTCATCATGCTGTGTTACAAAAGCAACTATTCAGGACTTGGAGGTGCTGAAACTCCTTATCTTGAATTTTAAGGACAGATTACAGTAACCTCACTCACAGTGAAGAGTGTTTTATACAAAGTGTTTGCACCACCACAGTCCCTGAGAACACCAATGCTACAGAATACAGCACAACAGGAGCAGAGATATCACAAAGAATCAAAATGTTTTCCTGGCACACCATGCTGGCTGATAAATACGCCAACACAGTACAAAATTTAATTGATACTGGAAGTCTCTGATATTTATTACCTAAGAAAATTTACACAATAAAATCCATACCTGCACCAGAAGAGTAGGGCAAGCTGCATTTGTAAAACTCTCCCTGAATTAACTATTTTTACACTATCCTTTCTGCCTGGATTGAAAGCTCCTGCAGTACTCTGACCAAACCCAAAGGGGAAAGTAGACCTTTCTTGCTTTGGAACGGATTCAGATGCCAAACCACAGGGATTGCTTTGGCTTTAGAGAACCAAGTCTTCTAAATTTCCATTCTTGGCAAGAATTACAAAAACTAAATCAACCTCTAAGAGGAAAGAGTAAATACAAGGTCATTTCCAAGAAAATGAAACTGCAGGAAATCATCTGCCATACATCAGAAAGGTGAGGATGAGCAGAGTGAGCCCCCCCAGGCACAGAGAGACTCCCAGAGCTGTCCCTCTCACAGATGGGGCTGGGTTGGGACATGCCAGCCCCGGCAAGGTCAGCCTGGCAGCAGTCCCTGTGACGGCGGGACCGCTGCCCAGCCAAGCGTGCCACAAAACAAAACTCACCCTCTGACCTACAAGCTGCGCCCATCAGTGGTTTGCGGGTGGAAAGCAGAACCACAGAAACTTTGCACCGAAGTTCGCTTGTTCAAGCTTTATTCGAGTTTGTCTACAAATGGTTTCTTCATGGCTCTGCACCGACTCACAGGTTATTATGAATTTCTGAAGTGTCCAGGTGCAGTGCATCTCACCTGCCCCTTCTGGCCCACCAGCTCCCTCACAGATGTTCCTCCAACACCAACCAGGGCCCAACACAGCAAAAACCAACCCAAGCCCACACAGCAAACAAAGCAAAGGCTTCAGATGAGCAGAGCGAGCCAAGGGAGCCCCAGGATTCCTGGCACCCACAACAGTGAAAGAAAAGCTCTGCAGGTCACCTTTTAACTAACACCGTCTATGAAGGCATTCATTTTTTTCACAGTATATTTTTTTCATTCCACTGGTTTTCATTTCCAAGTTCAAAAATCATCTTAAATTGTTCCATGTACGCCATCCAAGAGCTATTTTTTCCATATCACTCAGTCTCACAGAGATACCATTGAATATACTTATTATCTCCAGAGGTGAACTTTGTAATTCCATCCTTATGAAGGAGCATTCCTTAAAACAATTTAAAGAAAGTAATTTTATTCAAACATTGTGGTGGGATTCTGGGATTAGCTTTATCATTTACACTTCTCAATACACTCTAAGTAGGGTCAGATGTAACTGCACAATCACAAACTTTTTATTTATCCAGAAGTATAATTTGTTTAATACCACACCTCATGTCTTTACACATCATTAATTTGAATTACTTTTTATTTCTTTGTATAAGTAACACTGAGAAGCAAAATTAGAGACCCAAAGGAAGTACAATAAGACACAACCTGACTATCAGCCTGTCTGAAATCAGCACGAATCTGGGCCCACTCAGAGGTCTCAGCTGTAAGAACCTGCACAAATCCAAGCCAGGTGCCTACATGGCAACGGCAAACGGCCATTTCCATCCCTTCCTACGAGCTGTGTGTTGTGTTAGCTCAGCTACCACATTCAGCCTGGCTAAATCAGCTAAAACATCCGCAACAGGTAGCGTGGGGGAAGTTCCAAGCCAACACAGCTGAGAGCACACAGCAGTGTGACACTGTCCCCGTCCTGAATTGGCTCCAGTGAACCAGAAAAGCGGCAGGAGGTGAAAAACAGCAACACAGCAAAGCAGAAGGAACCCCCCAGCTCAGCCTACGCAAAGCAATCCCAGAGCCACACCAGCCCAGCCAGGCTCCCCCAGCCTGCCCTAAATACCATCCCATAACATATGGTGAAGCTCTGCAAGATTACCAGTGAGTTATAAAAATTACTGCGCTTGAAGTTCACGTATTTCTGCACTTTGCAAAAGGGGCTTTGTGCAAGTACCTCCTGTTGAAGAGCACAAGAGACCATAACACCCTTCACAGCTCCTGATTACCATTCAAGTCATTCCACAGATGTCATTCTCAGATGAAGAAGTGCTCTCCCAAATGCCTGCTCTCCTCCCCTTCCCAAAACACCAGAGGTTTTGGCTTGCAGGATTAGGAAACCCTCTTCCAACTGTTGGGATGCATCACCCATAAACCGCTCCTGGACCTGCCCCTCTCTGCCTCCTTCCTGGTGGTGCCTGGGAGCTTTCCAGTGGACACAGCCCTTTTCTGAGGGGTCTGCCCCCAAGACAAAGTTATTCTGGTCCCACTGCAAATATTATTCATTACCTGCCACCAAAAGCCAACAATATTTGGTGCTGTGTAAACACAAAGGTACTTTCCTGACCAGAGAATGTAGACTCAGTGGCTCTTTATGGATAAATAGATTTACTGAATATAGATGCTTCCCTAAAGTAACCAAGCATTAATACAGTGAAAGAAGGGCAAAACAATACTGAGTAATGGCCTATATAGCTTTTACCTATCATAAACAAGAAACGAAGGCCTTTGATATACAAGAAACACTCTCGTAGACTCGAATCCATTTAAAGTGGATTTTGTTTAGAGTCATTTTCAACTTCCACTGCTTTCTTACAAGCCTCAGGACTTTATTTTTAAACAAGGAACCCTTTGTATTCTGTCACACATCCACAGTAGTAAAAGCCAGATGTGAACCGCAGAGCCTCATTAAAAGCATTGTTGCAAGGAGGTGATGGAAGCCTAGAGGACTTATGACCAAGCAGGGAGGTCCTGAGGTTCCAGTACAAGAATACATTTTGAGAGAATAAAGCTGTTTAATGTGAAACAGCCTTTGAACTTTCAAATACATCTAGTGCTGAGAGCACCGCTGTTTGCAACACAATGGTGAGAAATAAAGCTAACCAGCATTCGTTAGGCTTACTTCATTCTGAAAATGCTGAAAATAACTATGGCTCCTAGTCAAATACATCCTGAGCTCCCAATACTAGTTCCAAAGTTAAATGGCTTTAACCCAGATTACAGCTAATACCTCAACACGCTGAAAATAACCCCAGTTTTCACAAATTGCCTTCCTGGAAGCCTGAAGTGGGAACAAAGGCAGCTCTCTGCTTGGAAGGAAGGGTTTCCACCAGGGACAGCATGACTGAGGCACGCTGGTGGTCCTGTAATTTGGAAGGCAGGGTCCCTACTCCCATTCTGGGACAGGTGGAAGGATCCAGAGCTGCTGTGTCACATGGTTCTGTTTCTCTTTTCACAAGAATCATGCTTACAAGGAATATAGAACAAAATGTAGGCTGAGTGGAGTTAGGGCTTAAAATATATTTGGGGTTTGCACTGGTACCATTGTGCATGTTGCTGATAGAACACTTTGGTTGGTAATTAGAAGGATGCACTCTTAGCAATGGCACTGAGATCCTCGGGGGCACTTTCCTGCCTCAAATGCTTAAAAAACCTCAAGCCAACACTTGGAACATACACAGACAAAATTAACGTTGTCAGACCAGGTAAGAATTCAAATTTTGCACCTTTTAACAGTCAAGGTATTTCTGCAAAACAGTTTGCTCTGCTCCTACAGGACCCAGGAAAACTTTGATGCTTCTGTTTTCCTAAATATTCATTTTCCTAAATCTTCACTTTCACTTTATCAGAAGCATAAAGAGAGTAATTGGGCAGACTTAGCAATTCAAACTTATCTCCTCTTTTAGGAATTATGCAAGTGAATTTAATCCACAAAAACTGTATCATTAATATGTGCTTACAGGCATTTCCTTGGGCTTTCAAGTTTGTAGAACAGTATGAGTTTTCACATCAAAACCTTAAACACCAGACAGGGAAGATGTGAGTCACAAGGTTTATGATCAAACATTAAGGTAAGGTGAGAAAAAAGTTTCATTTTCATATATATAAGTTCATTTTTCTTTTCAAAATAAGTGCTAACTTTACCAGCCTTCTCAGCACCACTGTGTGACTCCCCTTTTAGTAATTCTACTATCCAAGAGATGAAGTCCAATTCTCTTTGTGACAAACAGAAAAAAGTTATCAGTGATGAAATATTTCCATCTGGTAAACAAAGTACCAGAGAAATATCAGAACCACTGACAGCAGCAGCAAGGCAGAGATTTCCATTCAACCTTTAGCTTTGCTCAGCTATCTCAAAGTACTTAACATTTTCTTTCACTTCACAGAAGGCTGCTTGAAAGGGAAAATAATTCAGCATTGTCTACACAGAGAAAGCACAAACCTGTATCTTAATATAGCAAAGAATTTTTGTCATTAAAATGACTCTTTCCTAAGTTTCATATACAAAAAGTGTCCTGAAAGAGCCACTATCAGGGGCAACAGAGGAAAAAAAACTACAGGGATTTAACTAGTGATTGAAATCTGAGGAAGATAGGATATACAGAAATTTTAAAATGGAAATCCTTGCCTTTTCTTTTTTTTTATTTTTTTTGTGAGATGTTATCTAGATCACCTCTTTTAAACAAAAACCCAGTTTACAGGCAGCTGTGTATCACACACTGCATCGTTATTGTGGTTTGTTATCTACAGCTTGCACAGGCAAAGCGTATTAATAAACATCCCCCTTGTCTGCAGCACCTCACACCTTCCAGTTTGCAACCCTTTGCATAATATTGCAATAGCTGGATTGAAAATCCTGCACTGGGATAAGATTCCTGACCCAAATGGCTGGGCAAATTCCTCCTCTGAGACTTCCCCCACAGGAGAGACTAATGCTGAGGCTAAACCAGACACATCCTTGGCTACGCAGAGCCAGGGACTGCTGCTGACTGAGACAGATTTCCTACAGACAGCACAAGAAAGGGAAAGCTCCTGGTGCAGGGGGGATATCACGGGGCAGAATAACAAAACACTGAGCTGCTCATTTCACCTGAGCCAGAGAAAAGGGCTGTTTGCTCCTGAATACAGGTAGTGTTAGACATGCAATCAATGCTTGTAATTAGCTGCTAATTATAGTAGCTGGGAACTAGTCATGGCATAGTCACTCAACAACTGAGATCATAATTTCAAACAAAAGTTCCTGTAGAAAAGAATATTTCTGAAAAAAAGGGAGCATTGGCACTTTCCAGTGTCAAGCAACAGCAATTAAAAGCAATTACCAACAGAGGATTTGCTTTCCTATATAATCATATTCACTCAGATCTGTCTGCTGGCAGCACGAGGGGAGGGTCAGGCAGGAGGCAAACACACAGGGAACTGAACAGGGCAACTCAATTTATCTGCAAGTCTCAGCGGACCTCCAAAATAAAGATTCCTTATGAAGGGGGAACGTGTCGGCCACACAGGCCTGATGCTAAGGATGTTTAAGTTTTAGAAAAGAAGATGCAAAAAAATTCAACAATGAAGCACAAAAGGTTATTAGTTCTGGTCATCCTTCAGGCATTTGATGAATTTTCTCAAACTGGCAAGGTGAGATAAGTGAAGACCAAAAAAAATTTTCGCAACAATAAAATATTAAATGGAGAAATAAAATGTGAAGACAGACCCTGCTGCAGGTCACAATAGGGAGCAAACACCTGACACTGAAGAAAACTCCAGATCAAGACCCATCCAGTCTCCGGGGTAGATCTTACAAAATTAATTGCTTGAAATGTGGTTTATCAACTTCATCTGCATTTCTCTAATCCTCATATGGTTTTGCTCAAAAGAGGGGCCAGTTTACTGTTTGCTCTTACCAGATTTAAAACTATAAATCTGCTTTTCCACAGGAACTGAAATTCTAGGTATTCCAACTATTTCCTTGGACTCCTACATATGTACTTTTGAATGGACAAGTTAATTATCGGATTGGTTAGATGTTTAATAAGATCTCCAACTCCTTTGAGGTTTAACTACAGTGGGAAGAACAGGGTTGCCGTGTTTTCTGTCTGAGTATTATTTGGAGTGAAAAAACCTGTTGCATCTTCTTTTGCCTACCGGGTATCCCATCACCACTCTGCGAGGTGAACTGCTAACCTGCACATCGTTTTCCAAGCTTTATTTGGAGTCCAAGAGTTGCCATTTCCCTGGCTCATATCCACACACACTGGTGAACCCCCCGGTGTGGGTAAGTGGTATTTGAAGCCAAATCTCAGCACTTTCTTCTCCTGCTCCTTCGCCTCTGCAACATCAAGCACGTCTTTTCCTGCCTCACCTTACTTCCAAGGTCCCCCCCAACAGCTCTGACCCATCGATCAAGATGTCAGACTTCATTACCAATGTGATAAAAATAAAAGCAACCATCTCTCCTTGCATATTGTCTTACACTGTCTCTCACCTTGCAGGACCAGGCAGGGACACAACTCTCCCTGGCCAAAACTAAATCACTGCCCACCTTCAAAAACCTCTGTAACAACTTTGTTACTACGGAACTCCACAGTTATGTCACGGCTCTGACAAAACCACAACCTAAACTAATAAGCGGTTTCAATTCTCGTTGGTTTTCTACCCCCTTGTCTACCGTCTTTTACATTTAAGGTGTAATTCTGAGCACTGATAAGCAAAATCCCTTTGTATTTTCACCACTCAGAGGACCTCACCCATAACTGAAGTACACAGTAATGATGTTTAAGTGAAATACCATAAAAATATTAAATACTTCTTATCCTTACGAGTTAAACAAGAAATAAATCTCCTATGTTGCATCTAGGTTGATGGCCCCTGTATTTTTGTCACACTTTTCCCCCCCAAATCACCAGGAACACGCTCCCCTTTCTCCTTCTGGCCCCCACCCAACCTTTGTGATTTGGCAGTCCTGTATGTTGATATATCAAGTATTTTCCAGTGAACCACCTCAGCCCCTTTCAGCATCACACTGAGGGACAACGCACTTGCTTATGCTAGAAGGGTTTTATTACACTTTGCAATGTTTTCTGGTCTTCTGACATGACCACGTGTGGAGCACAGAGCATGCTGGGCAGGCAGTGTGCATTAATCTTACTGCCAGAAAGAGTAAGAATTTTGCATTGGAAGCATCTGGTAAAAGCACACTAGAGACCTTGAAATCATGACTGGTGCTCTTACTATTTGCAAAAAAATGAGTCAAAATACACACTAATTTGATTTCCCAGACCTTGTTTGCCCAATAGGAACCATCTGCTTCTATTCATTGACTCCTATCCACCCCGATCCAAAGTTCATGAATCCAGCAGCAACCACCCATTCTTTGTCTGCGGTGTCTCTGCATTAATCCAAAGCAGAAGATGAAATAAAGAATGTTAAAATGAGCTTTAGCAATCGATAAAATTCTTCCATTACGCAGTTTATGGCAAACGATTATCGCTCCACTTCGGATTCCCATAATGAGTTACTTTCTTAATAACCTCCTGAGGGCATCATAGGACAGAGTCAATGGCTGAAAATTACAGGGCAAACAAGAGACAGCTCCACGATGGTGTTTCATATTCAACAGCAACAGGGATGAAAGCGGCCTGACTTGGGCTCTGCATCCCCAGATGATCTCAGCAACTTGAGTGAATGGAAGGGAAGAGTTAGCAGAGCTCCTCTCAACTTCACTCGGCAATGCCTGTGTATTTTTGTCCTGCGAAAGGATATATTTGAGACATTGAAATAACAGCAGCGCTGGTGCAGAGCAACAGATTTTCACAAAGAGGAGGAGCTGTAAAAATCCCGTGTTTTGGGCAGCACACCATTACTCATCAGGGACAGCCGGAATGGAAACAAGGACGGCGTGAATCATCCGAGCTGCTCTCTAGGAACACGCTGGACCCTTCTACATGGGCCATAATAATAACATTTGTTATTCCACAATGGACTCGGAGATTAACTGTCTGATCTGGTTTTATGATGCTGTGCTCGGTGCATTTGAACACGGCGGCGCTACAGGAGGTAAATCACTTCACCAGCTCTCCACCCAGAAAGCCACAGTATCTCTTTAAAGGAAAGAAATATTGATCAAACCTCTGTCGTAATTACAGACTCCTGGGAACATTCCACTTGCACCAAGGAAATTTTGCCATTATTGGGGAAGCCTGTGTGCCTGCAATGAGATCTACTATCTCTAGAATTGAATTGGATGAACATTGGCCAATATTTACTACAGCCCTAAATCACATTCTTCTGGAAATGATGACCAGTGAACAGATGCAGCATTACCAAGTCAAAGCACAAACAGCAAGATGCTGCAATATGCATGAATTCTTTGAGCATTTAGCTTAATGATATTTACTTTTCCTGAAGTTTTGGGGAACTTACAGATGCAACGCAACAAATAAAATCAAGAAAACAGCTTCCTGCATGTTGACTTTTTTTTTTTTCTCTTTTTTAAAAGGATGGCAGCCACAAAGATACAACCTTTGAAAAGCCATGATATTATTATATATGCACAAGGTTACCAGAGTGTCTAAAACTCTTCCTGTGACTACCCTTTCCCATTCTCATTAGCTGTGTAGCAGCTGTCAAACACCTCATTACAAGATAAGCTCAGTTTATTTCAGAAACTGAGGAACAGACAAATTAACTGACAACCCCAAGAACAAGTTGGTAGTTAAGAAACAGGATCAGTAGCTGCTTTTTATAATCCCATGAAATACGTATCTCAGAAAAGCATCATTAATGAATTTTCTCAGAGGCAACCTTTGAAAGTTCATCCTAAGAGGTGAGCAATACAAAAACACTAAAAATAAAAATAAGGGGGCACAAAACCTGCAAAATCTTCAGCTATTTTTGAATCTCCAGATACAAGAGAAGAGGAAAAATAACCTAGGAAGAGAAAACATTACAAGAGCAGTTCAACAGATAAATGTTTTCATATCTTAAAGGAGTTAATAATTTACAGAATGTTAGAAATAATTACTTGTTTAAGCCAGCTACCCATTGAACAATTTTAAAGCCATCAGGGCTTTTTTTAATACAGCGTATCAACTTAATTCTGACTCAAAAGGAAATGTATTTTACTCAGAAAATAAATTGTGGACATGATGTTCTCTTTGAAATCCAGTCCGAGCCCCCATTCCGCTGCAAGAAACGCTTAGGGGGAGGCAGAAGCTGTGTTTCCAATTTATTAATGATTCCTCAAGTTGTTATAGAAACGCAATCGCAGCGAGGCAATGTCTGGAGACACGAGCCCCTTTCATGTTCTCTGTCAGAGGAGCTGGTTGCTGAGGTTACCTCACAATAAAGGGACTCGTACAGCCAATTCCCTCCTTACAAAGGCACCGCGGACCCAGGGCTGGCCGCAGATCCACCGGGCTTTATTTACAGCAGACAAGTTTAGAGAACACCTCTACCTGCTTTCTTCAAATACCTGCCGCCCTTTGTATCCAGAATCAGTTTTTCAAAAAAGGACATCGAAAAGTTTCCGCTGGGGAAGGAAAACAGTGTAGCTGTAAAACAGGCCCCAACTGCACCCCGAGTGCTTCTGAACTTCCAGCTTGGGCTAAATTCGCTTTTTATTTCGGTAGGACAACTGAGTGCTCAGAGACATTTAGGGGAAGATCTTAGACTTACATACACTCACATACCTTCAGTCAGGATTGTAGCTCCTTTCAGGAACAGCTCCAGGGATGAGCAGATAACCTAACTTGCTGCCAGCATCAAAAACCACTGGGCTATTTCTCCTCTTCCAAAGGCACAAGAACGAGTGAGGGAAGTGGAACATGTAGGGCTATGAAGGTGGTGAAGGGCCTGGGGAGGGGCCAAATGAGAAAGTTGCTCAGGGCACTTGATCTGTTCAGCCTGGAAGAGACTGAAGGGAGACCTCAGAGCAGCCTAAAACTTGCTCATGAGGGGCAGGCTCTGACCTCTTCTCTCTGGTGACCAGTGACAGGACCCCAGGGAATGGCTGGAGTGTGTCAGCGGAGGTTTAGACTGGACACTGGGAAAAGGTTCTTCCCCCAGGGCAGTGGTCACAGCCCCAAGGCTGCCAGAGCTCAAGGAACATTTGGACAATGTTCTCAGGGACCTGGTGGGGTTGTTGGGGATGGTTCTGTGCAGCACCAGGAGCTGGACTTCAATGACACTTGCAGGTCCTTCAAGCCACTCATTCAAAAGAAATAAAGTTGGTTGTTGTTACTACAAATTGCATTTGAACAGGATGCAAGTGAGCAGGGATGAGAAGTCAAGCAAGGAGAGAGGAGAAGACAAAGGGGGAGCGAAAAAGAAAAGGCTTGTTTTCCTAATTGCAAACAGATTTCAAAAGGGAAACTCAGTTTCATTATAGTCAATGAGTGCTTCTCCATCAGTTCTAACGGAGCCATGACTTCTCCCCCTAGATTATGAAGAGCAATCAGCTACTACATCTTTTTTTTTCTTTTTTTTCCTTTTAGACAAAGAGAGAAATAGTAAAAAGAAAAACGTTTGAGTCTGGCAAATCCCAGGACAGCAGTTGAATACAAATGAGGAGATAAACGACGAAGTGTGTTAAAGCAATTCTTCAATGGGTTGGAACAAAATAAAAGTTTGCAGTCTCACTCCACATCTCCAACGTGATTCTTGTGAAACTGGAACAAGGAAATCATGGCTGGGTATCAGTAGGTGTCTCAGCTGGTGACTAAACAGCTTCAATGGATTGCATAAGCAACTCCTACAGCATGTCTGGGAGGTGTACACACAACCACATTTGATAGAAAGAGACAATATTGTAAAAAATAGTGCCAAACAAAGCATGCCATTCAGAATTCATAATTTTTTAAGTTCTTGCAATAAGAATTCTTTAGGAATAAAGAAATAGCTGCAGCTGCACTCTGTGTTTTCCCTTTGGCCTTTTCACAGTTCCAGCCTCGATTACACGTGTTCTGCACGGGACAGGTCCAGGGCTGGGGCTTGTGCCAGCCTTTAAAGACTACAGAGTGTTTCTGCACCTTCCTGGCCTTCCTATCAGACAGGCACAGAGAGCAGGGCTGCACTGCCACCGTCCCTTTGCATCCAACCCCCCTTCAGACACACCTCCTTGCTGGTACTTGCACTGGCTCCCAGCCCAACATACCTCTACTGGTCCCAGTATAAGAGCACTGGAAGAACACTGTGTAACTATGCAGTTAAAGGAATTGGTCTTACTTACAATTCATTTATCCCAAGTGCTCAATTCTGTACAGAATGAAAGAGATGACTGAATTTTAAAATGAAGAAAAATATGCTCTTGGCAGATTTGATTTCACAAAGAAAATGAGCCTTTTCTTTGTCAGCCTTAACTCTACAGACTTTTTGCTTCTACGCATCACAGTGCCTAAAAACTCCAGTTCAACACTGAGGAATGCAATTCTCTATTCAGAGCTCTAAAAGATTGTAAGAAAAGGCTGTTTTGCACAGCAGTAGCATAAAGAACACTCAATAAATTTCAAATACATGAGTTATGCATCATTTCTGTGTATGAATCATTTATATGATTAAAAGAGGAATGGCACACATGTCTAGAACTGGCAGGCTTCACTTCATGGAGATATTAAAATGTCTTACTTTCATTACACTGTTCAGAGGGTGTTGTTGCCTCTTCTCCTGGCCAAACCCGGTCTGAAATGCAGATTCATCCCATAAATAATTTCCTCTTGTAAGCACCTGAACCATGGACTACAAAGGAAACTTCTCACAAGCCCTTCCCACCTCCTGTGGCATTCTTCAATTCTCTAATGAAAAGATCTCAGGCTCTAAGAACAGCCTTATATTTTCTTTAATGGTTATAGTTCAATAAAGCTGATATAACCCAGAATAGCTTTAAAAGAAGATGTCCCCTGGATAAGATCCATGGGTATTTCAACTTTGTCCAATAAGAAAAAATTGGTTTCACTCTTACATAACAAAATTGATGATGAACCTGTCTTGAAAACAATTTCTTACTAGAGTGTTCCGGAGCTGGACAGTGTGCCTGTAACAATTACAGCCTCATCCACACAGGTGACTGATGATCTGAGAGCCCAATGTGTCTTACTGAACTTTACTTAAACTCTTCACAGCTACATAATTGCTCTGGAGATCTCATGGAATTTCTCTCGTTCCGTGTCCAGATGTTTATCAATAGCTTTGAACCAGTACCGAGGTTTTCAGTGCCTTTTGCTGCTTTATGCCCCAGAAAGTGAGGGATTTGGGGAATGCAGGTCTGCCGGAGCATTGAACAAAATGGTACTGGACATGTTCAACCAGAAAGCTGAGCCAGTGGGAGGCATCACATCTACAGGAGATACTGAGGTATAAATTAACTGGAGACCCATCCTTGTTCTACAACACCCAAGCTGCACACTCGACACAGTATTGTCACAGGAGGACTAAAAGCTCCTTCTCTTATGACAATTTCTGCCACAAAACCTCTTGCAAACTACTTTTCAAGCTCTCCAGTTTCAATTCCATAAAGTGATTTCAGGCTGGGGCCAGTAAAGCTGCTCCTGATTTACAATGATGGAAACGGAGGAAAATTTCACAGGAGAGTTCACAGAAAGTTAATTGGCTGAACTTACAGGCAGAGAGACTTTCTCCATTAGACTATCACAGAAAATACAGAATTAAGAACAAAATGATCCTCTGAACTTCTAAGCACAGCTTAGTCTACAAGACAACAGAATGGCAGGCAACAGCAAGTGTTCAGCTCCAGCACTGGCTGAGTCAATTCCCACAGTGTTCATCCCCCAAACTAAACTAAATGCAAAACTGAGTGCCAGAGGACTGAGATTAATGGATATTTTATAGATGCTCCCCTGTTGCATTTCTCCCTCCAGCCTTCCAATGCTGTGCCTTCCTTTACAGTCACCACTGGCAGGTCCTTAAGGTTTCCCTGACTGCTGGTGAGCCTGAGGAGGAGAAGAGGGTCTGCAGGGCAGGGGGGTGGGTGGCTCCAATATGGAACTGCATTATGAAGGAAAGAAAAGCCCCAGCCAGGAGCTCCAGGTGTCCCAGCAAACTCCTGTTCTTTGTATTATGGTGCAGCATCCACAATAAAGTGGCAGCAGTGGGGCAGGACAACTGAGGCAGAACCCTTGAGCATTAACCTTCCTTGTCCCTCCTCTTGTAATCCAGCACAGCCTAAAGCTCACACCTATCCTGCTGCCATTTCAAGTGCTGGGCCCTGGAAAACTGGATAAAATTATACTCTCCAAATTTCACACAGCACACTGAGGATAAGTGTTCGAAATTCCCACTAAGGGGAAACAGATGTTGGAATGCAGCAGTGGAACTAAGAGTTGCATCACGACACAGAAATTATTTTGAAGAATTATTTAAAAGTGTTTGGAAGACACTATACTTATAGAATTAGGCCAGCTTATAATAAGATGAACATTTTAACATTAATATAGAACAGAGCTGAAGGCTCAGCTCTCATTTCTATCAACTGTAACACACATTTCTCCTGGAAACAAGCGATGAGAGAAGATGTGTTTTCTTTCGGTGCCAGACATGCACATGGATCTGACACCGAAGAAAGTGTTTTACAATATTCCCCAGTGGCTGCAGCTATGATCCAGAAACTGATCCTTTAAGAGCATTTAGTCATAACACTGGTACTTTGCACATAAATCAAATCAAAGTGGCCACAGCATTAGATAAGACATTGGATAATTTTGCTTAGGACCGTATTTAGTAGTGCTGGAAAGAGCCTGCTCCACTCTTACTATGGTTTCTTGGACTTTTAATAGGACTGGAGTTTAGAGGGAGTTTTTTCTTTTTCTTTTTTTTTCTTTTTTTCTTTTTAAAAAGTGATGCTGTAATTCAAATCCTGGTAACCTTGGAAACAGCCTCTCTCCTCAAATATGTCTGTGTCAATTAAAGTAATTGGGACACTCCAGCTAATGGTGCCTAGATTTCAATATCCAGGCTAGTGCTGCAGCTTTAGTCCTGAAGGACTCTCAGCTGAGAAACAGATCCTCTGAAAAAACCTTGTCTTGGAAAGGTCCTGCTCCTTCTGTAAGCATTTGTCAGGAGGTTAGCTGGGAAGAGGCTACCTTGAAAGAATTGCTTTGGATGTATTCAGAATGCACAGGGAATATTTAGTAATAGTGAACTTGGATGTGGAGTTTGTCTGTACATGAATGTAAACAAGGAAAGCAGAGAAACACCATTTACTTACCTTTCAGATTCACTAAAAACTCAACAGATTTACAGACTTAACCTTTTTTCTTACCCTTTGATAACACATACGTGTACATACACACACACTCCTCAAAATCACATCTCTGTACATGGCAGAGTCATGAACAAACAATAGTGACTCTACCAAGTGCCTTAGGCAGCCCTAAAAATTGGAATAAAACAGAATTCCCACCTGGTAACACGGGTGGCTGGGAAAAAGAAAATCAAGAAACTGTTAGGAATTTCTCACAGCATCTAAAACCAGCTTGTTCCTTCTTTATTGAAACCAGAAAGGCTTATTTAAAAAAAAAATATATTCTCTAACTTATTTTGAAAGTCACACAGACACCAATCAATCACTCAGTTCAGTGACATCCATCACAACCGCTCTGCAGATATATATGTATTCTCTCTACAAAAAAGGTTTTTGCTACAGTATATCTCCAGTTCCACTCCCCCACACTCCAAAAGAAGGCATTAAAACAATAATTCTTCCACAGGGGGTGTTCACTGCAAGAATACTGGCAGGCAGCATTGCTAATTAAAATGTATGGACATTTTAAACATAGTCGCTCATTTTTGCATATTATTGTATGGCAGAAAGTGATTTTTAGTGGATGCTTTTGTTGTTATGCAAATGGTGAAGTGACTAAACCACATCTAACATCTGTCCCTTCCATCCCTCCCAACAGCAGGGAAACAGAGAGGGAATTAAGTAGCATTTGGGGAAAACGACCTAAATAACAATGGTTTGAAACTATTAAAACGGAGTATTTCGGTTGTCACCCACAACACTGGCAAAGGGAATGAAATAAGGAAGTCCAAGCTGCAAGTAATCTTTTCCTATATTAAAGATTTACTTTAAGTCTCTTCTAAAGCTCAGATGATCCAGGCCTTCCAGGCTGGAAGACCAAAACTGACCAGCAAATAGGGTGTTCAGACCCAGGTGGAGGCAACTAAGCGATCCTTTGATACTAATAATGGGAAAGAAGGGAAACCCAGCAGGCAGAGGAGGGCAGCAGCTGAGTCAGGACCCATCCACACATCACTGCCAGCAAAGGCGCAGGAGAGCAGGAGAGTCACAGTCCAGAACTGTTGTTTCAGTCCCCGTGAGATTCCAAGTTATTTATGTAAGAAATCTGTAATGCAATATGGAATAACTCGATTGACAAGATTTAAAGCGAGACACACGCAGCTCTGCAGAGGAGCAGCTGCCAGACTGGACTTGGACAGCTCAACTCTAGAAGGCCATTTCTCAGCTTGAAGACTACAATAAGCAAAATCCTGAAATATTATGCCTGTAAAACAGTTTGGAAATATGCTGTAATAGTCAGTAAAACCAGCAAAGATAATGCAAGTTTGAACTTGTTACTTGCTAAGTTTAAATATGGAAAACACATTCCAGTCACTGAAAACCCAGACAGGAAGGCTTTCTCTAACAATTCATTCTTATAAAGTAAAAACTTGCAGTTTCACTCTTCAGATGGGTGTAATCCTCCTTCCACTGAAGGCAGCTGAGTTTGACATTCACATCAGCAGCAGCAGAATTGGGCTATAAAGCTACAACTGCACATAAACAGCTGTCAGACAATCACATTGCAGAGTAAACATAAACCCAGAATTAATTCAGAGTAATTATTTATACAGGCTTAAGTGAGATCAGCATTGTGAATTTTTTAATTTGGTGGAGATAAAGATTATCTTTGTTTTATTACCTTGCTTTAAATGAGTAGATGCTGAATACTGTATCTTGCTTGAAAACATTTCATACTTTAGCCTAAATATTTATAGTGAATATCATTCTTCGGCAAGGTACTTTAACTTAGTGTTTTGTTTTACTAGTTTTACATGAAAATCAAAGTAGTTCCATTCTCAGCAGAGAAGATTTTAATACTGTACTAAACCCATTCTGTTGGCCATCAGTGAGAAGAGGCCCACTACAGCGGATCATGCCAATCGGATCTTCCAGAAACATCAGCAGAATTAAATATACAATAAAGGCTATTGAGAACTGTCCAAGAAAAACAAGCTTGTTTAGATTTTGGATCATTCAATAAAATATCTTACAGCAAACATATGAGTTGAAATCCAGTTCTGATGAGACACTGAGGAGGTACATGCAGAGCAAAGCTGCTCATGCAGGTGGCTGCTGGAGACCCCTGGTCTGCAACAACCCATGAGATCTCATCTGGAAGGGTTATGGACCCAAAAACCACAGGGCTTTCCTTCAGTCACACAACTGGGATGTTCTTGGGAGCAGCCAAGCTGCAAGGCTTGCACAGACCCAGGGCCATGTCACGTTGTGTGACTGAGGGGCTCTTCATTTTATTGATGAGTCTCACAGAAGTCACAACGATCACTTCGGGTTTGCTCAGACCTGCCAGAGCAGGTGTCCTCTAAAGTTATACATGTTCTCTACCTGGAGCAAAAGAAGGATGATCTTCAGGCCCATAAACACTTGAATGTCACTGCTCTGTTCCATATCAGAGCAAGGCCGAGACAGAAATCTCTCTGATGGTGAAAACAATCTCAGAACAAATCTTGTTGCCCAGCCAGCCCCACATTATGGCACATCTTCTCTCTTGCTATTTACAAAGGCATCTGCAGCCTCAGCCTCCACTGTCTCTAATATTCAGTATTTTGTTTGCTTCAAACTAAGTGCAGGACGATGAAAACTCATGAAACAGAATAGTGCCAAAAGAAAATCTGCACCCCCATTAATTGTTACACGAGTACATCAGATCTGTCACGAACAGTGACATGCCAGGCATAACAAGCATCTCTGAAGTCAAACTCCCTCTTTCTCTCTGCCATGGAATAAAGGATGCTGATGACAGATGGGCAGAGTTAAACAAGCCAACCGGCCAAAATCCTGGAGCTGCATTTCCCTGCCAAGACCAGAACCTCAGTTTGTAGCAGAAACCACTAACTTTCTGGCGTCAGTCAGGGGGGAAAAAAAATCTATAAAAAATTAATGTTATAAATAATAAGAATAAAAATGAAACAATCATCTACTCTCCTGGCTCCTATTCCTAATTTTCTCCTCTGGCTCCAGGACTATTCCCTCTGCCTACATAGTCCCAGATCCACGTAATTGCAGAACTGCCACTCCACATCACTTCACACTGTTATCCACTGAAGTCTAAAGTCCTCTTCTCTCTCCTGGCTATTTCTTATCCTTTCCACCTGAACTAGCACGTACTTTCATTCTGCCATGCTCTCTGGACAGGAACATTCAGCCATGCTTTGTGTCTGTGAAGCCTCCCATCACTTGTAGCAGAAGGTGATCTTTTCTCACTTACTCCACAGGGACATCACTTGCCAGAATGACGGTGAAGATTCCAAAGGTGCTTGCTCAGGGTGTGTGCAGCCAGGAGGGACCCTGCAGAGACAGCCACATGTACGCTGTGGTATTTAACCACTTGGCTCCTGCTCTCCCAAATTCCGCTGGGACAGTTTGCTTCAGGTTCACACATTTTAACCTGATTGTTTCACATTTAAATTTAGCAGCAATTTCAGTAGGAGCTGCAAGTATCTAGGAGTCAAGAGGGTCCTCTGTTTTATTGAGGTTAATGGTACATCAAGTCCTCTGTTGCCTCATAACCCTCCCTCAAAGCCAGCAGAGTTGAAAAGAGCCTAAGTCAGGGTAATTTCAGCCAAAGTCCCTTCAAGTATCTGCAACATTCACATTTTCCTACCTTTGAACTGTAACAGCAAGGCACAAAGTACTGCCATTTGTATAAACTTGCCCTTTCGGCTGAAATGTATTCTCAAGAAAATTAAGACAATTATTTACTTAAGTGCGACAAAAAATGGCAAGAAAGTTTTCAAGCATTTCTTGATATTGGCAACTTGTGTAGACTTACTCCACTAGCCCTTACTATCTGGTCAAAGTGAAAACAATCAATAATACATTTCTAGCAAAAGAAAAGCCCAGCATAACCCAATATCAAATTGTGTGCATTAAATCAATGGCCCTCCTCAATTTTATTGTAGTTGCTGCAATACTTGGAGGATTTTGAAAGGAGTGTTTTTTAAACCACAGAATCTTACTTCCTTCATTGTGAACAGAACAGGGTTTTAATGAGTGTTTTTCCGTACGGATGAAATTCTTTCTAAGGGCTTCAAAAAGGCTTTGCAATTATTAAGAAAAAACAAACAAACAACAAAACAACATACATATAACATGTACTTAGTAGATGGGTAAGAAGAGGAAGAGTCTGAGGGCTGCTTGCCCCAGACAAAGAACAAAGCCAAGGACAGACCCATGAAAGTCAGGTTAAATGTCTGTTTTCTCTAGCAAAGTAAAATAAACCTGATGTGGAGTTTAAACATGGCAAAACACCCACGACATCAAAAAGGGTGTGAGAGGCCAAAAAAAAAAAAAGGAAACAGCTCCTGCTGAACTGGGCAAGAGCAGGGCTGGGGATGGTGCTCCCGAAGAACATGTCTGTGGTTCTGTTGGTGGGTACACCCAAGAGTCATCGCTTCCTTCACGAGCACTGGTGACTCTTTAAGGCCTGGAGACCTCTAGCAGGGCCTAGATAGTTCTCAGTCCTTCCAGGGAAACCCATATGTATTAATCCCAAAGAGCTGAGTGGCAGGAATGCCAGAATAGAACAATCCTTTATAGTGGAAGAAAGACTCAGGGAGGAAGAAGCCAGAGGACACTGTGCCATTTAACATTTCCTTTGTGCATTACTGTTGCTGTCACAGCTACGAATCCTTCCTGGCTTGGGAAGGAGAGGAGGCGCTCCACAGACGCTCTCCAGAATTTCTGTGCTGACTTTACTCACACTCCAGTGCAATAAAGCACAACAAGATGTGTTCCACGGATTTCAACGTGCTCTGGCCCATGTCCTAGGGACCACAAAATAAAGGCACCTCACAGCTTATGCTGCCACCACTGTGCAGGATTGGACACAGAAGGAAAGCGAGGAAAGGCACTGCAGTGGATGAAAGATGACCCTGAATCACACTGGCAGCCAAGGGACTTGAGGAAGGTGCTGGACTCTTTCTGCAGAAAGTGCTGGATGGAGGAGGGATGCTCAGTGCCTCAACTGGGATGATGACACAGCAGCACTGGAGCAACCTCCCGTGACTCTGTTCTCACACAGGGAGGCCTTATTTCTTTTCTTTCCCCCGGGTGATGTACAATATAGCACACAAACCATGCTGAGGTGGTTTCTGGGGGAGTATAACCACCCATCTCTTGTCCTCGTGCCTGTGTAAGTCATCAGCTAATTTAGCCTACAGCCATGAGGGTGGCATTAGGAAGAGGCTGGCACATCCGTCAAGTTGGGCAAGAGTTCTTCACCATCGCTAGTTAAAGAGCTCACAGGTCTCCTGTTAGCCCTGAACAAGGTTAATAATGACCACACGGAAAAACCTTTGAAACAGTGACAGAAATATGGGCCTCCCAACAGAGCAAAAAATACGACCTGTTTAAAACTACTAAGTCAGGAAATTTGATGCTGGAAGGGAACAAGCCCAATGACATAAATCAGGTGATAGTTACTAAGTACCTGTGTCAAGATAAAGGGCAAACAAAACTCGAGGCGTTATATCCAGTGAACTGTACAGAGGGAATGAACTGCACTGCGGGTCAGTCAGAGGGGTTTGTGCCAGGCAACCAGACTGTAACTTACACCATGATGAACTACTTCAAGCACATTCAGCTTCTGAATCCCAATGTATTTTGGGTATATTTTCATATTTATAAATTAGAATGTGCTGTTGCTATACACATTTTCACTTGATGCATTGATATATCTATTAAAAAGAAAAGAAAGAGATACTGGCATTGAATTTGCATTTTTGAAAGCTTATGTAAATGAACATTTATAAAGACACCATGAGAGTAATATATCTATTAATAAGGGAAACTTTCACTAATAGAACAGTCCTTTTTCAAGACATTCTGGTTAACCAAGGCCGCATCAGAGCAGATTTCACCTCACACAGTTCCTCTCCCATGGATTCTTTCCCACTACGACCTGTGCATGTCCCTTTTCTAAATGTTTAGGTCCATCCAAAATTTCACAAATCTGGGAGGGGGTGGGTCTGGATATTTTGCAGTAGTTCAAGCTTTTTTTCTTTTGATGGTCTGTCTTATTTATAAGATTAAAACATGGGGAAGGAAGCACACTTGGGGTGGAGCAACTGGACTCTGTAGTGCTGGAGCTCACCAAGTGCCTCGTTAGACTTTTACAGGAAAAAAAATGGTTGCAGCATGTCACCTTTTTGATTTTTAACAAGGACAGCAACCTTGCATTGCAAATGCTTATCTCAAAATACACATGGATTTTGAGGAAAATGAGACAAGAGGCCAGTGCTGACCAAACCCCAGTTGGAACTGTCCTGGATGGATAACTATAATTTACTCTGAGACTTCAGGAAGTTATGATACCATTTATACACTCCTCCAAATTCCTAGTTGTCTTTATCCTTTCCCTCCAACAAGCTGGCCACAATCCATGATGGGAGTGATGGCATTTCACTTTTGAGGGGATTGTTTTATTTGCCATCCCATTTTCGTACAGAATTAGATGAAACCAAAAGAAAATGTTTTCAGTGAAATTGAATTAGTTGTACAACCCAAAGATCCTGGAGTATTTTTTCACAGGTACAGTAGTTCATCAGCTGTAAACCTCCCAGCTTTATTATGTGCTTGTCAGAATGAATGATAATGCCGAGTGCTGGCAGGATAATGAACCACTGCCAGGAGAAACGGATCATCACACAAAGCTCCCTGAAATACAGAGATGATGACGTGAGCAACCCTCAAAGCTACACCTACACTTCCTCTTTTTCCATTTTTCCCCATGTACTGTGCAATTTTCTTCTGTCTCAAGTTTACTTGGCTGGAACAAAGGTGGAACAGGAAACAAATTGTGGCTGAATTCTCTAGAGATGTGAAGCACAACTCCACTGCAATCGATGTATAATTGCACAGTCATGCCACAGATGAATTTGCTCTCCATGCAAAGAATTCAGCAAGCATTGTAATATATTCACTTATTTCACAGTTATTAGATTTGCCCTCCGATGAACATCTATCTTACCTACTGTTAGCACACTCTCCCTCCTGTTGCTTCCAACACCATATAAAACTAAAGGAAGATTATTACAAGTGGAGATTGTTTATATGGTGTGCAAAAATAAATCCAAACTCAGTTCCCAGACCTATTCATACAGTACTACCTTCCAATCAATGAAAGCCCATTTGAACCACCAAGCAAAGAAATCAGGGAAAAGAGAATTCAATAGAACTCTCAACTTCTTTAACTGTACAAAGATGCAAGGGATACACTGCAGATTCCAGCTTGGAAAACATCACTCACAGAAACAGCCCCTATTTATAGCAGTAGCACAACAAGCAGACAAGGCTATTCAGTTAAACAAGCACTACACACACTCAAGTCCATGTTTCAAAGATCCAAAATGAGAAAGCTGCTCAGGAGCTTTAACACCACTTTAAGTTTGAATTCCCCACCCCCAATAAGTTACATTTACAGTTTTTTTACAGTATTTACAGCAGAAATGCTGCACAGGGATCCAGAGGCCGCAGCAAGAGTTGCAAAGGGTTGGGGTGGGGGAAGAAAGCAAAAAAAGTCACACTGCAGGTACATTTTAGAATGGAGCAGGTGTAGGAAGAAGAGATGGATGGCAAAGGGAAGGTCTAACCCTAGAAATCTCCATGGAATGGGCTATTTCCCCCCTCATTTAGCCTTTATGTTATATACTAACAGGATTTCTAGTATTCACATGTGAAGGAAGCGATGTAAGACATCCAACAGAGCAGTATTGCCTCCCTGAACTCCTGTCAGCTTTCTGAGCTCCAAAATAGGATGAGATTACCAGGGAGAGAAAACAGATTCAGGTCAGCAACCCTGAACACAAAAGCTATCCTTGCAGTGTGGGTAATAGTGAGAAAAGCAATTGCCCGTGAATTCTTGGTGAAGCAAAAGCAATTAGATTTTACAAAAAAAGGAAACAGTTAGAAATAAGTTTTCTTTAAAAGGATAGCACAGACACCATTTCCCTCACTTCAGTACCACCATCAGAATCTCTCAAACATCTGAGAAACAAGAGCAGCCACTTTTATTCCAGGTGGTCACAAAAGAGATTTGGCCTTTTCAACTTTTGGTGTAGTTAGAAAACCTTATTATAAAGTACCCAAAGAAGCCGAAAACAATTTTGAAGTAACTGGATATAAAGTTTAAGTCACAACTTCAAGCTTGGAAAGTAGCAAGGACAGGGAAAAAAATGAAGAGGGAAAAGAACAAGAATGATAAAAGACACTCAGTAAAACCAAAATCATTTCAAAGATGGACAGGGCCAGCCCCTCCAGGGACTACCTTGCCTAGACAAATAAAAGCTGCATTTCATTTAAGCAGGAATTCAGTGCTCCTTTATTATTGGGAATGGGGAAAGAGGGGCCTAAGAACAGGCATAAGAAATGCCAGTGCAAGGCTCAGCTTTGGAACAGTCAGATCCAGAGTTTGCCCAAATTCCACAGGGTTTTATGCGCCCAACAAAACCTACCTTAAACAGGGCCCATTTACAGAGAACTCTCATGGCAGAGAAAACAGAAAAGAGTTTGCAGAATTCCACATCATGACTCACCTCAAAGTCTAAGAGAACATGGGAAGTCATTTTAAGAAGCATCTGTGACCAGCAATGCTGGAAAATGACAGCAGGCAATGTCTGAAGTGAGCAGAGATGAAAACCTACTCCCCATTTCCAGAGTAATTGTTGGGTTTTCGCTACACTCCCAGCAATTCAGAGGTGCTGGAAAACCTTCCTGAACAGAAAATTAAGCAAGAGTAATTAAACTTCCTGGGGCAAATCCCTGTGTTGCAGATGACACAAAATGGTGCAGATTTGCCTTCCTGCAGAAAGTCATGTCCTAGTGAAAGGCACCAATACAGCCAAGTTTGAAACTAGGCCTATAATGTGCATCAAACTTTGAATTTCTGCAGCATTTAGACTAATCTGACTTGGATAGTACTTGAATTTGCCTGTGGAGGCTGGAGCTTCTAGTTTAAGTTTTACAAGACTCAAATTCACCTTAGAATTTTAGATTTTCCCTTCTATAAAAACTGAAATACATCAACCATGAAAATATAACTTCTATAGCCACAGAGTGTGTCAGTTGTGGTGGCCTATTACTGACATCGAATAAAATAACAAAGTAAAACTTTAAGGTGTCTTTGGCATCTGTTTAAGCCTTCTCCCTTTGCCCTCCCAGTTCCAGGAATGAACAGTGCTCAGTTATTAAGACTGCTACAGAAACACACAATAATCCAGTAAGGATTATTTCCTTTCTAACTTGTTTAGGTTAATCACACAACCAATGCTTAGGTTAGGTACTCTAAGACTTATTTGTGAGTAGTTTAATAGTTTGGGGTGGAAACAGAATAAAATACCTCATGCCTGACATATCCGAGCAAGAGCCAGAGAGACAAAAAACAAACCTCATCCTGCAACCTCCCTGGGGAAATCTTTATTCATTTTAATACTTGTTCAGTCAGCTGTCTTGGTGAATGACAAGGTTTTATCTCTAATGTGAATGGCTTCGAAGGCTACTTGCATTATCCATCCTTCAGCAGCTGCTGCTGAAACCACAGGGTTGCAAACTTATAATTAAATCCAGCTGCCACTACTGTGAGCTCAGTTATATGGAAGGGAGCAGCAATGCCTCGTGGTTGCTGGCAAGACTCTCTTTCTGTTTCTAGACAATGTAATTAACTCTTTTGCCCCTTTTAGATGAAATAAACATCAGCACTGAAAATGCTGTTAAATGACTGTAAAATCGTATTTAGGTAGAAGAATTCTGTTGCAGTCGTTACACCTGAGAAAGCAAATTTCTAGGGGGATGATGTTTGACAACAAAGAGCTGTTTCCTTAAGAGCACCAGGAGGACACCCAAGGAGACACAAGGCACAGGATGGAAGAAATTTCCTGTAGAAATAGAGTATGACAAGAGTAGATCTGTTAATGTGTATCCTAAGGCTTAAAACACAGCCTCTGGCATAAAGCACCTGTCAAGATGCAGCTTGAACGAAATGCAGGAAAAGAAACAGGCAAGACACCACAGGCCTTCCTTTGATGCTCAAATAATTTCTTAGAAGTCACTGTCCATGTCTTAAACCAGACCAGAGAAGCTGTGGCTGCCCCTGGATCCCTGGGAGTGTCCAAGGCCAGGTTGGACGGGGCTTGGAGCACCCTGGGCTGGTGGGAGGTGTCCCTGCCCGTGGCAGGGGGTGGGGCTGGGTGGGCTTTAAGGTCCCTTCCAACCCTATGATTCTATAATACAGTCCTGACTGAACAGCTGTATACACAGTTTTAGAGGTATAGTTTTTTCTTTCACAGTCAGAATCTTTTCATATCCAGGTGTCAAAGTGTTTAGGTCAGCAAAAATAATTAGCTACCTAAATTTGACTTTGTCGTAATCCTTGAAGTGCTGCTCAAGGCAACTCCACTCCTACCTTTTATAAGAAACATTGCAACGACAATGCCCCAAGAGCATTTCACGGCAGTAAGAGCAACCAACAACGACAGGCAAGGCTAATGCCACTGAAGTAGAAAACAACAGTCAGCTGAGCTTTGTTTGTGGAGAGTTCTGTTGTTGTTTGTACCTCTTGGGAAACCCACATAAATCCAGATATTTTTGAGGATGGGTGAGAAAGCACAGCAGAAGACAGAAGAGCCTGACCTGTGACTCTGAGCACAGGAAGGCTAAAAAGGAGGGAGCTGTTTGTTGAGAGGAGAACGAGATGCTTAGTGACCATGCCCAGCTTCACTCAGAAGTCTCCCAAAATACCTTGGCAAAATGATTTTTAAAAGCATAATAGTCTGCTGGATATTCTGCCAAATCAGATAAACCCCCACATTATCTAGATGCTTTTTTAATAGAGGGGTTGCATAGAGTGCTACACAGCCACTGAATGAACTGGGTGTTGACAAAGCCCACCATGGTCCCACAGGCTAAACTCACCCACATTACCTGCCCACATGGATAGTGATCCAGCTCTAACCCCTCTGCACTGCACTGAAGCAAGTTAGAAACCCACATGACTTTGCTCAGTCAGAGACCAGCAGGAGTCATGAAAGAGAATCCAGCTGTTCCTACAGACTCAAGGTCTGCTCACCCACCTCTTGGCAGTGGGAAAAACGCACCTGCAAACATCTCTGCACAACACTCAGTCCGTTTCCTGAACCAAATACATTTTCAATACCAAATACCAGCACCTAGAAAGCAGCTTTTCCCCCATTGTCTTTGAGTTTCTTTTTGCAGCGAGCACAAAGTAAACAGCCTTTTGCAGCAAAGACAATGAGGGTGAATTCACTCCCAAGTGGTTATTCTGAGGTTCACTTACTTTAGACATCCTTGTTTGCTGTTTCCCCAGTGCCCTGTGTCTCCCTGTCCTCTGTCCCAACGGCTCTGCAGCCCAGGCACTCAAGAGTCTTTCACCAAGATGGGTTGACTATTATTTCCTGTCATACCCAGGCAGAGCCAGTCACGGTTTTTCAATCAGTGTTTTCCCATTCTCATTTTAGAACGACAAAGCTTTTATTCCTCCTGGCTTTTTGTCTGGATTGGTTCTGAAAGGTGTTTCTATAGACAGCACTAGCAAAGGGCAGGTGGGTATGATGAGGGAAGCAAAGGCAGGGGAAGGCAGAGAAGAGAGAATGGAACAGTTGGAGGATGCCAAGCTTTCTGATTTTTGGAATCTTTCCTATGATCTTACTTGCCCTTGGAATTAACCCCCGAATCAACTATTATCTATCACTTAGATAACATCATTTTATCTTAACCATAACTTTTTTCTTGAGAGATTACAGATAGCCTGGAACCTTCTGCACTATTCTGTGCACTACATTTTGTCCCTGCACCAAAGAACATCCAACTCCTCTTTCTTGTGGGTTTCTAATCAGCTCCAGGCCTGTGACACACTACATTTAGGTCCAATGTTCTATAGTCACAAATTAATATGAAAGCCTATAATTTAATATTCAAATCATAGTATGTTTTAAGTGTGAGGATACTCTGATTCGAGGTAATCTGGTCACTGAATTGCTGAAGGTCTCCAGTTGTCTAAAAGGTTATATCAGAAGACTTTACTATGGTTAAAATTTCATTAAATTGATAAATTAATTATGCATAGAGAGACATCAGATTTTTTCCCCATTTCCCCCTTGCTTCTGAAAGGGCCAAACCTGGATCTGTAGATCTTGTGATGCTTCACAGCCCCACCCAAGGCAGAAACAGGCAGTGGTGGCAGCAGCTTCAGGGTCACCGAGGGGCAGATTGCACGAGGAGCACCCCAGTGAGGGCAGCAGTGACAGCAGGACACCCCTGACAGCTCCAGGGGCTGGTGACACCCTGGGGGTTCCACCGAGATCCAAAGCTGCATTTGGTAGGAACTCACCTGTCACCAGAGTGCTACAGACAACACCAAGGAAGGTGAGGAGATGAAGACTAAGGAGACTGATAGGGTAAAACCAGCACTATCTTCAGATGAAATGAGATACTGAGAATGAAAGGAGAAGTTTGAAAAAGTCATCCTTACTTTAGACTGGTTTTAGCAAGCTCGGGGTTGTCAAGCCAACTGAAGTAGGACTTTAAATCCAAAGCCACCAGAAATAATTTAAATAAGGGGTATTTTTCAAATGCATGTTGAGCAGTAGAACACTTAACACTGAATAAAAATCACCAGAAACAGCCTTTGTTTTTAAATGTTTTAAATGTCTATGAAATCTTCAGTGTAGAAAAAACACAGCAAAGAGATAAATATTTACTTGATTCTCAGATCAATTCCTTGAAATCAAGGGCTTCTGTTTTGTAATATGACAAACTTATATTAAGGTTTAAACCTAGACTGCCTGTTCTTTCATTGAATTAAACCAATTTACTTTAGAATTGGCTGAGATGAGGAGTGTCTTTAACACAACATCAAGCATTACGTGCTGCTCATGTCAGCTGTGTGCTCCACACATGACAAACAGAGAGGAGGTGCCACGGTCTACTCTCGACTTCTGAGGACACGAAACACCTCAACACACCTTTTTAGAGCTGTGTCTGCTGTTTAAAACACACTCATGTTGTCAAGTTTTACTGCATGGAAGGGTTTGGGACACTCTAGAATACAGCACTGTTTTATTTACAATACTGCTTTGCCAAGTGCCAAGGAAGTGCTCGTTCCCACAGCCCCCAGGGCAGGCACAAGTGATGGCTCAGCTCGGAGGTGCTGCAGCAAACCCAGCCCACAGGATGCTCTCAAGCTGTCAGGAGCTCACTGGGGCTCCTTCACTGCTGTAGGAAGGACCAAAAGCATCTACACCTCTCAATCACCAGAAGAGCATGGTAGCCAAAAAAAAAAAAAAAAAAAAAATGGCATAGGACTGATGGATCAGTTTTCCTGGGAGCTGAAAAGTTGCAGAGGAAGAACAGAAGAGTGGGTCCCAGTCGGAGCAGGGGATGATCACAAGGTTTCTTCCCACCAGAGGACAGGTACTTTCCTGTCCTGAGCAGCCTAATCAGTCATCTCCACTTGCCTTGCCACGACAGGCTCCCTAGAATTGCACTAATGGGACTGAGTCATTTGGAGCAGAATGACTGTGACAGAACAGAAAAAAAAATCAGATCTGATAACTTCAAGATATTATATGCACTAAACTAGAGCAATCTGAGCAGAAAGTATCTCCAGCCATCCCCTCCACTCTTCAAAACAGGAAAACAAACCCCATGCCAGAATCCCTGGCACAGGGAGGGTTCTGCTATCAGCGGCACTGCACAAGCACTTTAAGAACTAATCTACCCTCGCTAACACTCCACCATTATCTAGTTTCACTGGGAAACGGAGATCCATGAAAACTGGAGACATCTCCATGGGAGCTCTCAGCTTGCCATTTGCTATTTCAAAGGGCCTCCCCAAGAAAGCAAATGTGTAGCACTGGCTCCTGGATATACACAGCTGTAGGTCTTCAATCTCAAAGAAGAAAACCTGCAACTCTACGAGACATCAGGATGGCAGACAGCGCACTAATCAGGAGTTTTATCAAATAACTCTTTGCAGGAAGAAGTATTTCCTAGAGAAAGGTGGAAGAAAATTCTTTTTCACAGTAAATAAGCAAACATTTTTATTTGCAAGGGGATAAATCAAAATTCCTGCCATTTTAATCAATGGTTTCAAAAAACCACACCTTTAAGTAGTTTTGTAGTGTAAACTCTGAGCTACCTGGATGAGGTGCTGACATTTTTGTTTACTAGAATCTTTCTATAGTTCAATATCTTAATAGTGTGTGACCAGAGCCAGGGAAGAGACTGACAGCTAGTCAATGAACTGATGAATATCTATCTCATAAGCATTTCATTTAGCTACCCATGCCGTGTGCATTTTGCCTTTATATACACATTCCAATGCCATTATCTTACACTTAATTACTTGGGTCTCAAAGCGCTTGCCAAAGGAACACGCTGTCATTATCAACACCTCACGGACAAAGAAATCGAGGCAGAGTGGGATGGTTTGCTAAAAGTTACTGCACTGATATCCAAGGTCAGTGGCAGGTGAAACAGAAAAGCTCTTATCAGGCGAGCACTGCACTCAGCAGCGCGCACTGCACTCAAGATGTGTGCTTGGGAAGCTTTTCCTACAATCTCCAGTCATCTCCATCAGCTGCTGTAAAAGAATTTCAAATTCCACCTGTGTTACAGCAAACATTACAGTGTTAAATTTAAATCTGTTGACACTTGAGCTGTTAAACACTGGAATCCCGTGTTCAGCTTTCTTCTAATGATTAAGTTGACAAACATCATGGCACCATAAGATGACTTTCCTGACAAGTCTGCCCTGGACATTCCTCACCTATTTTTAAACACCTTCTGATAACATCCATCATCTTAGTGATACTCAGTTATAGTTATTCTTTCCTAATTATGAGAGCCTCTTGCAAAACCCCAGTGATGCTGGGACTTTGTTTCAGCCACGAAATTACAAAGCCTGTTCAGTTCTCACTCTGGCTTTTACTTTAAGTATGAAAACCATCAGGAGACACTTGGTAAAAACACCGACTTGGGGTTTCGTGACAAAATGTTTAAGAGCCAAAACTAACCTCTCTTTTTGCACTGAACAATTTTATATACACGAACAGTAAATAAATAATACTCTTGTTTGGAGAATTTGGAATATTTTCACTAGCTGCATGTCCAAGTGCAAATCCCAGGGCTGAATTAAACAAGCTAAATGAAATTAATTTACTTCCATGTCCAGCTCAGGTGGCCAGCAGGCCTTGAACAAGATTACCAGGACAACTAGTGAATAACAATGACACGAGCACTGCAGCAGACTTCATTCTGAGCACTGGGTTTTACCTTCTCTCCTTTTAGTTACAAGTTTTCCCTCCATTGCACTGGGAGAAGTGGGGATCACAACTATCAAACAAGTTAAAAAGAGAGAATAAAAAAATCCAGCTTGCAAGTTTCCATTGTAATTGATATAAGTCTATTATTACAAGATGAATTGCAGCAGACAATGCAAGAGACAGCTCAATCTGTTACCGAATCCCTGTAATGGCTGGATGAAGAACTCGACCATTTCACACATAAATCTTTCTTCTGGGTTTTTATTTGCTGCTTGTGTGTGTAAAATAATAAAACTACAGAGTGACATGTACAGAGATGCAGTAACACATTTCTGAGCACAATTACAGTAAGTTTGCTACAGGAACCCTGACCCTTTCAGCACCTAATCAGGAATGCGCCGTGTTCCAGGCAAAAAACACCGCATGATATCTTTGAAAAGTCATTAGCTGAGATGATGCCGATTGTGAAGAATCATCTCTGCCCAGACTGCAGTGAGGCACTGGGCTGTCAGAAGCTGTTCCTGATGATCCATCACAAACTTTCTGTAGGACAGACCAGGACAAAACTTCACTTCCAAGAGGCTGACCTACTTCCTGACTTAATGGCAAACAAACTCCACCAGAAGGAAAAGCAAGATTAGAAGGTTCTTGAGATGTATGTTCCCATTTACTTTTTTAGACTAACTGAATTTAATAATATTTTTATAATAATTTCTCGAGTCTTGTCTGTAGATCATAGTACCCAGCACTGTACAAGTGAAACTTTAGAATTAGCTGTCAACACTGATGACAGAAATAAAAAGAGGATAAGCAAAAGGGTTGGAGAAGGGGAGATATAAAATGGGATACAAGCAGCAATTTTGCTCCAGTGACTGCAGGTGCAGCTATGAAATGTCCATGATTCCTCCTGTCAGGAGATTGACAGGAGGCCACAAAACCCAAAGTGACAGAAACCAAGATTAGAACCAAGAAGGTCTAAGGGGCAGATTTCTGCCAGCAGTTTGTGGTTCCATGCTCAGTCAGAGCCTCCCTTCCCCTGTACCCTTGAAACAGCTTCCTGAGCACTCCTGCGGTACAAGGTCCGGGGGCTCTGCGCCAACAAGTCCCCTCTGGCACACTCACATCTCACAGCACCAGCTTTTCCACTACCACTTTACAGCACATGTTCCAAAAAACAGAGGTTGTTTTCCTGGCATTCATCTGTTCCACAGAATCCTCAGGGCAAAAGATGCTGGTGGAAGAGATCCCTAACCCTTCAGTTCAGGTGCTGGAAGGAAAACAGTCCATTTTACGGTAAGGTTGCACAGGCAAGGCAGGGGCCAGGCTTAATGATCACTTAAACCCACAGTGCATTACCATTAAGCAATACAGCTGCATTAAATCCAAGCTTCTTCCAGAGCAATATTCCAACATCAGCAATATTCCAACATCAGCCAGGAAAAACTAGAGGCCGTAGCTGCTATTCCAACAGTACATTTCTTTTTCAGTTCTGCTTGCACAAATATGATACAAACCTCACAAGCATCTGACTGGAGACACCTGCAATGGTTAAGAGGCCTTACACTCTAAATTACCTTGCTTTTGTTAGGCAGGTGAATGGTCCATAACATTCTTCCTGAAAGGAGGTTTTTCCCTTCAGAATTTAATTTATAAACTTAGTCCTGCCAGGCTGCGATAGCAGCTGCTGTATAAACCTGAAAATGATGACTACTGGAATTCCATTCAGACCTCAGGAATCAATAGAGAGCAGACAAACGACCAGGATAAAAAGTTTCACCCCGCTGCAAAGAGCAAGAGCTGCAGGATACCCTGCATTGTTTCCCAGTGTCTGCAGTCACCAACCTGTGAAATAGAGACTGAACAATCTCAGATGGCTTGAAAATCTGACCTATGCTGTCCACACACTGCACCCACATAATCTGCCTTCGTGCTGCAGGCATTTCCAAGCAAAAGGAGACTCAAAAGGCTTGCAAGAACAGTTTATATTTTGCAAAGAATTACATCATGTTTGGTAAAAGCTTCTTATATGGGCTTCTTAGAGAGCCTGATCTTTCTTACCTTGAAACAGCAGCTCTTCCATAAGCTAAGAACAAAGCAACTTGCATCGGTGTCACTCTGGTTCATATCAACTTATCTATTTAAACTTGTTGTTTCTCTGGGCAGTAAAGAAATACACCATCACAGCTCAGCTGAACTAACACTGTCTGAAGGCAGCTGCTGGCACGCTGTGGTCTCATGTCAGCAGAACAATCATTTGTAAACAGCTCTGCATTTTATTTATTGTTACATTCCTTCTCACTTATCCTTCATGACAGACAAGCCAGGTGAGGACATGAACAAATTAGAATTTAAAAGGGAAGACCTGAAATACTTAAAAGTCTCCCTTTCTTTGAACAAAACACAATGTGCTTCAGTTGAAAAGGAAATTATCATTTGCCTAATACAAAAGAAATCCTTTGTCCCAATCACAGCCTACTCTGAAGGAATGACTTTCTTCCTTCCCTTAAGGAGACAAATGGATGCAGTTCTGTGATTTTGGAGAGCTTTACACAGTATGTTAAATTACAAGACAAGCCATTGTGGGTTTATAGATTGTGAGCCAGTGTATGAGACAAAGGATTCTCCTTGAGAGTGGGTGATAGTCTAAGTCATATAAAACGTAGTCTATAATATGCTAGAACACAGGGAAATGAAAGATTGGTGAATAAATTACTCCGAGAATACTAGGAAATGTTTGGCAGTGATCTGTAAAACCAGTCTTCCTGCTTTCAGAGGCACCAAAAGAAATCCCACGAACAGGTACATTTGGGTCATTTGCTCCATTCTTTACCCACTGCCCACCTGTTTTGACTCGGAATTTACTCTCCCAAGTGTAAAAACAGTGCTGAGAAATTTAGTAAGAGCACCACAAGGACGTGCAAGTTGAGAAGCCATTGAAAGGTATTCCACTGAACCCCACTGCTCATATTCCATTACCCATTACAGACGCTCATCTGATATCAATCAAATTAAGTTTTCATCTTGCTTTGTTAAAATTCAGTGCCCCAAAAAAGACAAACTTCTGGAAAATAAGAGAATGACCAAATAACCACCTCGAAGTGCAGCAAAGGCATCTTCAATTTGAAACCAATGTTAATAAAACATTCATATTTTGACAATTATTGCTGACTGTGCGTTTCCCCCCAAACACCAGAAGCATTTGAGACCATTTACACTGGACTCACCATACTGGCAGCGGGGCCCCTGAAATCCTGCAGGACACTGGCACACCTGGGAACCTCCTTCAGAGCATTTCCCTCCGTTGAAGCAAGTGCCAGCAGTGCAGAGAACTAGTGCACACAAACAATTAACAAGGAAATGGGATTTTAGTTCATTTCGTGCCAAGGACCCTCCAGAAACACCTTTTTGTCATAGGCCTGTTGTAACAGCACCTTCTAGAAAAGAAGAAGCCCAGCTTTTTATTTAAGTGGAAAGGTTAGACTGTAGTCGAACTTGTTATCACATTGATATGAAGTTTAATAAAAATAAGACTAAGATAATGCAGTTTAACTTGAAGATGCTTCAGAGGCAGAAGATGGTTTTTAAGGACTCAAAGCACGGCCTGAATCCAGAATGAAAGAGCAGAGGAACTGCTCCACAATAATGCAGGAATGGTTAAGAACCCTCCGTGTACTAAAAAATATTATATATGTGAAAGGGAATTACAATTCTTCCCTTCCTCCAACACAGAACAGCTTTTATTTACAATAACTTAAATTCCACGTACTGGAGCCAAACTTGCAAAGAATATCAAATACAGAAGAGTAATTTAACCACTTTGGTGCCTTAAAGAATTCAAAGCAAGTCTGCAGTGCTCTTTCAGGAAGAAAATAATTTCATATTTCCACTGCTGCTCACATCCTTTAAGTTCCTTCACACCAAAGATTAAAATGCATATTGTAAACATACCTTTGCCTTCTTACAGCTAAAGAGGTACCCACTAAATATGTAGATTCAGGCTAACAGGAACACCTCTCAGGCTTGTTTTTATTTTTTAACTACAAAGGCAAACATAAAAGCAAGATCTCTGCAGGCAGCCCTCAAGTTGGTAGAAAAATGGAAAAAAAATACATAAGAACAGATGCTAACTTTCATACAGAAAATACAATTACTGACAAAACAGTAACAAAACTAAACACTGAGTAGGCTGCCATCTTCTACTGATGTCTTGTTAACAGGGGTTGAAGAGCTTTCTTATCATTTAAATTAAATTCCATCTTTTAGGAAAACATCCAGTCGTGATTAGATAGGAACAGGCTCTCATCAGATGGAGAACCACAGGGCGGAAACACAATTGCTTCAATGGCAACAACAGCAACGAAAAAGCCAAAACCAGTCAGACGCTGCTACGTCCAAGAAACAAGTGCCTCACAGCAGATTTCTTTGCATAATTTGGGTAACAGCAATAAATTTGGTTGGCCTGTCAAAGCCAGGCTGGCAGGCAAATGCTGCAACAAGCAGGATCAGAGTTTAGACTGTTGATCTAAACTGTTTAGATTAAAATTAGAGCTTTCTGATACTTTTACACGACTGCTGCTGTATTTTTAAAGGACATTTCTTTCCCCATCACTGGGTAACCTCTCTATTACTGGAAATCCCAGCTACAAACAGCAAGAAACAAAATCCATCTTTCCAGAAGCAGGCATCAGCAGGAAGGCAAGGGCTAGGGGTGTCATCTCTCTTGGTTTCCCACAGGTTTGCCACCAACTTACAGTGCAAACAGCCAGGTTCGTTGTCACGCTGGACCCACCCCGGGCAGCACTTGTAGACAGTCTGCTGCTCCATCCTGTACACCTGCTTGTAAACTGTGTAGTACCCAGACCTTTGAGGAGGGAAAGTTTAAGAGAACAATTACAACTTCTATTCCACTTATTCACATCTCATCAGTAACTCTATTCCTATGTCAGATTTACTAGACCTTTTTTCAGCCTCTCAGAAGTTCTTGTTAAAAATGAAGCAAATACAGCAAACTGCATCCTGATAACATCCAAGAGCTCTTACATACTGTGTCCACATATTTTTTTGAAAATTTGTATTTAGGCTAGTCAAAGGTGAGTAATTTTCTTTTACAATCAGTTTTGGGTTTAGCTGTTGGGGGAGTCAGATCTCCCATCTATTGCAAACATATGACAGAAACAGAAAGGAGTTCAATTTTTCAAAGTCAGTGACTTGACAGCTGGACTTCACCTGAGATAGGAGCATTTTCTGATAATGTAAAATTGCGATCTAAACCCAGCCAAGAAGTTCATGACCAACACAAAACACATTAAAAAGTCTCATTTTCTACTCAGTAATAACAGATTTTAAGTAGCGTCTCGGCAGGGCACTACGCCCACAACCAAGTCACACATATTGCTGATGAAATAGTATACAACTTTCTCACAAAGAAAGCTGAAGAACTTGCACGAATTTTAGTAATTAAATCCATTTTTAGTGATAGAGAATAGATTACCTTCTCTCATAGCTCACACACCACCTCCTCTTTGTACACCCTTGTTTCCACATCTTCACCATCCGACTAAAGGCTTGGACGCACGGCTCTTGGTGTCCTACCAGCACCAGCTCAAACACTGGGCACACATTCGGCCTTGAGGGAAAGAAAAAGACATACTTTATTATTTCCAGCAGAAAATTTAGACATCTAGAGAAATACACATTAAATTATGCTCTGTCTAGCAGTTAAGAAGAGTTTGAAACAGGAGTGAAAGCACTGCAGCTCTGTGCCTTAGGAAGCAGCACATAAATATGCGCTGAAATTCAGGCTCCACACAAGTCAGTGAAAGATTTCCCACAGATTCAAGGGCAGATAAGATTTATCTAAACTATTGCTGAGGAAATTGTGCATTCTGTGAGAGCCCTCCTTGCCATCAGTCCCCTCAGGGAAGCACATGAAACTTGAAAGGGGAAGTATCCTTGTTCTCTGCTGATTATTCCTAAAATAACAAGACCAAAATAAAAGTGCTGCTTTGGAGAACGATATGTAATCTTCATCTTGCTACCTAGCCAGAGTTCAGAAATAGCAGGATTGCAGGAGGTATGGAGGGTCAGAAAAAAGGTTACATGTCAATGGTTTTACAGGGATTGTCAGCCTTATCCAGCTTTCTTTGTCCTGGTGTAAACGACCAAATTCTGCATGACAGAAAACAAGGGCATCAAACTTGCAGGGTCTAACTAAAATCACAGAAAATGAGGGAGTTTGTTATCTTTCAAGGCAGGAGCCTGTTGTAACAAAATGAATTAATTCAGGTTTGGTTTTTTTTTTTTTTTGAGTAGTTTGCAGATTTTTTAATGCGATAATTTAATCACCAATTCCCCAAGATAGCCTGATGAGGCTTTTCAGATTTCAGCCTCAACAACAGCGGGGAACAGGGACCTCATTTACCCACTCTGGCAGCAACAACATGCAGCAGACAAGTCCTTCCCCAAATGTCAGTGTGAGACCTCTCTCCAAGCTAAAGAGTCATCCAGTAACACACACCCTGTCACACTCCTTTGCTCTGTCACTCCACAGCTACATGAACATGAGCCTGTGCTACAGAACCAGGGGGGTTGCTCTAATAAGAGGGAACAGTTCTAGCCCAACAGCTGCCTGGCAGTCACTTATCATCGGCTACACTGCCTATGGTGAATATCTCATTCAAGATTTATGGTGCTTTTTATCTCAGAGGCTCCCTATTATGTCTGAACAGCACACAAAGTAGCCCTGCTAATAATAGAGCACATCTTTCATCCACAGGTCTTCAAGTAGTTTACAAATATCATTAAATTAAGCCTGTGCAGAGCAGGAAAATACTATAACCATGATCAATTTTTCTGCTGAGCTGAACACATGGAAGAATCACTGCCTAGATCAAATGCACTCTGCAATATTCCCTGTACTCCACAGAGGCCAGTGGTCCTGCCAAGCCCAGAGAGTGGGAAATCCAGCAAGTCTCCCAAAAGTACCACAGCTCCCAGGAAAATGCCCAAGCACCACCTCAGGGTAAAAAAGACCTTTGCCCAACAAGGACACTTCAGCAGGGAAACAAATCAGATCTAAAATCAGATTTTTAAGCCAACCCCTCCCTCAGGAATTCAGGTAGCCAGTGCACAGGATGTCAGAACAGGGCCCACAGCTGTGTGCTCCGGTGGTCCTGTCTCACCATGGAGAAGCAGCAGAGACCATTTGGACTAGAAAGCCTTGTTTGACAAAGGTTGGTCTCCTGAACCAGAGTGTTTTTAGTGCTCCCAGGCTTTAGAGGAACTGCTCATCCCCATCCCATTAAACCACACTGACAGGGGACATCCCTCCATGTCCTTCCCCCTTCAATGCAGGGTCTATTTTCCATATTGCTCCTTATTTCCCATTCCTTAGGTCTGCCCTGCCTGCAGCTGCCAACACCCCGAAGCAGAACAGTTTCACAGTGCCATAAACCCCTACAGAAACCAGCCTTCCTCCACATTCCCGTGCCATCTCCAGCACTGAGCAATCCTTCCCATGTGTCCCAGCCACCCCTTCCTTCTGGAATTACCTCCCCATTTAACACACTCAGCTTAAGCTCAGAGCCATTGTTCCCAAGCCATTCTTAGCACAAAGTCTGCCGTTTGTTTCTCATCCAAAGAAGATCTTTTTGTGCCCAAAATCTTGCCTGCCTTTTTTTTCCCCCCCATTACGTCAGTTGGTCTAATAAAACCTTCGCCTTACTTAGCAACCATGCCTCACTTAGCAGGCTTTTTTAAATGACTCTCCCTCCAGTGAATAGAACATCATGTTCTGATAATTCATGCATATCTCCTTTTATTAGAATTGCCTAAAACTTCCCAGATAAAGGTACATTCATATGCATCGCTCTTCCATAAATAAAAGGGAGAAGCTGACAATTGTTGTAATGACATATTGAGCCCATCCCATAAGTTCTTGCCCATGTGATATTGCCATGTTTCCAGGAATAGCTGTATTGACTTCTAGGATATAGTTAATAGGAACAAATGGCACTCACAGAGCAAAACAAGCCAGCAGCACAGTCATGTATTTATTACGATTTATTCAAAGTAAGCCATGCCTCTTAGATGCCCTTGGGATAATGTAAAGGCAGATATCAAAACCACTGAAACACTATAATTAAATTGCAGCAATTGCATAACATGTAATCCTCTGCTGGCAAAGCTGGGAATCAAATATGCCCTCTCCAACAATTCACCATCATCACAGCTCTCCCCACACAGAATCAACATGACCATTGTTAAACCATCTGACTTATTTGGTACCTTACCCATTAACCCAAGGACAGTGACCTGAACAAGGCCACAGCTACTGAAAGTACAGTTTTGTATGATGGGATTCTGTTAATTAGAGGCCACCCAAGACTAACCTGGAGCCTCAAGTGGATGTAGTGGTGAATTTAGAGGAGAACAGCTCCATTTTCACTCCTATGCCCTTTGCATTCAGAAAATATTTCTTAATGGGAGTTTAAGTGTTAAAACAAGAAAGCTCTCCAATGCATATTATAGCCTATGATTTGATTGATACCCCAGTCCTTTAGAACCTTTTTATCCTGATGATCTCTGTTAGCCAAGGCTAACACGAAGGCTATTATTAGCTTGTCAGTCTGACTCAGGCAAGGCAGAAAGCTCTCTTAATATTTGCATTAGGAGACTGCCCTTTAAACAAAGACACCCTACACACTTCCAGCTCGAGACTTGCGATTCTAATGAACAGATGATTAGACCAACATGAAGCAAGAGCAGCCTGGGCTAATCGTATGGCTGTGGTGCCTGTGAACCACTGCACAACAGGAGAGTTCAGGGAAAATTAAAAGCATCTCCAGGGCGGATAGAATTCCTTCTTCTGTTTAGAATTTTAAGAAGAAAGGGAATAGCACTACCCTAGAATCACAGAATGATTTGAGTTGGAAGGGACCTTAAGGACCACTTAGTTCCAACTCCCCTGCCGTGGGCAGGGACACCTTCCACTAGACCAGGTTGCTCCAAATCCCATCTGACCTGGCCTGGAACACTCCTGTTTGTAAAGGTCCATCATATCTCTGTGACAGGGGTATTTTCTTTCTCTGGCTAGCATGAGCCCAACACCTGGCTCTTGGAACAACCATTAATCTCTCATTCTACCAATGTACTGTCTTCCAGCTCAATACAAGAAGACAAAGTTGGGTGGATTTAACAGCAGCGAGAGAGCAAACACACATCAACATATCCCTGAAGGCTTCTTTCTGCAGTGCAAACTCTAAATCAAAACATTAATGAATACCAAGCAGAGACTGATTTGTCTGTCTGATTTTAGGTCTTTCCACAGAGACCAAGTGAATGACACCACCTTCTACACTAACTCAGACAGCTGTTAACATCTCCCTAAAAGTGAGATGTTGTAGCCTGTACTGCCTCAGCTGACAAGTTTGCAGCCTGAACACTATTGATCTTCCCATAAAACAGTCAATAGATGAAACCTGTCATAAGAAGCAACTTGCTGGAATTCTGTATTTTCAAAACACTAATTGGTTGGTGCTCCTTCCCTTTATGCCACTATTAAAAGTTTAGAAAAGCATAGCCTGCTTTGCCGGATTTAGTTTGACAACATCAAATAAGAACTTTCCTCAAGGAAACCAAGATTATAGTCAGGGCTAAATTCTCCACTGCTGCGGTGACAAGTGATTTTGCTCCCAAGATACACTGATGTGATCAGAAAAAGAGTTGTACATTGTACAATGGCTTTGGTTACAAACCTCTCAGGCTAGAAAATTGTCTGAATTCCCTCACACCTCCAACCACACAAGCAAAATATCCCCAGATCTCTAGATAGGCAGGGTGGCACCACAGAGGAGAAACAGCCAGCAATAATATCTGCAAACAAGATGTCAATCGTAAGTTTTCTATGTAAATAATCTCAATTGGAAAGGGAAAAAAGCAATTTTTTTTTAACACAGAAAAAGTCAAATTAGGAAACAGGCCACAGAAACAAAAGGTCCAAAGAACAAGTTACATGTATTTATTCATATAGATAAATTTTGTCTCTAGATATATATTGCTTAATAGCAATAGTAATTCACAAAGCCTGGAATGACAGAAAAGGCTTTTCTTTTTTGAACTGCCAAGCTCCCCTTTCTACCCTTCATCTATTTTCAGGCTCCTTTCCCCACATTTCCCTGATAAAATTAATCAGCGCTACCAGAGACAATTAGGACATCCTGCTGCCTTGACCACTAATCAATGCCTGCTCTGTCCTGATCCTGTATCAATATTTGTGATGTTTATATGCCCTCTGGGATATGGGTTGTAAGCACCAGGCTCATTTAGATTAGGTCTCATTATCACTGCTGTTCACTGGCTCTGTGGCTGAAGGTCCACCACCCCAGACTGCCCTCAGCCCACAGGTTACTCATGCACGGCTGTGTCCTACTCTCACCCTCCTGGATTACAGGGAGCAGCTGAAGAGCACGAGAGTTCCCCAGCCTGCATCCAGATTCGGGGCAGATCAATAGGAGATGATTAATTACACACTCAGCTGTTATAACAACAATAAGACTTTTAGTTCCTACTGCTATCAAAGTGCAGTGCCTGTCTTTTGCCTTCTACTTAACCATCCTCCTGCCTCCTCCAAGACACAATAATCTGTTTTGATTCACAGGAAAAGCAGAAGTTAAACAGGCACATCCACATCATTTAATTATGATTTGCCAAGTCACCTTTTTTTTGTGTGTTTTCAACCTGGGGAGTGGTTTTTACTTTTTTTTTTTTAATAGTGATGTAGCCTCAGTCCCCAGCAACACCCAATTCTACAGTTCCTTCTGCTTCACCCAGGAGTGTCAGCATCACTGCCAGTGAGCAGGCCTGCAAAGCCTCAAGCAGCACCAACACACAGCTTTACAGACAATTTCAGGACCCTTATCCCAAAGATCCACCTCCAACATAACTGGAAAACCATACAATGCTAAGAAATAGCTTGCATGTACTCATTGTTAAGAAAAAGCAAATAAGCGTCCAGAATTCAACCAAAACGGAGCATTTAAAACTGTGAAGTTCTAGAGGGAAGCGCTGAGCAGCAGCAGGCACCTCCAGGTGAAATTTCCCATGAACTCCATCCACCCCCTTTATCATCCCACTGCAGAGGAGTCACACACCTGAGCTGCTTTAGGCAAGAAGGCACCAAGGGACCCGACACTAAAACGTTAAAATAAACATCCCTGAAAGTGTCACGCCACTTTGTCGGAAGGAGACAAAGCTCATTTTGGTTCGCAGCAAGCGCCACATTGTTTGACAATTAAATTAGTTAAAAGGTAGAGAAATCTTTAGTTTCATTTTTGGCAACCAGTATCTAAGAATTGTTCACTGCTTTTCTGGCAGTTGCCAAACTTTTAACAGTTTCACGCCAAACCCTCTATTTTGAAAGCTTACTTTTGAAATAACATATAACGTTTGTCAGAAAAATCCCAACACGCCCGCGTTTTAAGTGTTAAAATATTCCTAGTCTGTTACTCCCCTAAAAGCCATTAGTTTGATACAACTGGTGCAAATGCCCATTTGTTGGGGGGTTTGTTTGGTTTGGGGTTTAGTTTGTTGTACATTAAACATTAAACAATTTCAGTAGAGCTAAATAATTTATGAAGTTAAGTCACATAAACACAGCAACTAACAAGTGTGCATTAGTGGATTACTGGTGGTAAAGGAGGGGAGGGGAAACAACTCAAACATTTTGATCTTTTGGATTAGAAACTTATCCTGTGGTTCCAAATAACCCACAGATTCCTGGTATATTATGATATTTTGATATATTTTCAGTATTGAATTAATTTGTGTGCATAAAAACATGATCTGGGCATGGTTTTCTCTACTAAACAACATTTTATACCACTTTCTGCTCTGACTTAAGGGAAGAGCAAGGTGTTCCTACTAAAGAACACAAAAAAGAATATCAGCACTCTGAGTTAAATAACATTTCCCTTTCATATGCACGAGATCAAATATTCATCCACAGGTCAAAGGCACTGAAAGACAGCTCAGTGTAGGCTCAGCCTGTGTACACATTAAAGCACATCATCCTACACCAAAGGCAGAAATCTCAAGTTCACCTCAGGAACAATTAATCATTAGTTTTAAACCAAGACCAGCCAGGATTCCAAAGCATAAACCCAAGACTACATATGTTGCCTCTGTAATTTTAAAATGCTTTGATTTCACAGTAATGAAAGGAAATTTCTTTCTCCTCAGAATTAAATTAAAAGCAATAGATTTGAGAGAGAATGTAAGCAATAGCAGGCTTGAATTTCAGAGGAAGGAAATCTATTAACTGTGTTCAAAGAGAGAAGGTATTTAATTGGTGAATAACACAAGACTACAACATGGGCTGTTAACCCTCTGGGAGCCAAAGCATCACTTCCATCACAGGAGGTTCTGCTGACAAGTCATCCAAAGACTAAGTTGTACATTACAGATAATCCCACCCCTCCTCACCGGGAGGTTTCTTTAAATTTAATACAAATATTTCATGTTCTCTGTCATCTCCAGATCATGGCATGCCTAGAACTAGGATAAATAAACAGCACTGGATATAAACAATGCAGAAGAAAGAAGTCAAAGCAAAAAACAGGCAATTTTCCTGGCAAGCAGAAATACTGAAAACACACAGTATATGAACATTAAAGTACTGAATAAATACCTAAGCTAAATCAACATTTCATAATGCAGAACAATTAAACCTGAAGAAAGAAACCTGACAAGTTCTCCTCTCTCTTTTTTTTTTTTAAAGAATAACTTGAGAAGCCAAATCTCATTAAAAGTGAAGAGGAACAGGATCTTACCTACCTTAAACATGCAGATTTAAGAACTGTACAGTATATATAAGCTACTGCTGTATGGGTAGCAAATTTCTAAACCTCTTGGAGGTATATTTTGTGATGTCTCTGATATAAAACCCAAACATTTATGAAACTGGAAAAATATTTACAGTCAATCATGAGATCAAGTTCATCTTTGATAAATACAGCAACTTCAGGCAATCACATTTTATGATCCTGTCTCACGGCTATTTCAGAGTTTAAGGAGAGAGTCTTGATCTCATTTTTCTGCTGAGGAGCAGGAAAATGTCATAAATCAGGAAAAGTACTATACCAAGATGACATTCATGCATTATCTTTAAATCTCCTGACAGTGAATATACCAGGGGAGAAAAAGAAGGGGAAAAAGAGCCCTTTACCATCTGTTCAAAGACTAAATTCAAAATTAATTTTCCTCCAGGAATTGTGAAACAGAAGCTTTAAGTGCAGTGTTGAAAAACGGGATTCTGTGCTCCAGCGCTGACCAGCATGAGCTCTATCTGGTGGCAACACTCTGTAGTGCACAGCCTAGAAAGACTGGTTTTGTTCAGGATGATGTTCACATTCACAAAGATGAGAAACCCCTCAGACTTCAGCTGCATGTTAAAGGAACAGGGGGGGCAGGGATGGAGAATTGAGGGGATGAAACTACCATCAAATTTCATGCCAAAGCATTTCAACTCTGCTTCCCAGAATCACGTTATCCAAACCTCAAAGGCTGGAGTGGCCGCTGCTCAAGAGTAGTGAGGGTTTACTGCAACCTTGCAGAGTCTGGGCAAGCAGGAGTGGGAAGGAGGGCTGGAGGTTTCAGTGAAAACAGCTTTTTAGGTAAAATTCAGTAGTCTAAATCAGAATTTGGCAGTGATTCTCAGCTGCCAGCAGCACTTTGAGGAGCTGATAAGAAAGACTTAATCTTACTTAATGTAAGAAGCAACTGTAAATAAACTAGTGGTTTATTTTTATTATCAGGTGCTTATTTTCACTTTTTACATTTTTTAACTATCAAATCTCTGAACATAAGATAACTCATTGAAAGAAATGGAAGGAGATTCTACTACAGTACTCATTTCAGTTAAAAATAAAAACTAGACATACATTAAGCCCCAATTTAATGCTGGGAATACAAACTTTGCTCGCACCTGCAAATTGGCATCACCAGAGGTCAAAATACAGTGCATTGGTTAAACAGCCAATATACTGAGACAATTTCTCACCAAGAAATTACTACACAACCTACTTCTCACATAATTTAGACAGTGTTATGACAAAACTCCAGGCTCCAAGTTTAAGCTGTATCACCACACACTTTATAGAAGCATTTCTTGTGCCACTTTGTTTCCTGCATTGCATTCCAACATATTCAAATTGGCCTGCAATTTGTTGGGCTGTGGCAATCAAAGCTCAGAGGCATCTCTTCATATGGAAATGCTTTGTACAATAGCAGCAGTTTACCTTGAAATGCATTCCAGCCCTCAAAAATTTAATTATACCTTTAAAAACATTTTTATTCCTCTCACTTGGAAATAGTGTCCACAGACACATCTGTTTGCAGTGAGACCTGGTGCAAAGATAGTCCTGTATCCTTCCAGCCCAACAACTGGCACAGCTGAAGGGCCAAGTTTCCTGGAGTGCAAATGCAGATAAACATCTGAAAACAAGATTTTGCTTTTGGGGACACGATTTATCTGGAGGAGCACAAGAAAGCTTACAGTGCCCCACAGAATTGAAGAAGCTGGAAAACAGTTCCTCAGCCAGGAACCCAGCTCTAAATCCAGGTGTTCCTTGGAATGCAACCAGATTTACTTGCTTATGGATAAAGTGAAAATATGCAGCTGTAACATGTGAGCAGCAAAGAAAAACCCTAAACAAAACAGTTTTATTGCAAAACTGTGGCTGGATCCTCCAAGACCAAGCCAGCCCCTTCAGATGTCATCCTGGACCTGCAAAACCACAGAGCCAGTCAAGGGGCTTAGAAAAGACAGAACCAAGATTGTTTCCTGGCTTTTTCAAACGAGACCTCACTAGTGTCACCTGGGAACAGAAGAATCCATTCTTGAGCCCCATCCCAGTCCTGCCCAGGGAAGGTAATATTTACTGCACAAAGGAGGTTCCTTGCACATACCTCATAACCAGCCCTGCCTCTTGCTCTGTCCTGTATCACTAACTACGAGCAGACATCTGTACTGTTCCTAGTGGAATTCCCCTCTAGGAGAAGATTTACCACCTCTGACAGCAACTCAAGTCCTCTGCTCTAAAATCCTATTTCTGCACTTTCCCACAACTACCCCCCCAACTTCTGTGAAGGACAATGCTGAAACCGAACCCAGTGCTAGATAACCTCAATTCTGAACCAGAGAGCTCACTGCTAAAAATGTGCTTTTTATGATAAGAGATGATTAATTCCTCATTTCAAGGCCCAAATATGCTCTACAATGAATATGGCATATTTGTTCTCTGGTCCTTCCAGTGTTCTCCAAAGTTCTAATACAAAATCATCAAGGGCTAATTGTCTGGAAATGTAGTTGATGGAAATAGCTAGTCATCCTGTAATCTGTTCTACATTAAAACTCCTCAGGGGGCTTGGAAGCAGAACACCAACATCCACACAGATCCCTCGCATTTCTAGCTAGGAGCAAGCACTCAAGTTAGCAGCAGAACAAAAACAATTATGAAAAATATCCTGTATGGCTTCAGCCACATAAGATCTCAATCAAAACAAGAGCAAAGAACATACTCAGCATGGTATGTTCCAAGGGATACATTTGTTGTTCTTATTCCATTGACTGCAGCTGACCAATGTCAATAGAACAAAACAGAATTAACTAGGAAAAGGCAATTCACGAAGAGAGGCGTCTTGGACATTTCACTGTTCCTTGGTGAAGGATGGCAGGCTAAGGAGTAATGACTGAGTATTTCTATTTACAACGAAGGTAAAGTCCCTAAATAGCATAGAATAAGTTTGGAGTAGTACTTATTCTTGCCACAGCTCAAGGAAAGCAGTAAGAATTGCAGGAATTCCAGGAATATGCCTTTTGAGAGAAGCACTGAAGGCTCTGCCACAGGTCTGGGGGTTGGGGTGGGTGTTCCTGATTGCTACTGGCAAACAGTGCTCTGCTGCTCCCAGTGACTCCAGCCCAGCTGTAACATCCTCGCACAGCATCCTCCCCAGATGGGAATGTTTCCTGCACTCTTTCAGTGACACTACCTTTAAAAAGGTAAAAGCAAACAAAAATTGTTTGGAGGCAATTCACAGTTAACAGCACCTCCAGCTTCGAAAGTGCAGAATCATAGTTATTATTAATGTCAAGTGCAAACAGATTAATGTAGGCCAATGCTATTCTTCCTCTTAATAGACTGAGTGCTCAGAAAGAGAGCAGGAGGCACGCCTGAAAGAAACACAGAGCACTTTTCACAAAGGAAAAAAGCTTTACCACAGAATGAACTTAACTTCGCTAAACACTGTGATGGATACTCTGTGTTCCAGCAAAATGGAGTAATACAAACCACCTTAAAAGCACCTCTGTTAAATACATGTTTACTTGGTACTGCATAGAAAACCAAGGAGCTTGGAAATTTCAGTTTTCTGACTGAAGGAATAACTACATTGAAAGCAAAGACAAGACGTTAATTATGAAAGGGTGGGATGAAGTTGATGAAGTAAAAAAGCCCAGGAAGGTAAGAGCATAGAAATTAGGGTATACACAGACATCTGAAAAGGCTGTTGCCAGTTTGCTTTAAAGGGGGAGCAAGGGACGCGACATTCCTTAAAAACAGAAGAGGAGCCTTGCAGAGGAAAGGTACACAAAGCACGAAACAGTTTCCAGAAACGCTCAATTTCAACGAGCACAAACTTTAAGCACAGATTTTGCGCGTGCTGCCGGCTACGCTCTTTTCCAGTTTGACCAGAAAACTACCGCTGGACACAAATGTTACACCGCACTTAAAACAAAGGGCCATTTGTTGCTCACGCCATGCAAAACCCCTCACAGAAACTTCCTCCCGCACCAGCACATATGTGGCCCCGGGCTCCTTTGTGTGAGCTCCAGGCTGCGGGAGGATGCTCCGGCTGCGGGAGGATGCTCCCCGCGCCCTCACCTCTCCTCTGCCCTACCCGGATTTCCATCTGTTGCTCTGATGCCCCTCCAGCTGCTCTCCCCCAGCCGGGGCTCAGCGTTCCCCTCCCAGGGCTCAGCTCTGCCTCCCGCTCGCTCCGTACATGCGAAGGCAGGAGCAGACCCGGGGATGCCGAGGCGCTCTCCGGGGCTCCCTCCGGATCGCACATCAAAGCCAAGCCCTCCCCGGGAGCCTCGCAAGTGCCCACCCAAACCAACCTGGGGATCAGCGCCCTGCGGCGAGTTCGGGCGCACCCAGCCAAACTTTCTTGGCCGCAGGGCTGCCCCGGGGACCGCGGGGCGCTGCCCGCAGGGGACAAAGGCGGCATGTCCCGACGGGGCTGCCTCTCCCCGAGCCCCCCGAGCCCCCCCGGCACACTCACATGCCCCGCTGCAGCCGCGGCTCGCCAGCCCCGCTCGCCCGGGCTCCCAGAGCCCAGCACAGCGCCAGGCACAGCAGCGCCGGCCCGGTTCCCATCGCGCTGCCGGGGGGAAAGGGAGGATGGAGCGGCAGCACCCGCAGCAGCAGCAACAGCCCCGCCGCCTGCAGCCCCCAAGTCATTTAAAGCCGCGGCTAGACGCGCCAGTGGCGGGGCGGCCCCGGCCCGCCCCCCGCCCGCCCCCCGGGGCTGTCCCGCACCGCCCCGCAGCTCTCCCCGCCCGGCTCCTCTGCCCGCGACCCCACGGCAGTGTGTGTCCCCTCATCCCGCTCCTGGAAAGGGGCTTCGCTCCTGCTGCACATCCCTGCGGGGCGCAGCGCAGAGGAGGGGTTTGTTCCCACGGAGCGGCGCGCGGAGGGATGCGCACACTCGCGTTCGTGCCCGGTTCCTGAGGCGGACCGTGGGAGGGAGCGGCGTGGAGCTGTATCAGGGAGGGTCAGAGGGGATGTGTTAGGTGAAGGTTCTGCACCCCGAGGGTGGTCGGGCACTGGAACTGGCCCCCCAGGGCAGTGGTCACGGCACCAAGCCCGACACAGTTCCGTAAGTGTTCAGACAATGCTCTCGGGTACGTGGTGTGATTCTCGCTGTACTCCTGGCCACGGGCAGGAGTTGGACTTGGATGGTGCTTGTGGGTCCCTTCCAACTCAGGATATTCTATGATTCCATGAGAAAGCTGGACACCCCCAGCTCTCCCTTCAGCTCTGGGATGCCAAGATGGTTCTGTTTCCTTGCCAGAGACATATCTTGGCTTCTCCTTTCTCCTCCAGTCCTTTGTTCTGTGCGTGATGCCCATTGCAATCACATCTGAGCACTTCAAAGAGGTAACCATGAAAATAAATGCATTTAACATCTTCAGGGAGGGATGAACCGCTACTGCTGAGAGTTAGTGACAGCAAGAACGTAAAACCGGGAACTGAGGAGTGGGTTTTAAATCCCAGAGCTGCCTGCCGTCTTCTAGATCATGCATCCTCTCATCTTTATGTTCTCTCCAGACTATTACTGCTGTTAGAAGGCAACTCTTTCCCCTTTACTCGTGAGAGGAGGGAGACCAACTGACCTGGAAAGGGAACTGCACATAGTAGCAATAAAAAATGAGAAAAACACACCTTAAGCATTTTATGATCTAATGTAGGTCTCAGGGTCCATTACACCACAGTTCTCCTCTCTGGAGAAACCTGTGACTAACCAGGCACTGGGCTGTGAACAAGCAGATGGGCCCTGAGCCAACCGATGCTAAAATCTGCAATTTCTTTCCACTCCAGTGGAATGGGCTTGGACTCAAGTTGCTCCAAACCGGCTCCTGTACAGATTTGTGACAGAGAGAACTGGGTGGGTACACCAGCATCCTCACAGGTCAGGAGTCAGCCTCTTTTACAGTGCATTAATTTATCTTCCTTTCAGTCCTGTAACAAGATACACCGGCTTCTCTTTTTACACACACTTTACAAGCAGTTTCCTGTATGGTTTTTGTTTTCCAAGGCCTTGGCTGAAGTAGGTAAACATTTACCATTCACAACAAGAAAACTGGTTTTATATTGTTCCTTGCTTGGAAGCTTGCATTGACATGGATCCCTTGAGATTTTATCAACTGATTTCTTTTTCATGGCAAAGAAAAGACACAGCCCTTATCTGACCTTAGAGCAGATTAATTGTACCCTGAAATTTCCACTGAATGGCTGAGCCTTTCTTGTGTCTGGAGTAGTTTTAACTCCACAGGACCTTGTGTTGAGCTAATCTCATTACCTCCTGCAGAGCACATAGTTTTCTAATCATTTTATTTCCTAAAATCTTTCTTCATAAAATAATAGTCCTTCATTATGTCAAGGCTGTGTTCATTATGTCATGTGATGTCATCCCAACCTGGTTTATTTTCAGGATCACATCATGGCAAAATAACAAAGGACCTTATTGCTCAGTTGTTTGGGTTTCTTTTTTCTTGGAGATGTAAATTAGTCTTAAAAAAAATACTTTAACTTTTTCCATCTTAAGGAACTCAAAAATAAACAGTTCAATGTAATTTTTCAAAGCTGTATGCTCATTACAAACTGCAGACAACATTTCTTACATCCAGTTGTTAAGAATAATGGAACAGCAACATGCAAATTGGGAGGTACTGAAACGCAGAGTGAAGGCCGCTTAATAGCTGAGACCTTTGCCTGGGGGCCACGCAGCAAAATACAGCCAAATTCTGGAGGTGGAGCTGTGTAAAATCTCCTGCAATCTGGGCAGAAAGCTTTGCAGGCCTGGCTTTAGCTGCTGTGACACTGGCATTGTCCTGAACCCCCATGCAAACCCAGTCTGTGCGATGAGCCCTTCTTACAAACCTTATCTGATGCTCTCTCCTCAGCTATGTTCTAATGGAGAATATCCTGCAAAGCTGTTGACTTTAGTGGGATGATTCCCGCGAATGGAATTGCAGCACTGGTGGAAGCAGCTTCAAAGCCTGCTGGGATATTTGATCCTCTGTGCCCCAAGTCAGTTAAACCTTCAGACCTGACGCAGAGGTAAAAGCTGACTCATTTTTTTCAGTCCTTACCGTGGTAACAGTGGGCTGTGTCAGGAAAAAAGGGCGCTGGATACAGCATTAGTGACTTCTTTACACTCCATATCCCTGCCATGACATGTGCATACTGTCATGAAATTTATTTGCTATAAATTGTGCATCTTTGATCTTGACACCTGCAAACCACTTCATGGCCACCACCAAACCAGTCACTAAACATGTTGACAAGAGTTCCCTGCCTGACTGGAGAATTAAATTGCATCTTGCTCAGCTAAACCAGCTTTTGAGCTGAGCAGCCAAAGCAGCGATTCCCCTTGGTGGCTTTGTGCAGGTGAGTTACAGCAGGATCCAGTTGCCCAGAGTACAAGTGGTTAGGAACAAAGCAGCTCATGCCCTCCATATAGCACTGAAGGACTTTCTGGGATGGAAATTGCATGATTTTCCTCTCTTGTTGATTGGAAAATTGTTCTGTCAGATTCCAGTGCAATCCAAATTCAGCACATTGTTTACAACACTGTCCAGATAATGAATTCTGTAAAAGTGTTGGTATCTCTCACAACATTCCATCCTATCCTCTCTATTTAAAGCATATTTCCCTTCTCATTAGCATTTTAATTTTGGTTTATAATTTTGTCTTCCCACAAAGATGCTGTGACAGTTGTTGTGTATCCCCAAGCATGAATGAGTGTTGCCCACAACTTTGAGTCAGGAACACACCATCCTGTTCTATTTTCATTTTTTCTGTCTAATTCTCAGTATCTCCATTTCCAGCCTTTTTAAATCGTAGCTAGTTACAGGATTTCACATTCCCTTCTGATAGAAAGAATTTTTCGTGCAGAGATTGTAATTAGGAAGGCTGAGCTCTGTTCTGTTATTAGCAGGAATTGTGATTTTTGGAGTGGTGGGTTAATTGCTAATAACCATATGCAATGCTTCTGTCAAGATGTTTCCCATTACAGTAATTAACTTGGCAGCTGGGGTAACAGACATTTACCATTTGTCTTCACAGTATCCCTGATTTAGGATTGTTCCAAACCTCTATTTGGACTCTGTTCGTTCAATTCCCAGGTGTAAGATGAGAAAGAGGGGATGCTGAGAAGGGGAGATTCAGAAAGAACAAGTTGCAGGGATAGTACCTGTTTCAGGTGCAAAGTCTCTATCAGTGTGTCCTCAGGAATTCTGAATTTTTCTTTGCTACTCTTAGCCTTGGACTATCATTTTCATCAGCACAGACTGGATGGAGAGCGTGGCAGAGCGGCCTAAAAGAGAATGTTTTCAAAAATGTATTGATTACTCTGATGCTCAAATTAATCTGATCATTATGGAGGATTTATTACATGAAAAGCGCAGAATTTATTACTGCCTATTCGTATCCTTAACCTCAAAATCCCTATGGTATGTGATTTTTTTTTCCCTTCATGTTTTGTAGTCAACTATATGGATATAAACATTTTTTGGGAATTGCCTCCTTTCTGTGTTGTCTCACTGGCGTTCCTTCCTTCTCAGAGCTATGTCAGAATTACAGCAATATTTTTGAGCATATGACTAACCTGAAAATTAAGACGAAAATAAAGTTGTTCTCCAAAGCCAGGCCACATGACGGAGCAATAGCAGTTTTGTTGATTTAATTCATCAACAGAATATATTGAAGGGATTCATTTTGCTTACGAGATAATTTTAAAGACTTTTAGGACCGCAATGCTTGATTTATCTTGGGTTTTAAGTTGGTTCTGGCCAGAGTAAATTCTGTACAATACTACATTAAAGAAGGTCTGTTAATACCCTTAAAGATGTAAAGCAGCATGCCAAGGGCACTGGAAGCTTTTTCTGTTACAAGGAATTGGCCTTGCTCCATTGCAAGGAATGGGGGAACACTAATTTACAGCGACTGAGGATCAAGCCCGAGTTGTTAATCATAATTATGGTCTTATTTTGGGACATGCATTTTCTAAAACAGTTGGGGAAGACAAGAAAATTAAGTTAAAATTATTTTCTTCCACAGGAGGTAAAAGTAGTACATAAATAAATACTTGGTGTTGCAGTAGATCTTTAAAACATATAATAGGTTTCTGGCACTGCAGCGTCCCCCGATATTTTTTCCTCCAGCACATAATAGTAAGTTTCTGATAATAGTGCTCACAGACAGCTCTGATTATAACCACTTGTCAGGGAACGGATAACTAGGAAAATAACACCATTTAACTGTAAAAAATGCTGCCTGAAATACATTAACACAGTGATAATTTCTGCTAATAGCAGCCTCCGAACCCCATCCATTAGCTTTGCGTTGAAATTCCTGCTTCACTCCTGTCTTTCCGAGCATTTCTGCCCTCTGCCCTCTCTTCCATTACTTGGGAGCAGCAGAGCCATCCACAGACACCAACACCAACCCCCTGCACGGAGACGCCCTCGCTGTGCCTGAGCAAAGGGGGGACTGGGACACTGGGGGTGGTCCTTGCTTTGGAAGTGGCAGCCCAGCAGGGCACGTGTGCTCGCTCAAGAGGTTTGTCTTCCGTGGGAATTTTCTGGCAGCATCCTACTCCTTCCCCAGCCACTTCCACCCTGCCCATCCAGCAGTCCCCAGCTACGCTCTCCCAGAGGAACAGAAATTGAGGTTTTCATTCGTGTCTGATGCTCCTTCAGGGGAGAAGGCAGGAGGGGTTGGAAGAGAAGGAAAATAAAAAGGGCCTGAGCTATTTGACCCCACAGCAGTAGAACTGTCGAATTGTTGAGGTTGGAAAAGACCTTCAAGACATCAAATCCAACCATCAACCACCACCACGTTCACCACTAACCCATGTCCTCAAGTGCCACATCCGTATGTTTTTAAGCACTTTCAGGGATGGTGACCCCACCACTGCCCTGGGCAGCTGTTCCAATGCTTTACAACTCTTTCCATGAAGAAATTTTCCCTAATATCAAATCTGAACCTCCCCTGACACAATTATTTCCTCTTGTCCTGTCACTGGGACACACCTGGAGAAAGGAACTGGCCCCCACCTCATTTTTCAGGTAGTTTTAGAGAGCTATAAGGTCTCCCCTCATTTCCCTCAGTCTCTCTAAAAAGGAAAAAAGATGCTCAAACAAAGTATTTCTTTCTGACAGAATTAATAGAAAGCCATTGATATTCAAGTCAGGAGGATGTTTCTGTAGGGAGCTATTACATCTGATTGGGAAAATAAAATGTTACCCACATTCACAATTACTTCTATAAAGAACACTGATCTCATTCTGAGCTTTTCTCTTTAGCATTAGTTAACCAAAACCCTGGTAAAAACACGCTCTTGACAATATAATCCTAAAATAAGTTTTATGTTGGCAGGCAATAGCAACTGGGAGTACTTTTATCTATTTCTGGATTTGGGATAACGACACTCCAGTGAGTGGCTAATCTAGTGTGCTTGTGTACATTCAAATTAAAATCACACTTTTGGGGGTGACTCACATCTTCTCTGACCTACACAGGTGAGAGCCAGATGTAACTCTAAATTTAATGGAGCTATTCCAGCCTCATCTCAACACAAAGGCAAGAATTAGGGTTTAGAAACTTCAGAGCAACCCATTATTTGGCAGAGCAGTGAATGTATTACAAGATATTTTCTAGGAGGAAATATTTTATTTGGTTTTTAGTAATTTTTTTCTCAGTGATCTGCTTTTGGCCATGCTGTTACCCACCTGAAAAACCTGCAAACAGCTGAACAAGCAACTCCTTCAAAACTTTAGCAGGGTACCTGTTTGCTGATGTGTTCAGAGAAATCAAATTTGGGGTATTCGTGCTCGGAGGGTTTAAAGGCTCATCAAGTCAGCAGATACAGAGAGCCCTTGGAGATTTGGCTAACCAACCAGAGGGAAACAACACAATCTGATTATCAAATAGTCTTCATCTATCCAGAGGATAGGGAATTTCAAAGAGTTACTCTCTAAGAAAAGGCGAACAAATAAATGCAAAAAATATTTAAATCTGTGATAAAAGAGGTCTTCTTCCCCTGATGAATTTTTTAGTTAGTTCACAGCACAGTTCAGTGAGTGTTAGAGCAACACTAAAGGGATGAACTCAATCCCACAAACCAGGCAATCACAGCTCTGGTGTAAAACTGCAGCTTAAACCAGCCCTGATACTTCAATCATTCTAATTTATCCTCCGGGGTAGGCAGCCCCCTCAAAATTTGGGTTTTAGATGTTAAAACCAGTAACTCTCATCTACATCACTGAAAATGCAGTGGCAAAATATATCAAAGCAGAAACGTGCTCAGAAGTGGAATTCTCCTCAGGGTTTCCCCGTCCCCTTGGAATCGCTCATGGATTGCAGATGTGAGTGCCATGTGAGCCCCTGTTTTCTCCTTTGTCTCAGGCAGTGCTAAGCACATCGCTGGTACTTAAAACACTAAAATTCAAAGGAATAAATGCTTTGTTTGTTTGCTCCCAATTAGGAGCTAATGAAATCCCAGGAATACACTTGCAGGTAATCTGTCACAGAAGAACTGAAACTCAATAGTGTGTTTCTGTGGATAACTTTCCTCTCTGTCTGTTCTGCTGACACAACTAGACCACACTTCATTCTCCCAGAGACATTAGACTTTACTGTTTTTTCCTCTAAATTACCTGCCTGGCTACTGTCACCATTGATCTTTTAAGTCCTTGACTGAGTAATCAGTCAGGGAGCTAATTAATGTAGTGGCTTGGAGGGAAGGATGAAATGAAAAAGGAGATATTTTTTTTCTCTTATTCTTCCTGGTTTTATTGCCTTTGAAAGGTGCTTTATCCATAACATAAAGGAGAATTTGTCTGTGCTTTTTCCTCCGGACAGTTCACCTGCTATAAATCTATTTACCAACTATTAACAGAAACCAGGAGAGTTTCATAGGAATTGTGATACTGAAATCTAAGAAAAAAAAAAAATCGAAGATTTTCTATTTATTTTTCCCCTATTAACACTCACAGACTGCAGTATTTGGAATGAATAGCAACTGCCAGACCTGACCCAGATTGTCAGATGGTTTTGGAACTAAAACAGATGTTTTAAAATTAAGATAACTTTGTCATATTTTGCTAGAAAAAGAAGGTTTGTTTTTTTTTCTCTCCTTCCCCTCCTCATAGACAAGAATGACCCGTGTGATCTACAAACCCCCAAAATTATCCAGATTCATTTTTAACTAAAATGGGTCAAACTCTGGTGCCTGAACATATGATTTAAACACCACCGTTCAGTTTTACTTTAGTCTGAGACAAAGGACATGAGAAAAGTGAATCATAGAATGGGTTGGAGGAAACCTCAAAGCCCACCCAGTGCCACTCCCTGCCATGGACAGGGACACCTCCCACCAGCCCAGGGTGCTCCAAGCCCCGTCCAACCTGGCCTTGGACATTCCCAGGGACATCCACAACTTCTCTGGAATGCCTCATGCTGAAACCTATATTCCAAAAGTACTCATCAGCCATGATTTAAAAACAATAAATAAATGTTCATATGTTAGTAACCAAGTTCTCTTGAAAGAATAAATGAAGTTTTAAAGATTTAGCAGTACATAGACCATGTTTTCCTCATCATCCATGATGAGGAGCATAGAGAATTCCTGTCATTGCAATAACTATGACATGTGAAAGGGTATTTAATTCCTTTCTTCTCAAGGAATCCTACATAGCCTGGAACAGCTCTGTTAATACACAGAGTTAACCTCACACTGCCATGCACACATGGATAGGTATTTACATATTATACAGCAGGATTTAAACACTGTTGTCTACAGGGAGCTGATGAACTGAAAATGGTTTAATAAGCTTTCTTTTGAAATTCTTAGGGGAGACAGATTTCAGCATCAGCAGTATTTGTTGCTAAATGCAAATAAAATCATTCCGAGTGCGGGAATCGCGCTGACCATGCTCCAGGAAACAGCAAGCACAGGGTGCAGCAGAGGAAAGTGGCAATTAAATACTTCACACTTGCCTGCGTGGCTGTTTATCTGCAGCTGACCGGGTTGTGCCACCATTAGATCCAACAACAACAAGGTGGTGTTGCAATGGAATCCCCAGCTAATGATTCTGTGCCCGTTACTAACGTGTGGAGAAACCCACATTCCCACAAAGACTTGCAAGAAAAGTGTCTGGGAAACCCACATTGCTATAAAGACTTACACAAAAAGTGACTATATAGGTAAAAAAGCAGTCTTTGCTCCAACAAAATCAGCACTGAGTGGGCCAAGTACTGCAAATCAAGCATGTTTTATTAACTCAAGTATCAAGACAATAAGAAATTAAGTGCCTAAATATACAGAGGAAAAAGGCAATGTCAGCAGTTACAGGCTTTTTAGACTTGACCTCCAAATTTGTGCAGAAATCAAAAATATTTCTGAAGTTTACTGTAATTAAAGATTGATGGAAATGGCATAAAATTGTAAAAAGTTTATGAAGCTAAACCTTGCCCAACTAACTCAATGTTTTTCTTTTATTGTTGACTTTTTAGATGCAAACTCTGTTCTAGACAGACTTCAGCAAAGCATTACTTAGATGTGGAAAATTACTTATTTAACCTCAAGAAAAGCTAAGGAGGGTGTAATGGCCAGTTGTGTCCAAAAGGGAATTGTTTGGTTGCGGGAAGCTCATTAATGAAGCCTCAGTGATGAGTCTCAGGGAAAAAATAGTACAAATGACAGACATAACCTCATAGAGCTTGCTTGTGAAACAGATGAGGAGGGTGAGAATCTCATGCTGGAAAAACAAGATTATTTTGAGGCAGAAGTCTGTGGACAACCTGGATGATATCTAAAGCCGTGAGAAGCTGAAGGACTAATAAGAATTGCTCCTGCTAGGGGGTTTTCTGAGATGCCACATACAGATTTGACTATTCAGGAGTATGGAGAAGAGAATTCAAAAGATGGAGCAGGTCTGTCAGGATGAACAGAACAGGCAGCCAGGAAAAGAGAAGGAATTTTATCTGTTTAGACAAGCAAAAATAAGGCTTGTTTAAACTAGCAGAATGAAGGTTGGGGCAGAGAGAGAGATTGTTACTCGAGTGCTCTCTTAAAGCACTCTATGAAAAGGGGGGTGGGACAGCAGAAATGTCAGGGACATTTGAGAATGTTGGCACAGGAACAGGCCGGTCCAAAGTAGCCACGCATAGGTTTGAGCAGGGAGTGTCTGGAATAGCCTTCTAATACAACAGGAACAAAATCAAGGACTATCTGCATGGTGGAAATTTGTATATTCATGAAAAGAATTCTAAAATATATTTGTATGTGATAACAGGGGATTGGATCTGCTCCCCAGGCCGTTCCTTTCCATCCCACGTTCCTTGCTGGGTTTCAGCCTCTCAGCTGTGAATCCTGTCACCACAACCGAGGGGCGTTGTAGCCTCGGGTACAAGAACAACACACTGATCTTCTTCTGGCAACTGCCGTGCTCAAAACAGGGCTATTTCTGAAGGAACCGTGGAAAACAGATTTGGAGGTTATCAATTTAACCAACTTTCAGTGCCTTCCAAAAACTGAGACTTTCGCCCCTTGAAGTGAGAATAACCTTTCCGGTTTGTTGCGAGAGAATCCTGGGGATCTTTAGCCTTGTGCTAATATAAATAACCAAAAAAAACAAACAAACAAAAAACAAAGGCAAATTAACCCTGATATTAGAGCATGCTATGATGCTTTTTCTTAGCAGAGAAATATATTTGTCGTTTAGCTCACAGAAAAACACCCAGAGGCTAAAAAATAGCAAAGACAATTTCAAAAGGCGTTTGCCTGCATCTTGATAGAGTAGGTAACAACACCAGTGGTGCCAAGGCAGCTCAAACCTGCTCACTGAGTTTATTTGCAACGTTATTGGCAATGGGATATTGTAATTTTCTTACAATTTAGTTAGAATTGGAAAATAATATGTGTCAACTTCCTTTTCAGTGTAGCAGCACCTTCTTTTGCAACCACATATTTACTAATGAGCCAGCTCAGCCAAGGTTAGCACTGCAGTGCTAACACGGCACCGAGATGGTTTCCATCACATCTTTTATGCCATCAGCAAGTTCCCTCCTCAATTTTCTTTTCATCTCCAGCAATGGCCCATGCAGGAAAAAGGCTGTCCATTGGTCAGCAATGACAGAGTTGAGTTTGTGGATCGAGACAACTGCAGAACATTCCGTGCAGCTGCATTTCCCCACTTTCATACTGAACTCATTGGAGGAAAATCCAACAGAAACATTTAATTTCATTAAATTGATATGGTGGACAACATTCACTTAACATCAATTAGCTGTATTACAGCTGCTAATTTGGGCAATATGCAATTGACATTCAGAACTTGGTGTGGGCATGATATGGATAAAGGGGGATGCTATATGGAAAAAGGGGGATGCCTCTGCAGCTGTGCTGCTCCTCCCCTGCCACTTAACTCTGTGTGTGTTGAACTCGGGATCAGCTCCCCATGCCATCTGCTCCTGCTATTAGGGATCAACCAATGTATTAAAACCTAGTTTGAACAGCAGTTTCTGTTTGTATATGTCATATTACAATTTTCAGTGAGAATGGGGTTTGCTTCCTGAACTGCTGTGATGTACTTTGGCTATTGCAACATTACTCAGCTGGAATCTTCAAATTTATGGTGGTTTTGGTATTTGCTCTCTTTCAGTGTTGAGCACAGCAGTGATATCATTCAGATATCCGTTATTTACTGATAAGCCATCCTGTCCATCTTAAGGCTTGTTTTCACTTACTTAAAAGTCAGTAAATGCAGCGTGGGAACCAGAATTTAATAGCTTAGGAATTAAAAGCTTATGAGCCATTTGGTTTATTTTCTTGCTCCCGAAGCTCATAGGTGACCTGAAAGAAGTCAGGAGAAGAGTTGTAAAGCTGTAAAAAAGATAACTTTAGGCTGTTTAACTCCCAAAGTAGAGTTGCAGCATCTAGTCTTGCAGCAGAGAAGAAATGGATCCACAGCATCACCACGAGGAAGCCATATAAATTATCCTATAGAAAAATACAAAGACATGCCCTAAATCTCACTTTCCTCTGGACGTAAATACTGACCTATTAAAAAATAACTGTCTGGAATCTGCAGCCTGGGATTATCCTGATCTCTGTGTCCAGTGACCACTATAAAATGGCAATCTTCAGAAGAGGGATCAAGGCCAAGTCACCACTTTCTCAGCTCAATGCCTCCTGCTGCTGCTGCACCACCCCGAGGAGCCACAGCCTGCTCAGAGCATCTCCATCCATCTACATCCATGGATTCCTCATTCTCTCAGCATTTCTCCAGAAATCCCCAGTTTCTCATCCCCGTTTCTCCTTCATCGGTTGCTTCCATAGAGGAGACTGGCAGAAATACAGGAATCACAGATGGAAAATATTTTCTTTTGAACTACTGGGCAAGAATAGAGACCTGTGTCCTTCAGCAAAATTCCCAGTGAGGATAAATACTGGTTTCAGGACTTCTGGAGAGGTTATGTGAGGCAACAGCCTGCACAGAGGGGTGTCAGCACGGGGCAGGCAAAGCTGCTGAGCCCAGCCACGACAGGCACAGTTCTGGACACGAGCTGAAACAGATTGTTAAGCATTAGGGAAACATCACTATCAAACCCATGGCCATTATGAGCTTTAGGCTTGCAATTCTCACTGCACTGCCAGGATTAAAGCACTTGCATTTCACCTTGATGTCTTAAGGCACTGGGGGGCTGTGCTTTAATTTCAAATTTCCCTTTAAGTTCTCCCTGCCTTGCCAAGGTGGCCTAAGGACAAATCCATTAATGCCTGTGATACTCAGGTATATTTACATTACGGGAGTTGTGTAAGCAGGTAGAGCTCATCAATAATTAAAAGCTTTGTGGGAAAAGTAAGATGTGACCATTTTCTTCTACCTTCCCAGGGTTTCTGGGTCCATATGCTTTTCTTATGAATAATTCTAAGGGACAGTGTTTTAAGGGATGACAGTTCCAATCCTTCCATCTGCAGAGGGCAGTGGGAGCCTCTCTCATTTCTCACAGAAATAAACTAGAGGAATTACCAACGTAAAACAGGGATTAGAACGGGAAGGATCAAGCTCTCTGGTTCTGTTTCAATGGCAGCCTGTACAAGGTGTAATCAAATCAACAGTTTCTCTTGCTGAAAGGGTTCTTTCTATCTACAGCAATGACAAGAGGATAGTGGGCAAAGAGCTTTATTAGCTGTTCTTTCAGAATCAATCACACTTAAAAGCAATAGCCGGTATGACAGCAACTGCACAATAGATGAATAATTTTTCACACAAATAGCCTGAATTTCAGAGAAGAGACATGAGTTTAAAGAGATAGGAAATAAAATACCTGGTTCTCTGAAAACTAAGAAAATGCTCAGCATTTATTACTAAAGACACTGAAACAAAAGTGCTCCGGAGGTAAAAGCCAACATACCAGTTCAGACCACGTGAACAGGAACATGATACAATGATCAAGATTCACTTGATTCAATTTTGAAAGTCATATCAGGAAGTTCAAAATTCATGAAGCTGCACTCCTGGAAGAAAATCACCATGGCTGTGTGACTTCTGCTGGCAACCAGGGGCTTTCCCTCACCCCCAGTAAAACAAGCCCCTGAGCCTCAGGGTCTGGCATGAAGCTGTGTCAGGGCAGGGTTAGGCTGCACATCAGGGAAAGGCTCTTCCCCCAGAGGGTGGTGGGCACTGAACGGGCTGCCCAGGGCAGTGGGAACAGCCCCAAGGCTGCCAGAGCTCCAGGAGGGTTTGGACGATGCTCTGAGGGACAGGGTGAGATTGTTGGGTATCTGTGCAGGGCCTCATGATCCTTGTGGGTCCCTCCCAGCTCAGGATATTCTGTGATTTTATGGTCTGGTGAGGATGTGAGCTGATCCAGCACAGAGCCTTTGTCTCACACCAGATGAGAACCAGCTGTGCTAAACCTCCATATTTTTCTAGATGCAGCGTCAGGATGTAATTGGCAATTACAAAGTCACATTAAACAGTGTGAAGTGAGCTATTTAAATACCTCCGAAGTGCATGTAACACAATAAAAAAATAAAATTATGTCAGGTAAAAGCCATATTCATGCATAAATAATGAGAGGGAAATACGGCAATCAGCTTGTTCTGCTGTATGGCATTGAAATATCCATACGGTCCCAGTAGTGTGGAAGAGCAAATGAAAGCCAGGGCAAGGAATGGAACTGTGCTTGGAGAATTATTCCTTGTTGACACTGGGTGAGCTTACTGTGGCTCCATAGCAAGCGGAAAAGCACAATCAAGATCAAAACAAATATGGTTAACATCTCCCTGCTCCTGTCTGCAGTGCAGGGGTTGGGAGAAGCTGTAGTTAAGGAGCACTGTCACTTTGAGGCAGAAATATCTGTGTGCTGGAGCTGCAGGCAGGATGACTTTGTAACTGTGGACAGCAGACTGTACTCTGTCTTTTCATGCTGTCGTGTTTCTTTGTTGATGTCTCTGTTTTAAGATCTTTTCCCTCCATGCATCACCAATTGTCTTTTGTTTTCTCGCAGCAGGAGAGGCTCAGTTAATCTGTATGTCATGACAAAAAGTCCAGGCTTCTCTTTGATAGGAACCAAGCATGACAGCAATCTATTCAAAAGGTGTTTTGGACTATCATTTCTTCCAAGCTAATTTATTGACTGGATGGCTTTCAAAAATAATAGGTCTGTTTCCCAAGATAATGTGGTGAGATGTGACTCACAAAGTCCATGTGAGCACACAGACAGCCTAATTATGAGAAATAAACTCATAATAAACCATCAGTCTCTAGAAATCAGTATCTGTTGTGATGTACAAGTCTAAACATCAGAGAGCATGAATGTTTCCACCTGTTCCCTTCTGCAATGATTTTGTTTTATTACCCTTAGATATGTAAAACAAATTTCTTCTTATTAAGCCTTAGATGGATCAGGATGATAAGAAAATATCTGATCTTTGGAGGTGAAGGATGACAGTTTTGCTGAGCAAACTCCAGCTCTAGTATGTGGTTGTAAAGGGCAAATGCTGTTCAAATTGATATTTAGTCAGAATCCACAGACTGATAAATCAGGGCTGGCAAAGTGAATCATCCATGCAAATAAAAGCCCTTTAACGCTCCCCAATGACCATGTTTTTTCCCCAGTATATTTCATTTTAAGGATGTATCACAGCGCAACTGCATAAAGAATGTACCTTTCCTGTAGCATTTGTGGAACAATTGTAACAATTTTTAACAAATAGTTTCTGTCACTCATTTTCCCGTTTCTAGGACAGATGATGGACAGGACACAGCCACATTTTGCCTGCAGAAAAGGCATATTAAGGAAGTGTGGCATGCTTAGGAAACATGAATTATTCTCACTCAGTGAATCTTCTTCTAACAAACAAAACACCCATAATCTTGTCTTCTTCCAGAAAAAGGGACTATATCCAGCCAGTTTTCAAGGCCTGGACTCCAGGAGAATTTCTCATCCTGCAAGGAGCTTTCCTGGCCTATTTACAACATACCAAAAAGTGGGTATTCAGAAACCCTTCCACCACGTTCTCCCCCCTTTAGGTGTAAACCCACCAGGACTTCTTATGATTGCTGGGAACTCAGTCTGGATTAATCAGCTATAAAACCAGTGGAACAGTAGAAAATTCTGGGCCTCTGTGTGTTTATCACTCTTTTAAGGCTGGCACTTTTAAGCCTGACCTGCATCCTCCTGATTTTTTACTTAGCTGTTGGAACATCTCTGCCTCATGTTACCAAGGAAAGAAATTGCTGCCTTCCAATGTTCTTGACCTTGTTCAGCATATCGCTGGTGCCAGAACTGCCTCTCCTTTAGCTGCCAATAAAGCACAGCCACCGTGCTCAGAGATGACAAACCAAAGCTGCAGAGGTTGCATTCCAGGAGCATTTCTTATTTCTCCCAAGAATGAAGAGCCCCCCACTCTAGCACTGTGAACTCCAGGCTGCTGGGGATGCTCTGCCTTTGGCTCCCATTTCGGTGAGTTATGGTGGGATTTCTCCAGGCACACTTCAGCATGTTGTACTTTCATCAACACTCACTAATCCTTAGCAAAACCTTTGTGAAATGCAGTGTGTTCCGGGGATGGACAAACAGGGAAGGTAATCTGGAGCTACAGAGTCATCACTATTTTCTAACCCTGTGTTGTCTTTAGCACAACAGATGTGCATTGAAAAGAAAAACATGGTTCCAATGTTTTTAAGCTTACTAGGGCTTTCCTTCCACAAACAGAACTTATAAAAGCTTTTCCTGAGAAAAATGAATGACCAAAAGCCCCATTTGGAGCTGCCCTGGTGAGCCCTCATGTACACAGATTTCCACTTTCCTCTCCTTTTAGGGGCCTGGCTGAGGCTTCCAGTTTGAGCAGTTCCCAGGGGTGGGACTGCCCAGGAGCAAGAAGTCCATTCAGCAGAGATGAACTGATGCATTTTCATTTGTGAAATAAATCCTGGACTTTAAGGGGTGAAATTCTGAGACATAAATAATCCCATGGGGCCCCAGCAACTCTGTTACAGTAAATTTTAAACCAATTTGCCATAAATACTGGTGTCCAAGCCCAAGTGTACAAACTCAATACCTACTAGATATTTCTAACTGTGAGACAGTTCCTGTTGGTTTCAATTAAGCTTTGCAAAACCCCCCTTGTGTCACGAAGGAAAATAATGAGGCAACACAAACCAAAGTGCTTCACTTCCAGTGCAGACTTTGGCCTGTGTGAATCAAATTTGCACTGAAAATGAGCAACTCACCAGCACTCTGAGAAGAGCAGGTCAAGGAAAAGCACGATGAGAGCCGGAGTTGGGGGGGAAGAAGGGAATTAAAATGTTTTGTAAGACCCCAGTTTCAGCTGGGTACAACCACTTTATTACTTCTTTGCACTGAAACTCTATGGACTGTATAAACAGACACTATTATCATCTCACTTGGCACTTTAGAATGTTCCTCCTGCAGAGCTCAAAACAATTTGCAAACCTCTGGCAAAAGCTGCCTTAAAGTTCTGGGAAAGTTTTCCTGAATGTTATCAGCAATTTATAAACAGAAAGGGAAAAAATCAATAAAAAAAATCACAGCAAATATTTTCCCATTATATTAACATCCAGGGATGCCCACTGAGACAAAATCAGTTGCGGAAAAACATACAGTGAGAGGTGAAATTTTTATAGTTTAAGTACACAGTAGATGGGAAGAAGCAAATGATCGTCCCTAACTCAGAGGGAGGGACAGGGGTGTGTGCAACATGCCCAAAGTCAAGCAGAAGCAGGGATGGGACGCTTGGAGCACGGTTATCTTGAGGCCTGGTCCAGTGCCCAAGCCACAGGGATAGTACAACATAAGGTTTTGGGATTTTTAAGATAGTACAGCACATATAACTAACCCGAGAAAGTGCATCAGTTGATTGGCAGTTTAGGTGAACATTAAACTACTGTTACAGTTTCTTGTTTAGTGACTGAACATTTTTGAACTCTGTGAAGAAATTGCCACCAACTGGGGAAGGATTTCTCTTTCCCTATTTCCTATTTATTTTTTATCTCGGAAAAAAAACCCTCTGAAATAAAAACCCCTCTGAAATAAAACGTGGGCACGTGCCCCCAACTGGCTTTTATTTTCCTTGAACTGAGTTGCTGTCAAGTGAAGAGAGTAGAGGAGTGGAAGAAGAGTGTCAATATGGTATTTACTACTTTGTGGAGGGGGAAATGCTGTTGCTCCAAGGAACTAAACTCTTTAGTCAAACTACCCTGTACAGTGCCAGAAGCTTCCCAATACAGAGAATGAAAAGATCACCGAAGAGTCACACTCTGAGACAGTGCATTTGTGTCAGTGCAGTGATGGATTCATCTCCAAGCCCACCACTCAGGAACCAGATGCGCTCTTTAAACCAGAACTTTCCCTAAAGCTGTTTGAAACAGATCAGAGCAGCGTGGAATAGAAGCACTAACTTAAGAAGAAATTCTCTATTTGGAGGGTGGGCAGGCCCTGGCACAGGGTGCCCAGAGAAACTGTGGCTGCCCCCGGACCCCTGGAAGTTTCCAAGGCCAGGTTGGAGCAACCTGATCTATGGGAAGTGTCCCTGCCCATGGCAGGGAGTGGAATGAGATGCTCTTTAAGGTCCCTTCAACCCAAACCATGCTGTGAACATATTGTAGCATCTTGCAAATCCTTTCCCAAGATCTGACAAACGTTCCTCAGACACCTGGAACTGCAGAGGCACAGCAGGTGTGAGGAGAGAGGAACAGAAAACCAACAGGGGGGCATGAATGATGCTACGGGGCAGACACGAACACCTAATGAGCAGAATCTGTTCAGTTACAGATCTGTAGGAAACCTCTGGCACAAGAGGAAAAGGAATCCAGAGATGGATGGATGAGAGCAAATGGCTTTCCACAAAGGTGTCCTGGAATATGAAGGGTAGATGGTTGAAGGAAGCCCTCACAGAGATCTTTCAGACCAGGAGTTATCACTTCCTTGGATCCCCATGAAAAAACATATGCTGGCATAGACAACTCTGTAACCACAATTTTTGTTTTTCTTTCAGGAAGTTTGAATATTTGGGGTCAAACCAAAAGCGGGTTTATTTTCACAGGACTTACTTTTGTCAGACAGAAAGGAGGCAAAGACGGAGCTGAAGCTCACCTGGCTCAGCCCAGCATTTTTTCTGCGAGACAGACCCAGCTCTCCCCAGTCTGCCTTGACCGGGAGATGCGGGAATGCCCGGGAGATGATGCGGGAATCCAAGGAAATTTGGGAATTGCCGGGATGTTCGGCAGCATCAGGGATCTGGTGCCACCTGGCGGCCATTGAGGAATCGTAGAGCGTAAATACAATAGAAATGTAAAAAAAAATCATGCGTAAACATGGTTGAACAAGGAGAGAAGAAAGAAGAGGAAGAATAAATCTCAAACTGGCTCCCAGCTTGGATGCCTGAACAGTAGAAAACAGAATTACTGGCAAAAAACATGTGTCAGAGAGAAGCACCAGATGGGTTGGAAAAGTTACTTCTGTAGTGATCAGGGATTGTAGAGTCTTAGGATCGTTAAGGTTGGAAAAGACCTCTGAAGTCATCAAGTCCAACCACCAACCCAGCACCACCACCATGCTCTCCGCTAAACCGTGTCCCCCAGGTGCCAGATCCACACATTTTTTTGAACACTTCCAGGGATGGTGACTCCATTACTGCCCTGGGCAGCCTGTTCTGATGCTTGGCAACCCTTTCCATGAAGAGGTTTTTTTTTCCCGAATATCCAATCTAAACCTTCCCTGGTGCAACCTGAGGCCATTTCCTCTCATCCTCTCTTGTTACCTGGGAGAAGAGACCGACCCCCACCTGCCTACAACCTCTACATTTGCTGAGAGGTTCACATGCCACTGCCATCCATAGACCGTAATGGATAAATACAACACAAAAGGAATATTGGAATCACTCTTGAGTAGTTTGGAGAGCAGACAGCCCATCCTGACAGTGCTCATACCTGTGGAAAGCAGAACTGTGCTGTGCTGAGAGCCAGAACATCTCAGCATTTTCCCACCAGGCTGTGCTGGTAAGGAATATTTCTGTCACTACATGTTCTCGTTACAAGGTGTTAAATTTGGCTCACAAATATCCTGCTCCTTTTTAATGTACGACATGACTGCACTTTAGTCAGCGTTTCTCCCCTCATTAAAAAGTAAAACAATATCTCATCTGCACAAGGTGATTTGCATACAGAGGCTGCCCTGTCACTGCCACGTCTTGAAACATGAAGTCATAATTCACTGAAAACCCTCAAAAAAGGATTATGTACTCACTTCAAAGGACTTATTATTCAGCATCTGAGAGGTTACTAAGAACCCCAGAAGGATCTGTTGGATTTGTTTCTGCAAATGCTGCCACAATTATACTCAAGTCGTTTACTTTTGCGGTGCTTATTTTCACGGAAAGGTGAAGTTACAGGTCACATGGCTGTCAGTCCAAACAGAGATTCCTAAAACAGCCTGGATAAGCTTCTTGCTGATGAATATGAATCAGAAACCTATAATGTGGCCCTTGTCCAGAAGGCAGCTCCATTCTAGAAATAATGTAAAAAATAAGACACACCAGGGAGCTTGGGGTAAGGAATTTTGAGAGTGTGTTTCCCTCCTTTTATAAGGTTACTAATGAGTTGGGGATCACCATCAACTCTTCTTTTAGTCTCCCCCATTATCCTCCTTTCAGCTGTGTCAGAATTATTGGCCATTACTAGATGGGCTCTCGTGATGGAGGAGACACTAGTTAAAAGCTCTTTACTGCACATTTATTATGTGTGCTCATACCCCGCATTTTGTAATTCCTTTTCCAAATTCCCTTCAACAACAGGGTCCTGATCTCAGGGGTCAGTATGGACCCAAAGTAAAGTCCACATAAACTTCAAGGCATAAGGAATTTATAAGATACTGGGCAGAGAAACAGTATGATCAAAGTACAACATAAAAACCCAACTTTTCCAGTCTCAGTCTTTAGGTGCAAAAGAAAATAACTTAAATTGGCAGGAGCACATTCCTGGTTGGTTGTTTCAGTAAAAACAGTTCATTATTTGAAGGGAGACACTCACCCCAGCCTAAAAATCCTGGAGATTTACTCCATGACCCCCATCTGCCTTGGGATGACATCAAGACTTTTCAATATGATATCCAAACCAGTCAGAATGTTGGGGTTTGGAACATTTTAATCATAGAATAATAGGAAAGAATCACAGAAAAGAGTCACAGGATGGTTTGGGTTGGAAGGGACCTTAAAGATCATCCCGTTCCAACCTCCTGCCGTGGGCAGGGACACCTTCCACTAGACCAGTTTGCTCCAAGTCTTACCTAATCTGGCCTTAAACACTTCCAAGAGTGGAAGATCCACAGCTTCTCTGGGCAGCCTGTTCCCAGGATGAGTGCAGAAGCCATGGCTGAATTCTTCCTTTCCCTAACTCAGAGAGGACTGTAACCTCCATGTGCCATCCCTCAGGTGGGTGTTATCCACGCACTGCCTGGCTGTGGCCTCTGACAAGGCTTCTCCCTCCATCTCAGAGGCAGAGCTTTGACAAACAGTGTGTTCTGTTCTGTTCTTGAGGTGGGAGGTGTTTGTGTGAAAAGCAGCTCAGATCACAAAGGCCTGACTAGTTGTGACTAAGCACAGGGGCTCCTTTACTTTGCTGTTTTTGAAGGGAGGATCCCAGTTAATGTTTCTTGTAGTCAAGGAGAATTTGAGTTCAAAGGAATTTAAACGGTGTCCCAACAAAGCCCTATGGCATGGAAACAGGATAGAAAGCTTGGATGCATGCTCTGGAGCTGTTTTATAACTAGAAGGCTTGGAGCCCATGCAGTAAAAAGATTTGCAGTGATTTCAAGACCTATGGCCAGACCTCTTGGGCGAAGTTTCCTGTTATACAGGACTGTTGTACACAGGCTGAACTGCACAATTTCCTTTGTAAGTGAAAAAACCCCTCAAGTATGATCATTAGTCTGTGTCTTTGCAGTCTGGCAGGATCCCTGGGTAAGCACCAACCCAGGGGAACACACTCTGCAGGTTTTAGGTTTGCATGTAGAAGCTGTGAGTGGTGGTAACAGCTCTGGCACCTTCAGTAGTGTTTGTTTGCTGTTGCCAGCAGAAATCCTGCACCAGATAAACATGCTGGACATCTGCCACTTACAGGTTTATCACAGAATCACAGGATGGTTTGGGTTGGAAGGGACCTACAATGGGCAGGGACACCTTTCCACTAGCCCAGGTTGCTCCAAGCCCCGTCCAACCTGGCCTTGGACACTTCCAGGGATGGGGAGTCCACAACGCAAATAAGGCATATGTGAAGTGTCCTCTGAGGTTAATGTGCCAAACATCAAGTTTAATCCAAACCCTGCTCCTCTGCAGCAAGGGTTTTCCCCAAAAGTGGCATTGTGGAGTGTCACCCAACCTCTGAGAACACTGAAGTTTTCAGTTGTGTGTTGCATCTCACCATGAATATATCATATACCACGGTATATCTGCATGGGCTTTGAAGTGAGCTGTAAAAAGCACATTGCTAACAGTGTGAAGCCTGTTAAAGTCAGAGGGTTAGCTGTTCCCTTTAAATAAAGGAACCCGTTTTCAAGAAAAATATCCTATATACCGTAACCCCCACTCAAAAAATGGAAATTTATTTTCCATTAATAAAAACCCCTACTTTGCTTCAGACCAGGCCATGTGTCTTTGATATTTATAGAGAAATATTGGCATATTTTGTTATAAGTTATGTATTCAAAAAGGATGGGTAATCCTGACTGATCCCAAGGCTTCATGTCTTCAGAAAATCATATAAAACCTACTTCTTGAACTGGTTTCAAAATTTGCACTGAAACACATGAGCAGAGCCCAAAAGACAGCGGACGGTGACCTGGGGGGATTCAGAAATTCAGATTCAGAAATTGCAGTAAGCTCACTTTGAGACCTAATTATTTCTGCAAATACCATTGTGATAAATGCAGTAAAAATTTAGGATGAACAGACCAGAGTGGAATATGAAGTTTACAATGTCCTCTACTCTGTGGTTACTATAATCTATTAGCCAAGCTCCATTTATGTGTCCCAAAACAGAGACAACCTTCTTTCCTCAAAATACCCTGCAAAAGTGAAAAAGTGAGAGTCTGCCTTCAAAAGCTCTTCAACCCCGTAACAGTAGATCAAGTGAATTTTAATTAGAAAAAGATTCAGACCGCAGAATACAGGTCTGGCTCTGGACCTAAACTGCTCTAACACACAGCCTGGCTGTCATGTTTCAGCTGGGGCCTCTTACTTTTACTGTGGAAATAAAAATGAAAAAACTCTCCACTGTAACATTGGTACGAGTCCAAATTGACAATAAAGTTCCTGGAGTTCCTTGGGATTTACTCTAACAGGAAGTTTTATCGCTCCATATCAGCATTAGTCATGCCTTAGGTTATATGTCAAGTCAAAACAAAGCAGTCACATATTAAATTGTGAAGGGAAAAGAAAGTAAAAGTGAAATCTTGGGCATGCTACAGTCAGTAATCTGATGTTGACTTTAACAGAGCCGGTGTGTCACCCAGAAAACCGCCTGCAGGAATTCCAGCCTTTGTTTCATACACATAATACACATGACACAGTAATTCTGAGAAGTGCAGAGCTTAGGTAAATATAATGCATGCTGGATTTGATTAGGAGTTGCACTTTTAATCCGTGATTTTGAAGTGTAAGAGCTCAGGAATCATTTCACCTTGCTGTAACCTTTGGCTTTGGACATTTCTGCTCTCTGAAACTGGAGGAAAGCATCCACTCCTTAGCAGCACGTTTCTTCTGCAGGGGCTATATGAACACAAGGGCCAAGTTGCTTTGTTGCAGCAGCTTTCTCCATTCTTTGAGGAACTGCACAAAGCAGCAAGCAACTTAAATTTAAGCAACCAGGAAGTTTACCTGAGTTGCTGTAGAAAGCTCACGAGATAATAAAATCTTATTTAACCAAAATTTGGCAGATTTGCTCTCATCACTGCTGGCCTTTGAATGCTAAAATATCCAATAATGTATTTTGATTTCCAATTGTTTTGGTTATTTTACCCCTTGGAATAGCACAGCTCTAGTCCAGATGTATTTTAATCTTCCTTACTGCTTCTGCCAAATTCCTGTTTTCCATTTGCTCCGTGCTCTCATCAGGAGCAATATGTCTGTGTCACTTCCTCCCTATATGTTCAGGCTTTTCTTTGACTCATGCAGCCAGTAAGAAGAAAAGCCCAAAGGCTCTTCAGGGTTACTATTTTTAAATCCAGGAACTTCTGTGGGGCTGTTTGGAAAGGAGATTCCCTTTGAAGATAAACAACATGCTGTAGATAACGTGCATGGAGAACTCATCTACCAAGTCTCATGTCCCAGCCCTGTAGCAGGTCACTGTGAGACTCCAAAAAGCATAAAAAAACCCAGAGGGAAACCACAGAGAATCAGGTTTCCAAATGTACCTGATGCTGTGGGGATTGGGGATATTTGCTGAAACATGGGAACTGGCCCCAAAGATCGTGGATGTGCCATCCCTGGAAGCGTCCAAGGCCAGTCTGGATGGATCTCTGTGCAACCTGGTCTAGTGGAAGGTGTCCCTGCCCATGGCAGGGGGTTGGAATGAGATGAGCTTTAAGGTCCCTTCCAACTGATTCTGTGATTCTCTGATCTGCATCACCAGGTTTGTGGTATCTCTTCTCTCTTCTCCTCAGGGATTGCCCTGACTTTCTGCAAACACACCTTTGATCTCTACAGATGCAAAGCCCCATAAACCAAATCCTCCTCTGTTCGCATCAAGGGCTGAATAAATGGGAAGGAAGAGAGAGTTTCTTTGAGCCTGGAGACAAGGGAGGCAAAGATGTCCCGGGGGCAGCACAGAGATGAGGAGCTCAGCCCTTTTCTATGTGATGTTTTTAAACAACAGGGCACCTTCTTGAGGCCCCAGCAGTTCCTCTGGCTGCTGGCACTCACACATTGCAGTTCTGAGCACAGGGTGGTCCCACATGTGAAGCAGAATGAGTGGCAGATAGCAAGAAGATGTTCAGGGTGCACCAGGTTGCTCTGTCATGAGACAGCAAGAGACATCCAGGCAAAGCAAACACCATCTTTGGGTTTCTGCCAGGATATAAAGGAATTCCAGCAAAGAACCTCTGTGGCATTAAAGGGTGCCAGGGTGCCAGGCAGATGCTGGGCAGTGAGGGTGATGACTGTGCTCTAGCAATGTGATTCCACTGCAGAGAGGGTAATCAGGAGTAAAATTCCTGATGCTGCTTAATGCCCTAATCCCATTCACATTCCTCTTTTACTTCCACTTTTCTGTTCCTTTTGCCTCAACCAATAGTTCCAACAGAAGGTTTCCTTTTAAAATCTCATGGTTTGTAGTTTACTGTGAAAAGTAATGATAGTTTTTTTCTGTGATGCCAGTATGTAAAAAGTATTTTTCCATGTTATTAGAGGCTAGTTGATGGTACAGTTCAGCCTTTCCCTCCTGGCTCACTCTCCTCTCCCCAGACACCTATTTGCATGAAACTTTCAGGAATGTCGTATCTGACATTGCTGCCCTCTGGTAATTCTGCTTGAATCAGACAATGAATTGCAAGGTTTGAAAGAGAACAACACACAAACACAACACCCTTTGGCTGATTGCAACATCATTTCCTAGGGAAATTAATTAAAAAAAAAAATCAAACAAAAAAAGTGAGCACTGAGCTGCACTTTGTGTCTCAGAGTTTGTTCATCATCATGGCCACAGCACAAGAATGTCTGATAATGCAGATGAGTAGGTTTTACTCTCAAGGCTCATTACTTACCATGCAGTAACTCCACACTAAGGCTCTTACCAGCAGCTGTAGCACTTCTTTATTCACAATGTAAATGTGCTGTGTAAATGCCTGTAAAACTTTATGAGCTCCATTGCCTCCAAGCACTTAGAATCCAGGTATGGTTAATAAATCCTGCATGTGCAGTGTCTCCTGTCCCTCCCCAGACTTTCGGGGCAATATTTGTGGCACATCACAGGCAAAAAATTCTACACTGACTAACCAATGTCATCAGGGGGGTTTTGGTAACTAATTCTGGAAGACACGAGTTGCCTTGTAAGGAGCCGTACCAGAGATTTAATTAACTTTACTGCTTTCATCCCCAGCTGTTGCCTTCACCTCTCACACTCCCTGCCTTGCTTACTGATGCTGCAGGGTGTCCATGCCCTCATCAGTGATTTCTTTATTTCTCTAAGAGATATTTTCGGGTGTACAGCGGCAGCCTGGTTGTCCTCGATCTTCTGGAGAGTTCCCACTAGGTGGCACCGATATCCAACGTTCCCTCTCCACTGTCCGTGTGAATTTCCCTTGCTTTGCTCCAGGTCTTCTCTCCCTTTTTGCAGCATTTCCAAACTCTGAGCTCATCGGTTTTAATAACTGCAAAAACAAACAGCTCGTGGGATCTTTTTTCCTGTCCTTACAGTGCTGAACGGATCCAAGCCAAAAGCCAAGGTATGCGAGATCCATTTCCAATGTCATTTCTACAGCTGGTTCAAGAATCTAACTGGTATAATCATTAATTATTTCTTTTAGGACCATCTTCAGACAAATCTTTAGTGGTTTTTTACTTTGTCATCCTCACTTACGTGCTTAATAAACCTGATCTCTGCAAGAACATCCCTTATCCCAGACAGACTGGGGAGCTGGGAAACTGGGAAAGCTGTGAGGAAAACTGGTGTGGCAGTGACTGAGAGATGCCAGCAGCCATTTATCTTCCAGCAAATAAGAGGATGGAGAGAGAGCCCTACACAAAACCCTCTGAAGGGAACTCAGACAGGAACTGAATCAGGCAAAATGTGGCTCAATGAGGTTTTGCTGGCAAATAAAAAATAATAATTCTCTCAACAAGACATAGTCAAGAGTAACTCCTCACTAATAAGACTGAAGTAATTTTAACTATCTTTCAAGAGAAGAGATTGAGATTTTTCAGACAAGTCTTTCTCAAATTCAGCTTTTCTCCACTCCTCTGTACTTTTATATGTTCCCAAACAAATCTGCAAAATTCCTTTGCACTGGAACTAATTTTAGTTTGTAAGGTAACAGTAAACACTTCCAAGACCAACAATTAGGAAAGATAGTCATGCTTTGGGAGAGAAGCTTGCACACATTTTCCTGGTGAATAAGAGCAGCACAAAAGCTGGAAGTCAATAACTTCAATTAACCTAAAACTACAATTTGGGGATAACCCTGTAATGGACTGGGGAAGCAGCTTCTGAGTCTGGCAGGCCATGATAACATCACTCTCAGAGATAGCAGTCCCCTGAAGACAAAAATGAATGTGGATATGGGTGTTAAAGTCCAGAGTTCGTTTTAAGCTCATTTAAAGTTCTTTATCTAAATTTCTTCATATTTTATACTAAGTGGCATTTTATTCCCGAGTGTTAGTTTTCTTTCCTCAAGTTAATTCTACAAGGTAAGAGTTTCCAAACTCCATTTAAAAGTTTCCACTTCAAATCCTTAAATCACAAGGATGTCCCAGATATAAACATCAGTGAGAAGCCCATTAGTTCATCTCTCACTATCTTACAGTGCAATGATAATGGAAACTGTTATGAAGATGAGATTTCTGGAAGGCTGGTTTTACAGCTGTGGGATGTCAGGCCCTGGCTTTTATCCAGGTGCTGGAAAATCAAAGACAGTGAAAAAATGGATAAGTCTGACAAGACTGGAAAAAGCAGGGGATGGAACAATTCAAAATTCACTGACCTATTTGCTCCTGCATCTGCCATGGCTTCCAGTCTGGACAGCACAGTGGGGAACGCACCAGGAAAATGTAATCACTGGAGATTATTCTATGTATGAGAACAAAACAATGTCTGCAGTCAGCGTTCCCAAGCCCAACAATTTCCTCTAACTCATAAAATCCGGAATGCAACTGCTGCCTTTTGAAGCAGTAAAACGGGGAAGCCCTCGCAGGAGGACACAGAATTCCCCAACCCAACTGCATGGAAACCCACCAGGCTGCCGTGTCCTTACACCTGCACGGTGCTCCCCCAGGAGGTGGATTTTGCCCTCCCATTCCCACCTCGGTGCAGCACAGCCCCACGGCTTTGATGTGCTGTTGGTGGTGCTACAAACTCATCTCACTGCCAGGGGCAGCCGGAGTTGGTGTTGTTTGCCTTTCACCCAGTGGTTCAGAGGGATCTGTAGCTGCATCAACAAACCACACAGAAGGAAAATACTCACAGATCCCTGTTTTAATGTAAATCACGTGCTGTCAGATCAGTGCCCAAAGGCTCAAATATCCAGCCCTTTAATTGTAGGACTGTCCCAATTATCATTAGCACTCAATCATTGTTATTATTATTCCTTTTTGTTCCTCATTGCAAATTTCTCCTAAGGTGGATCATCTGACCATTGTTTTGGGATCCTGCTCTTTTTAAATGTTTATGTTGTTTTTATGGTAGCTGTCATGTTAAGAACAACTGAGGTGTAATGGCATGAGGATGATTTTATTTCCTGGGGACTGCAGCAGAAGGCTGATCAAATTTCAGTGTTTCTTAGAAGTTGTTCTGCCTTGAACAGGCAACTCGTGGCTCCAGCACAGGATACATTCAGGTTCAGCTGTGGTGAGTGTATGGCAATGACATAAAGTAATGTATGGCAATTCCAAGTGCATCCTGTATGTGTCACATGTACAGTGAATTTGTAGGTCTGTGGCAAGTGCAGCTCCATTACTTTCTAGTCCTGCTAAAACATCTGTGCATTTTAGTGCATCTGCTTAGCTGCATTAATTATTTACAAAGGATAATGTGTTGGAGCCACTAAAATGGCAAGACTGTTTAAGTCAGGAAGCACCAGAAACAAGATATCCAAAGTCACGGTGTAGCCTCCTTAGTCAACTCCACCAGTAACCACATTTCTCACCTCAGCATGGAATGCTATTTAAATTATTCTGTGGAGCCACACAGAATGTTCTTACCAGTGTTTAATCCCCATTCCTACTATGAATGCTGAGGGATTTAGAAAACTGTATCTTTACATGCATTCATAAAGTAGAAGTCCATAATCATCTACTGTTCCACAGCCAGAATTAAGGCACTAGAACACAAATGTCAAAGTTCTGTTAGTTTGAGTCTCCAGTTTGGGATACCTTGCTTGATTATTTTTTTCCCAGTGCTTTCTATATCAAAACACAGCGCTCCTTGACCTCACCTCAAATTTGGACATCAACAAACAGACTCCAACTGATTACTCAAGCTGGACACTCAGACACAGGCCAGCTATAAAAATCCTGATTTTCCCTTATATCACAGACTGTGATCTCAGGCAGGGATAAATTTGATTTTCCCAGGAGGATTCACCTCTTCAAGCCCTACCTTTCTATTCCTTCACCTTCTGATCACTAATACATGACACTGAGAGTTAAAACGACCTTTGTATGCACTAGTAAGCTTTAGCCACTGGACAGGAAGGTCATTCTTGGCTAAACATCTGCAGTTGGAATGTACTTTGTAGCTGGAGAGGTAAAAACATGTGCCTTGCCAGAACATTCCTTAGCTTCTGGCAACCAAGTGAATGGGCTGTGTCTTGTATGGGGCAACCTTCACTATACATTTCCATCACTTTGGATCCCTGATCCATTGATTGGTAGGAGTTATAAAAAAATATATAAATAAAAGAGCTGCTGCCTGATCTATTTAACTGTTGTCCTCACTGCATCATTCTGGAAGACCTCAAAGCTGTTCAATGATCATTTTTATTAGAAACTAGTTATAAAATAACTGTGGCATCAAATTCAGTAATTCTGTCAGTGAAAAAAAAAAAAAGAAAGAAAATGCAAGAGAATTGCAGTATGAGGAGGGAAACGGGCAACAGAAAGAAAAAGAACCCCAAACATAGTTCTGTGATGTCCAAATTGCAGAGGACCGGCTTTCCACATCTTGTGTTGACAGTGACAACCCATGTCCCAAAGAAATGGGATATTTCCATCATCCCTCCTCTGATCAACTTCTCAGTTATCCAGCTGAATCTGAGTACATGTAGCCTTTCCTTCTGTTAAGGATCTTATAGGGTTAGATTTTATGTATTGCTTTATATATTTCTCAAAACTTGGAGGAACTTCCCTTTGCTCAACGTTTCTACAGCACAGTTAAATCTGGCTGGAATTGGCCAATGCTTAGCCGAGGGCTCGTGCTCAGCACAAACCGACAGTTTGGTTGCACATGCCTCATTTGCTCAGGAAATGAAGGCAGAGATGATAAATAGGTGTGCGTAAATGCCTGCCATGAATTCCCTGTGCAGCCTCGGAGCAGGGTCCCCCATCTTCTCTGATTATAGCACTAACGCACCCAGAGACTAGTCCAAGCAACATTCCTCTTCTAGCAACTAATTTAAGGCTTTTTAATAGATTACAGTCTCTTTTAGGTCCAAACCTTTCTATTTTGGGACTTCCAATTCAAATTTGCTTAATAGCTTTGCATAATAGTCCCTTGCTCCCAATAAATTTCTCATTTTAGCTTTAATTGGTTTGCTCATGAAGAATCACAATTTACACAAGGTGAAGAGGAGATGTATCACTAGCTAATACTGAGTATAGGTAGTATTTGATTAAATAGAATGAGATATTAATTTGCTTTTTTTCCCCTCAGAATTTGTTAATGATATTGTCAATTTCTACAAGCAGATAAATTATATTCACACAATACTCAATGAAATGTATTTGGAATAAGTATTAAATAACACTGTGAATTCAGTATCCTCTTAAATTTCTATTTTATGATTTTTTAACATTTTTAAGTGTCAGCCAACAGTGCAAAATAATCAAACCTAAAGCCACAGACTGGTTTTATGAAAGGTGATGTAAGCAACAAGTAGAAACACAAGGAATTAAGTCATATGTAGAGCTGCAATACTGAAGTATAAACCACCTTCACTGATTTCAAAGTCTCTGTCTCAAATAAAGAATTGTCTCCTTTTACTTACTGAGCTCAGCCTGTAGTGCCTGGCAATGGAAAAAGCACAGCACAGCTGGGAAGGAGTTTGGGAAAGGGAGGGGAGCCGGAGTTTGGGGGATACTAAGAAACCTTCTGGGAATACTTCGTGAAAGAAATGGATACTCCAAACCAGTTTGAAAATACCTCAACTTGAAACACTCATGGTTTGGAACAAAAGATTTTAAATGTAACTTCAGGTACCTCAGGAAGCTTCCTGAAGGCAAGGAAAAAGCCAAGATTTTACTTTTCCTCCTCAAATATCACTATTTTGAAGCACTTACAATTCCTTCCTGAGTGTCTGATCATTTTGAGCACTTTAGTCCTCCAATGGAGAGCGAGGTATTCTGTTAAATTAAAATATAGCAAAAAGATATTTGAAGTACACTTAGATAAATCATACCAGCTTGTGCTACTCACTGCGATTTATTACTGGTAGAATATTTGAATAAGAATTTTTTAAGCTTCTTTGATGTAGCTTTGATTTTATGGCCAGAATAAGGCCTATGAAAAACACAAGTTAGATATATTTAGAAAAAATAACTTTGGAGTATATATTTGTTTTTGGTTTTCGGGGTTTTTTGTTATTATTATTATTACTACTTCTCGCTTAACTTGAGTCTTCATGGGTTTTGTTTTTGGCCAATGACCTATGAAAAAACAAATTTAGATTAGAGATTGGGAAAAAAGGTCTTCTCTATGATGGTGGGCAGGCCCTGGCACAGGGTGCCCAGAGAAGCTGTGGCTGCCCCTGGATCCCTGGGAGTGTCCAAGGGCAGGTTGGACGGGCTTGGAGCACCCTGGGCTGGTGGGAGGTGTCCCTGCCCATGGCAGGGGGTGGCACTGGGTGGGATTTAATGTCCCTTCCAATCCCAGGCCATTCTATGAAAGGTGTAAAATACCTCAGGTGCTCGGCTGTGACAACAGGCTCTTTGGGGCTTTACCTTCCCTCACCCTTCAGCCCCAGACGGTCCTGGCTGTGCCACACGGGCCACATGCTGTGTGTCACCCGCGCTGCCACACACACCCCGTGTCACACACCCCGTGTCACACACCCCAGTCATCGCCCTCCCCTCACACAGCCCCCGTTCCCAAGGCGTCCCCCGCTCCAGGGGATGAGGATATGAGGATGTGGGGACATGAGCATGTGGGGATGTGAAGGTGTGGTGATGTGAGGGATGTGGAGACGTGAGGATGAGGATGATATGGGGGACGTGAGGCTGTGGGGATGTGAGGATGATGTGAGGATATGGGGATGTGAGGATCTACGGATGATGCGGGGATGTGAGGATGATGTGAGGATATGGGGATGTGAGGATCTACGGATGATGCGGGGATGTGAGGATGATGTGAGG
>JAWWEU010000011.1:3321111-3355667 GCA_035583155.1 Acropternis orthonyx | reverse complement strand
ATGCGGGGATGTGAGGATGATGTGAGGATATGGGGATGATGCGGGGATGCGAGGATGATGTGAGGATATGGGGATGTGAGGATCTACGGATGATGCGGGGATGTGAGGATGATGCGACGATGTGGGGATGCGAGGATACACGCGCGGACCTGAGGACGTATGTGGGGATTTGGGGCTGTGAGGCTGTGGGGACGATGTGAGGATGCGGGGATACCAGGACACACGCGCGGACGCGAGTCTGTACGCGGGGCTGGGGGCTGCGGGGCTGGAGGGCGGGCGGGGAAGCATCGCCCCGCTCCGGACGGACGCTGCGGGCACCCAATGCGCTCCGGAGCCGCCGCCCCGGAGGGAGGGCAGAGCCCCGCGCTCGGACCCAATGAGGCCGCGCCCGGAGCGGGACTTCCTTCGGGGATCCCGCGGCAGGAGCCGCGGCGGGGCGGGGGACACGTAAGTGCGGGGCCGGGGAGGTGCCTTTGTTCCCCGCAGCCCGCGGTTCCAGCGCCGCCCCCCGGCCGCGGGGACCCGGGGCAGGGACACGGGGCAGGGACACGGGGCATCCCCAGCATGAGCCCCGCCGGCCCCGCTCCTGCCCGCGCCGGGGAGCCCGCCCGGGGCATCGCGGCCGTGCCCAGGGGCTGAAGGCGCTCGGCCGGCCCCGCCTCCCTCCCTCCGTCCCTCCTTCCTCCCCTTCCTCCTCCTCCTCCTCCCGGGGCCTCCGATGCCGCCGCCTCCCGCCCGCTGCTGAGCCGTGACGGGCGGGGGCCCCCGGGACCCCGCCGGGGACATGGGCAACGGGATGTGCTCCCGGAAACAGAAGCGGATTTTCCAGAGCCTGCTGCTCCTGACCGTGGTGTTCGGGTTCCTCTACGGGGCGATGCTCTACTACGAGCTGCAGGGCCAGCTCAGGAAGGCTGAGGCCACGGCGCTCAAGTACCAGCAGCATCAGGAGTCCCTCTCGGCTCAGCTACAAGGTACTCGCTCGGCAGCAGCCTCTGCTGCCCTTCCCCAAGGCTTGCAGGACGCTCTTCTCCTCCTCTTCCTCTGGGCAGGTCTGGGCTCCAGCTGTCCAGCCTCTCCCAAAGTTTTGCTCCTAATGCGCTTCTTCCCCTTCTCTTCCTGCAGCCCGTGGGGTTGTTGTGATAGCTCTCCGTGGGTGGGATCCTAACCCTGCTGAGTTTTTGGCGTGGATCCCCAGAGAACTCTCCTTCCCCCTCACTCCCACACATTTTATAGTGACTCTTATTTCAAGGGACTGCACGGCACTTTGCGGTTCCTGGCATGAATGGAAAAGGCAGGTGGAGTGCCTGCTGCCCACCTAACAGTGCAGACCAGGTCCGTGTCCATGGGACTTTTGAGTGCTTCTGTGTTGTCTTACCAGTGTTAATTTAATGCTGAACATTCAGCAGCAGTTCCTGGGCAGCATAAACTTAAATAAATTCAGGGGGGAGGAGAGGAGTATTCTAATAAAGCCTTTTTTAAAAGGTGATTTAAAAGTAAAATTCAAGTAAGTTATTTGGATGAGGCTGTTCTATTACTTTTGGTACAACTTTGAATGTCTTGGTGTAAAGTTGCCATGTAAATACAGATCCTCGTGTGTGTTATTTTAAAGATGCGCCAAATGTGTGTGTCCTGTACTTGAAGGTGAAAAGATGCTCATGTCTGACAGCTGCATGTCCAGAAATCAGCAGCAAAGCAGCAGATATGTAAATGAAACATCAGGGGCCTGGGAAGTGCAAGACCTGGGCACCTCTCTAGTTGTCAAGTGCAAGGTTATCAGGTCAACACAAAGCCAACTTTCGAAACTCCTCAGAGTTTTATTTCTCAAGATGGTATAAAACAAGAATCAGAGGGATGTGCTGTAACAGCACATCACTTCAGGGTGATCCTCAGCCACACTTTTCCCTGTGGAAGCGTCCATAAAAGCGTGCCTGGAAGCACACAGTTGGTATGCAGGCAGCACAGAGCTGGGCTTATGCTGTTAGACTCTTACACTGATTTGTTACTTCAGTATGTTTAGTCATGATCTCAGACCATCATTACTTAGTATTTCAATTTCAGGCCATTTCCAGGTAGTACCTTGGAAACATTTGCCAGAAACTTTCATTTTAGTCAGGAAAAAGGTGTAAATATTTGGCTGGGAGATGGGTATGTGGCAGATGGCTAAAGGGTTGTATATTTGCCAACAGTATTTGCAGAGGACACAGGAGCATCTTGTTCTCAAGCTAAAATTTGGCATATTGGCTTTTTCTGTTGCTTTGGCTTTACCAAAGAGGAACGTGCAACAAACTTTATCCTAACACAGAGGAGAGATTCTCTGGATCAGATGTAATTAAGTCTGGACTGTTAGATTAAACTTTCCATGTTTCAAACATTATTTTGAGTAGCCATCACCTACCCAAGCACGTTCATGGAAGCAGCTGGCAACTAGTAATTGACAAAGGTGGTGGCAGCACTGTGCTTTTTATAGTTCTCTTACTTGTTTCAGTGTATCAATGGAAAATGTAAAATATGGACCAGAATCTGATAACAATAGATTTCATGATCAATACAATAAATTCACGTGGTTCTGGGAGCCAGGCCAGTGTATCAAGCCTATTAAGCAGGAGATTTTATCTATGTCAAGTATGGTAGCAGTAAACCTTGTTTAAAAAGGTGATTACTGGCAATTAAGTCACAGAATGGAGGGGAAAATATAATGTAAGAATAAAATTGGTGCTTTAAATTTTCCTGTATCATGGAAGTAGCTATTATACCTCAGAGAGGGTGAGGCTAAGAGCCCAGAGACAAACTAAATGCAGCAGCAACCATTAGCTGCCTAATGTCCCACTAAAGTAAAGGGAAGGTACCTGCCTAAGGGCTTCAGAGGATTTGGGAAATAAACTTTTCTTCCCTGTCTTTCTTAATGGCACTTTCTGAAATGGCCTACCCTGGATAATCACCTGGATTTTTTGCAGCAGGAGCTGATTAGTGAGGAGAACATGGGGAATTCAGAGCCTGTGCCCAACTCATCCTCCAGAGAGACACAAGCACAGAGCTAACTGGTGATGTCCAACACCAGTCCCATTTCTGAACTTTTCCTATTTCGCTCTTTCATATGGAACAACAGGAAGGAATTTTCCTTAAACAGAGACTTTGAAACAGCGTAAAATGTTGATAAAAAATCCTGTTTACACGCGCAGTATCTGACTGCACTTTGAACTTTTGAATTCACGTTACCTGCACTTTAAATCAACAGTGTTCCAGTTGCCAAATAAAAAGCTCTCTAAGAATATCTGAGCTACATACAGGTGTCACTTTGCTGTCCACAGGTTGTTCTTGTTACTGTTTTATGAGAACAATAAAATTAAAGTAGTGCCTTACTAATGTAATGCAACTTTTATTTTCCATGCAGTGTAATGAGATGCTCTATAGATCCGGGTCTGGAGACAACTTTGGGGCCTCAAGTGTGGTGGGAACACTTGGAAATCTTTTAAACATGAACCAGTTAAAGGGCAAAGTCTCTGACATAGCACTGCCAGGAGCAAAGGAGGGTGCTGTATCAGCAGTGCTCCATTTCTTGGTATTTTCAGCTCTCTGGGTGATTAAATCAGGCTCTAAAACTCATTATAAGCTGAGGAGAGAAACATATCTTGGACTTCTACTTCCTGAAGAACCATTTCATCAGGAGGCTTTTATTGTTTAAAAAGTAAACTGAAAAAATAAATGGCAACTTCTTGAAGTGATGTTTTTGAGGATCCTGGGACTGTATTGTGGCAGGCTGGCTGTGCTCCTGGAAGTCTGAGTGGATTGAAACACTTGGATGACAGTGAAATATCACCTGTTACCTGAGTTTTTTGTAGGTTCTGCAGTGACTGCTGGTGCAGTTTTCCTGCTTGTTCACAGGAGCACTGTCGGGGCTTGGGAGTGAAACCTGAGTGTGAAATGCCTGAGGGTCATGGGCCACTCCTGGGTTTCTGTACAGGGTGGCAGTGTGGGACCTGAGTGCCTTTGGTCTGCCCAGGGTCTTAAGCAGGATCCTCAGCTGCAGCTGAGAGCGCAGCTCCCTTTACTTCCTACTGTCACCTCTACAGTTTCTCCCAGGTGTTTTTTTTTCCTACAGCTTTTGGGGTTTTTTCATCTGTGTAAGTAATAAAAACCTCCTTTTTGGTACTTGCCAGTTCTTCATGCCTGAATGAGCTGTGCTTTCTGTTTGGGCTGGAAAAGCCAGTTGACTTAGATTTTTATCTTTTTCATTGCCTTGTTTTGCTCCAACACAGCACAGGAAGCAGGCTCAATACATGGGAAAATAGCTCAGAATGTACAGGGCACTGAGAAATGGTGCAGGAAGAGGTCTCAAAATTTTTTAACACACACACACACCCCCCTGATCTGAAGAGAGGCTGTTGATGGGGGGAGTTCTGCTCTCTCTCTGGTGTTCACAGCTTCAGCTACTCAGCTGAGAACTGTTTGTGCCCCTTGGAATAAGACCAGGGTGTGATGGGAGACATGGCACACCTGGGGGACACAATGAGAATAACTGCTTTGGAGAAGCTGGGATCTTGAATTCATCCCCTTTAGAAGCTCACGTTGTAGAAGAATATCAAACTTTGGCATTTTTCACTAACAAAGATCTGCTGGGCATGGAGAAAGCAGGGCTGCTTTTGTAACTCTCAAAGGGAATGCTGGGGGCAAAATTTAGAGATGACTTAAAATGTTTTGACTGGTAAGAAAATCTGAAGTCATTGTTACCTTTTAAGTTCTTTCATAGAGAAACTGATCTTCCCAGTAAGCTGATTATTTTTAAATCTCATTCTCTGAGCATTATATGTTTGAAACGTGAACATAATCTTACTTAGTATTTCTTCAAGTGATAAACCAAAACTTCATGCTCTTTGCCTCCTACCAAGACATGTCAAATGAAGCCTTGAACTACTGGCCTTACAGGAACAGGCTTCAGTTGCTAGAACAGAAACACACTGATGGCTTAAGTGAACCTGATCTTATCTGTGACTGCTGCAAGATTGAACGTGTCTACGAAGGTCTCTTTAGCCCTTGCAGCTTCTGTCTTCTCATCCTCTGGGTGTTAAGTAACCCCTCGTGTACTATTTTAATCTGTTTAATCTGTTTCAATCCCTAATCCTAATAACAACCTGCATTTAGTGCCTTTTACTACCCTAATTTTCCGGCTCTTTCTCTGAGAGTCTTAATGTATCTGACAGCTTTGAGCAGCCTCAGTGCAGCCTGAGACTGTGCTGTAATCTTGGGAGCCAGGCCAGCAGGGACTCTGGACTTGAGGGTAGGCAAGGTGTGGATTTCCTCAAGGCTTTCTGGTGCAGTGCTTGAAAGCACCAGATGAAAAGCAAATAAAGATTCCTCTGTGCCATTTGTCCTAAATCAGGATCCCTGTTGGAGGTGACCTGCTGGAAGTTGATCAGATCTGTAGCAGCCCTGTGTGGGGAGACTTGCATGATGTATCACAGTTCTGTGTCACTTTAATGGTTATTATTTATTATGTCTGCATGCAAACTGCACAGATGCCAGAGCTGCTCTCAGTGTAGCTCACACAAATGTGCATGTACTTCACCATCACATCCCTCTGTTGTTGTTACAGGACTCCATTTAAACTTGTACCTTAAGTTGGCAGAGCTAGGAAGAACTAACTTGATGGTTTATTTTTCACATGCATCATACAAGTAGAGCTGAATCTACACAGCTCCTCTGTGCTTGGTTGGTCTCCCAAATAACAGCCTGAATTCCTGTCATTCCTCTGAGGTTCAGGTTGCACGTAACACCCCAGCACTTATTTTGATTGTTTTGTTGCTATCTGAGATCTGGGAGATCCCTGGTCGCACTGTAATAGTAGAGGTTGGTTCTGTGTGTGTTCTTGGCACACAAGTGTATTTCAACACCATGTGCAGGGCTGCATGAAATGGCAAATACAGCATCCCAAATTCTGCTACCTGGCTTCCTGAAGGGGGATGCTTTGGTCTGTAATTTCCTCTAAGAATCTGCCTTCTGTACTCCCATTCATATTTTCAATGGGTATTTAATATCCTAAATGCTTAAAACATATGAAACTTTTGAAATTGTGTGAAATTTTACAATGGAAGAGCTATATGCTGTAATGTATATTCATACATGCATTTGTATCTATGAAATGTATCTTTAGATAGATACGTCTGTTTTGCAGCTCAGCCTGAAGATTTTGGGTTATTTGGAATTATAAAGATTTCTTCATAACCCCAGAACAGAAAAGATACCTGAGCTCTGTTCTCTTTGCTTAACTCAGGGAAGTTTGTTTCCAGGTCCATAGTAGGTAAGATTCCCAGCAGCTGAATTCTGTGACTGGAAAGATAAATTGAGCAAGTGCCCGTGTTTATATTTATTTTTCATTCCTGTAATTCATGCCTGAGTGCCCTTAAATCACTTTCCTTGTGGACATGATACTTCCAGGATCAGTTTCTACCAGCACTGCAATGTTACCTCTGCAGCCCAGTTGGAACCTGGAACGAAGATCACAGAGCACAGCCCGAAGGAATATTAAGCAGTGTGAGGTGACAGGGTGGGTTTGTTCCCTGGCTTTTGATGTTTCCCCTCCCCACTTTAACACAGGGCCTGGTAGGAACAGGGATGCAAGACAGAGCCTACATCCCAAAATTCTTTGTTACTGATGGGGATTTAAGCCTCTCAAAGCCTGTTGGTGGATCTCTGTGGGTTTATGGACATTTCAGAGCTGGGAGAGGAGGAGGGAGGCAGGATGGGTGGATGTTTTGGTGAGTTTGCGTTCTGGCTTCCTTGACAGTCGTCTCCTATCACATATTCCTGGCCGATTGAATTCCTAAGTCTTACAGACAGTATTCCAAGCACATTGTCTCATTGGGCCGGTTGTTTTCCTGGCAGGATTCAGGCTTTGTCAGCCTTTGTGTCTGGGTGGGGCAACTTATGAGTAAGGTTTCCACCCTCTGTGAGAGTTGAGTACCCATTAGAGCATCTCTGATGTAGTGGGGAGGGTATTGCCAGCAATTTGTGGCTAATAGAGTTCACCTTGCTCATTTTGGAACAGGATCCTTGCACAGAACAAGTAATTTAATCTGTCCTGCCGAAAGTCAGGTGCTGCTTTGAGGTTGGATAGTAATGAAAGCTAAATAATTCAGATTACTGAAAAGATGAGCTATACAGAATAGGTAATTAAAGCAGAGTCTTTCATTGAGTGATTTTTTGGGGGGGGGGATTTTTAGGATTTAGGAGCATGACTTTCTAGTCATGTTGGAGTCTGAGGTGAGCACTTGAGGAATTTAACCTGTTTGGATGGTATTCCTTGTTTAAAGAAGGCTCTTCTGAGCTGGGTGCAGTTCTGATCTCTTTCTGGTGATGTAGCTCTTGACATTTTCTATCATTAATTTCTATCATTAATTAAGAAATAAAAGAAACTGCAATTGCTCCACCTCCTTTTCTACATTTCCTCTCTCCCCCCAAGGTATCTGAAATTAGCCTGGTATCTTATTTTCCTGGGGTGACTCAGATCCCAGAGTTTGGCACTTATTTCCAAGGCTTAATTACAGAGATGATGAGAGAAGTGTGGCCTGCTTGAGCTCCCGGAGGGCAGAGTAAGGAGCCTGCTCCTGCCCACACTCAGCAAAGCCATTTTCAGTCAAAATTATGAATCTCTATCTCAAACTATTGATTCTGGGTGCAGTTTGGGCCTATATAGATTGGTTTTTTCCTTCAAGGTCTATTTTCTACTGGTTTCTGAATATATATATATATTTGTAAAGATCCTGACACCATGCAAATAGAATCACTAGACCTGCATAAAATTGCAAAAAAAGTCTAAAACAATTCTTGAGGGAAAGAACAGGCCCTTGTTCCCTGGAGCTGAGGGTTGAGCAGACCCAAACATTCAGAGACAGAACTGTTGTCTCTTCAGGTCCACTTGGTGTGTGTTTCTGCTAATTTCAGTCTAAAATCACTACACAGGTTTTGTCTGAACTGTCTGCATTTATCGTCACTTGAAAAAAAGCAAACTTTAGCATGGATAGGTGTATAGAAAACAGCATGTGCAGGGTGGGATGCTGATCCCACCCATGGTACCAAAGGTTGGAAGAAATCTTGTGGGCTGTACAGGAAATCTTTTCTGGAAAACATGGTCTCCTTCCTAATGAAAGTCAGGTTTGAAGCCTATCTGTAAGGGATCAAATATTTAATCTCATTTGATACCCCTTCTCAAACTTATTTTTAGCAGCAGCTATTACAGTTTATTTTTTTGAACATGATAAATCCTTCCCTCTATCCCAACTTATCTCAAATCTGTTGTTTCCTAGAGAAGTTATTGACTTCTAAGAAAGGCAGTACATGAGGCAGGCTGGAGGAAAAGGATTCTATTAAATGTAGATTTTACTCCAGTTTGGAAGTTAATTTCCATGTCTTCCTTATAATTGAATAGAGGCCACAATGATTTCTTAGAAATAGAAGTGTGTGTTTCTGGGGTAAACTGAACTAATGTGCCCAATTCCCTCAGCATTCCCCCATTTCCAGAACTGCAGTTAAAGCCAGACTAGAACCAGTTACTGGAACTTCTCAGTTAGAACAGAACTTCTGACTGGAGTACTGACTAAGTCAGAGAATTTTAATTGACAGCTCATTTTTGCTGCAGGATCTCTCAAAGCTGATGTTTCCCTTTCTCCCTGTGCAACTGAGATCAGTGGTTGGTTTATGACAGACACCACAAATCCCCTGAATATGAAGATCCAGATATCAAATACAAACTTTTCTCTTAAAATTATTAGTACTCTGAGCAACACAGATCACTAGGGAATTAAGTCAAAGCAGTGGTTATTTTTAAGCACAACCTTCCAAAGCACGGTTTAGTTTTCCAGGAGGACTTTGCAGTGAGTGGCTGTAATTAGGCAAAGCCATGACTTGATCATGTGAGTAAATTAAAAAGTGGAGGAGTTTGTTTTAAAGTAAAGGTAATTCTCATACTCCATACAGTGCCAGTTGTGGTTTGCACTGAGCAAAACGAGAACTTTCCATCCCTGCCTGGATGCAAAAGTGTTCCATAATTAAGCCTCACACACAATCAGTTCAACATTGTCTTGGTTTCTATTTCTGTCCTTTTTGCATAAATTCAAACCAGAAAACTTCAAGGGCATAAATTATTAAATAGCTTCAATATTTTGTTCAATACATTGTAAATATTTGGGCTTGGAGCAGTCTGGTCTAGTGCAGGGTGTCCCTGCCCATGGTAGGAGGTTGATTGATCTTTAAAGTCCCTTGCAACCTCAACCATTCTCTGATTCTATGACAAATACATGTTTTAAAAATTTTTTGCACTATACTTAAAACATGTTTTTCCTAGCCTGTATTGTGGGAATATTGTGGGAATACTTCCATTGTTTCTTAGGTGTTTGCAGTGTCACTGGAATATCCATTTGTTGCTGAACTCTCAATTGAGTGTCTCTGGAATGGATGTGATCCTGTGACCAGCACGGCCTGTACTGTGGTGGGGAATCCTGATGCTTGACCAGGAACTACCCACAGACGGATAATCTCTTTCTGATAAGATTATCAGCAGTGAAATAGTGGATCTCCTTGTTTGAAACCACATTCACTGACCTAATCAAATACAGAGCTGGAAGCTCAGGAAGCAGGTCTTGCTATATTAGTAACATCTCTCAGCATGAAATATTGGTGTCAGAGAAGTCATAAAATATCTTCTGAGCTTAAAATTTCAATTACTGTCATTGGCCTAGAGAATTTATCCTACATCTCATACTGAAGGGATTCTTCATGGAAGTGCTTTACTCTCAGCAGAAAAGCCATTTGCATGGGTTCACATCTTAAATGGTTCTATTTGCAGTGACAAGAATTGGGAATTAACTATTTTTGCAGCAAGTCCATGTTCTACAGACCTTTGTAGCGTCACTAGAAGAGTGCCAGTGTGGTTTACCCCACACTGCTGGTTCAGTTCAACTCTGCCACAGGCTGAGAAAATAACACTGACTGTTGCCAAGACTACTGAAATCTGCTGGTTTCAAGTGAAAGGTGTGACTGTAAGCTCAGAGGAAGACTGCAGAATTGTGTACAATCACATTGAAATTAGTAAAATTTCTTGCATATGTAAATCCCAACATAATCTTAATTTTCCAGTATGTGAGACAGTGGGACCGGGGGTATTTTGGACTCTGGGACTGTGCTTCTGACAGACCAAACAACCAAAGTAACACAGTCACAAAATTGCTGGTAATGTAAGTAGGAAATATTTTTCTCTTTAATATAAAATAATGGCCTATTTTGCATAATAATAGTTTTACTGCTTAGAGGTGCAGAGCAGAAGTAAGAGAAATAACGAGGACTGTTAAATAATCTCGCTTTCATCACCTCCCTTAAGTCCTGTGTTGCAATTAACGTTCAGCACCGGTCAAAGTGGTGTAATCTGCTGAGACCCTACAGAGCCCCCCACACGCCCTTCCCCTTCACTGCCTTTTCTGTATGAGTTAAACCTTAAATCAAGGACTTGATTTAATTGGGGCCAATTCAAGGACGGTTCAGTGTTTCCTTGTTGAAGGTGAAAGGTGTTTCATCCAGCTGTGATGTTACAGTTCAGCTTCTGGGCTCTGGGAGTTCATGTGGTTCTTTGTTCATTAGTGTAGGTTACGTTCTGTAGGTGATTTCAGGAAGTAAACTGACACCTGCAGTTATTCCTGCTTTGGAATATTGCATATTAGCCATTAGATGGCAACATTTTTCACCTTTTTTTTTTTTTTACACCATTCTATTAAATACAATGTAGAAATAAAGGTTAATTATTCATGCAAAGATCAGTACAAAATTAAAAGCTTACCATAGTAAAAATTATTTGTGCAATGCCCTGTTGGGCATTGTCAGAATCCTTATGTAGGTTCAACCCCTCAGCTGGGAAACCTCTTATAAAAAACCTGTGTTTCAGTGCATTTATTTCTTTCAGCTTCTTGCTCAGGCATCTTCTATGCAGGCTGGCAGTGAAGGAGGGGAAAACCCTGCTGTAGGAACAAGCCCTTTGTAGTTTGGACTCCTGAAGTGGTGGAAATAATTTACGTTTATGGGAGATAAACTCCTATATGTATTTATAAAATCTGACCTGCAACCTACTCCCCAAAAGAGCAAGTGAGGAAACACGGAAGGTGTGCTTCCTTAATAATGATCCTTAGTGAAAGTCTTTGTTACCTCTTATCAGGGAGGAACACGCTGAACCACAGTGAATGAACTCCAAGGGCAGAGGCGTAGGAGGAAGTTGGGTTTAGCCCCTTGTTTAAGACTTCTCCAGCTTTGTGCCGGTGTTTCAAAGGTTAGCACACCCAGGGGTGAGGATGCGTGGCCTGGGAGCGGTGGGGAGACCTTGCCCAAGTGCAGGGTGAAGCCAGGAAAGGCAGCGCTCGGCAGAGGCTCAGTTAGCTGTGACAGGTCCCTGAACCCCCCCAAACTGCTTTGTCCTAGTTACGGGTTCGTTGTGCAGGGTTTCCCCCCCGCACACACTCGGTAAAGCACCACGAGGAGCCGTGGAAGGTACACTTGCAGACAGAGAAGTGGGATGGAAAATGTTGCCTCCAAATCCATTTGTGGTTTAGCCTGTTTGCCAAAAAGCCTGCTTCCACCCCTGATTGCACGGGAGGGGAAACCCATTATCGCTTTTCATTGCTCTGCTGAGCTACAACCACTGTTCCTCTTGCACTATAATGCAGCTTTAACTACCTTCAGGGCCTAAATAAAACCATTATTGTACTGCTGCCTTTTTTCCCTTTCTCCAGGCCTGCTTGCTGGTGACTTTGTGAATATTCATTACATGCTTGTTTTCTTGCAGAGGATGTTGATACATTAGTTCATCTTGACTGATGCCCTTGACTTTAGAAGATAAATAGCAAAGTGGAGATAGGTGCCAAGGACTGATTAGCAATCCAGCTCCTGAGCCAACACATAAACACTTGTAGATAAGCCTGAAGAATGCACCTTGGTGGAATTAAGAACAGGGTTTAGGGTGCAAGAGGAGTCTTCTGTGGCTGCCAAGATACAAATCTTTATTTGATGCCTCCTGCAGGAGGCTCGTGTTCGCCAGTGGTTTATTCTTATAACATGAGCTTCCTAGTTTTGATGGAAAAATCACTTGTATTAATACAAATTAATAACTCTTTAAAAAAGAACGCAGGTTGTAATTTGGGCAGCGAAAGATCCTTGCATTAAACTGAGCCTAAATACATATAATTGTACATCTTAAGGAGCTTTAATCGATATCTTTGCTTCAAACTTGGCTATTTCAGATAATGATCCTTCAGCCTAGTGAGTGCTGAGGAAAGGGTAAATAGGGGCTGATGTGCCCCATCCCCTGTGAGACACATCCCAAACTCCATGTCCAAAGCACAGGCTTCTGAATGAGGTGCGGCTGTACTGGCAGTCCAGTGGGGAGACTTTGTGCCAGAGGATACTGGATGTCCTAAATACACACGGATACCACAAACAAACTCATCAGTGGGAAACCCACTGCAGGATGTACTCAAAGGACCCATGGGCAGCTTGGACAGTCTTTGGGACTCGTAAATTGCTGGTAGGCAGTGCCAAAGGAATACAGGATTCCCAGTTTTTGGAAGAATGTAGGAATTAGGTTCCCCATGTCCAGTGCCCCCTGCCCCTCTCAGCCATCCTGCCCTTGTGCGTCCCTTCCCTCCTCGGGACAGTTCCTTTGCTGCCAGGAATTACTCTGGCCATGAAGTTGTCCTGTCTTATTCCCTAGTCTCTTTGCAAACACGGCAGGAGAGGATGGAAGCATGGAAAAAATGTGCCTGCATACTTAAGGAGGATTTGGTGGCTTCCATGTAGCTCCACCACGGCCGAAAACTCACTCCCTGGTTATCCCAGCCGTGTTTATGCACTCAGATAACCCAGAATTTAGGGTCAATAAAACATCCAGTAAGGGAAAAAAAATACTGTCCCAGGTGGTACAAACAGCCCTTTATCCTATGCCCTCATTCTGCCAGCGTTTTGCTGGTGTGTTCTGTGCCAGCTTTCTCCGGGTGTGTTGGGGGTGGGTGCTGGGGTTTTGTGTGTGTTACTTATTAAATGAATTGTGTACGAAATTTCTCTTTTCAGTTGTATATGAGCACAGGTCAAGATTAGAAAAGTCATTGCAAAAGGAAAGGCTCGAACATAAGAAAGCAAAAGAAGGTAAAACTGCTTTTCACTTTGACATTTAACTTGATTATAGTAGAAAGTAACTTCAAATGATCTTTGTTCAGTTTTAAACGAGTTGGGTAACACATTAGCAGGACCCCCTTGCCAGAGCCGTGCTGGTCTTTTTAGTAGTTCTTATTTATTTATTTATTTTTTAATCAGATCTTTGTAAAAATAACCATCTTTTTAACACTGTTTACAGATCACTGCAGCATGACACAGTATTCACAGGCAATACCTTTATACCCATGTACATAAACATAACATGTATGTGGAGAATGGGCGTGTGTAAATCCTGTTCTGGCATGCCAAACATTCAAAACTTGTTCCAAAAACATGGGATCTTCTCCTGCATTCCCTCAATGGGAAATTAGACTCTGAATCAGTATTTTACACGTGCTTAAGGGCAAACACGTGCTTACATATCTTTTCCTGATTAAAACTGAGCTCTAGGGGGGTGGGTAAGGGGGAAATGTTGGCACAAATTGTATTTCTTGTACGTCTGCCCCGCATGGAAGTTCAGCAGGATTTAATCCTCTGAGTTTTCTCACTCTTTCATTGTTTTAAATTCACTACAATTTTCAGAGTAAAGCCTCTGTTCTTCCTAAAACTGAGTGCTCAGCTGCTGAATTAAAACTGCTGCTTTAGCAAAGATGGAAACGAGTAAGAAACGCTTCTCCCCCTGCAGTTCTCAGTGGGTTTCTGGTGCCATCTAGTGTAGAACAGTCCTGCTGACACCCAGGGGTGAGACAGCCTTTTCAGACCCTGTAAAAGAGTATCGAGGAACAAATGAGGGGATGTTTTCCTATTTCCAAGAATACACGATTTATTAATGTCCTTTTCCTTTGGAATGATTCACGTGGGCCCATCCAGAGGCCTGAGCCTGTATTCCCTGTATCTCACACCAAGATGTGACACTTCTAAATGAAAATATTTTATGAAACTATGACACTTTTTAATGGAAATATTTTGTCAAAATTTGTGCCTTCTGTTGAACTCTCCATGTTGTTTTTTTAAAGGTCTTTTGGAAAATTGTATCTGCATAAGTATTCAGCTCTTAAGGGAATTTATGTATGCAACAATCAAGTTATTTAACCACAGGTTCTCATCTTCCTGTTTGTTGGGGTTTTTTTCATCTGTGCTTTCCCTTTTTATGTTGCAGATTTTCTTGTTTATAAACTAGAAGCACAGGAAACACTAAATAAAGGAAGGGTAAGTAATCTTTCCCAGTACAAGTTTTTAATAGCTGATGCTATTTGAGTTGCAAGAGAAAGGAAGTGCTTTGCAATTATAACTGTTCAAAGGAAGAGGTCTTACAAAATACTAATTGAAAGAGCTCTCATTCCTCCCAGTCTACTCTGCATGCAGAAGTGCTCTCCAGTTCCCAATTATTGGAGCTGCAGTAGGAGATACTAATATCTCTCCAGAAAATTAATTTGGAAATTAACCTCCTGTTTATATTAAGGTAGTTCAAAGGTAATGTTCCTATATTTAAGGGAAAAAGGGAATAAGAAGGTGTAAGAAATCTTTTTGTAGCTTAGTCAACAGGGAAAAGAACAGTGACAGCTTTCTAACATGTGGTCTTTGAACTGGGAAGTATAAAAACATCAAGAAACTTTATTTTATATACCAAGTGCCAGAAGGAAAACTATATCTGGCAGAGGACCCAGAGACCTGTAGAGAACTCTTTATAAAGCAAGTAAATTAGGATTTTATGGCTATTTCATGTTGAAACTGGGGAGTAGTTTGTGAGCTGAGTAATGTAAGTTAAAATATGTTGTTGCTGCAGGAAGTGCAGAGTGTATGTGCTTGCTGTGCTCCAGAGCAAGGGGAAGGGGGAATTTGTTTCCTGGGGAGTTACATCCCTTGGCTTGTGACTCCTCAATGAAGGGAGCTTGGAGGAATGTCAGTGTGGTTCTGTTTGACACGAGGGTTTTTGTTTTGCAGCAAGACTCCAATAGCAGATACAGTGCTCTGAGTGTCCAACACCAGATGCTGAAGGTGGGTAACTGGGACAGCGGGACACCGGTGTCCTGTCAAACTGGTTGTGTTGGGAGTTCATTCCAGAATGTCAGGATGTGGATGGTGCCGTACTCTCACAGCAGTACCCTTAAAAGACGGTTTCCTGCAGTTTTTTCTAGTCAGGCTTTCCAGGGGGCAATTTAATCTTACCAAAGGTAATTACTTGTAGGCAATGCTGACTTACCAGCCCTCACATAGTTTGGCATGTAAGGATTTTCTTAGACACATTCAGCAGCTCCCAAAGGGACAGTGCAACTGCAGGCTGAGGTGACACAGCCCTGGAACAGGAGACTGCTCGTCACAGAGCTCGTTCTGTGTTGGAGAGCAGCTTCAATGGGCATGCTTGGAATAATAACCTTCCTGTTGTCAATGCTTCCTATTCATCTGTGCTTGTTAAACAACTTGCCAAGGACAATATTAGCCAGCTCTGCAGAAACAGAACTGCTCCAGTGTCCCAACCTGGTGTTTGCAGAGTCAACATGAAGAACTGAAGAAGCAGCACGCTGACCTCGAGGAAGATCACAGGAAACAGGGAGAGGAGTTCAGCAGGACATTCAGTGTCCACAAGGAGCGATACCTGCAGCTGCAGCAGGAGAAGGAGCAGGAGATCTCCAAGCTGAAGGGTAGGTGTGACCTGTGGCTGGCTGGCCCTTTAAATTGTCTGTTTGCCATTGTGTTTTGTGTGATGTGAGAATGGCATTTGCTCTGTTCTCACTCACAGGCCGTTCGTGCATCTTGTGCCTCCTGATAAGTTACGTTTTATGGATTACTTTCTGTGGCCTCTTTCTGGAATCTCTTCATTTGTGCTTCGTGTTTCTGTCTGGGTTAGAGAAATGGGAAGAAACCCAGCACTTAAAAGCTCATCAAGTGTCAGAGGCTGTTTAGGCAGACTTTCATTTTCACTTCTAAGGCTTGTATAAACCTGGAAAAATAGGTTTGCCTCTTTATTCTGTTTTGTAATTGAAATGGAATCTAAGAATATTTGCTACTTCTGTCAGAGATTTAGCTGTGCCTCTTTATGAAGTGACTTTATATACTTTTGAGACCTCATTTTCCCTGCTGTGTATCAGCTCCTCTGAAACACGTTGCACCTGTATACCTGGATGATTTCATGTTTTATTCTTGGCATCCAGTTTCCTGCTAAAGAGATTCTTGGCAGTTTTCAAACCTCTTCCATGCCCATTCCCCAATTCCAGAGAACAAAAGGATGGGGCTGTCCCCATGAGGGCCCTCAGCCCTGCTCTGCCATGTGGCACTAACGCACGGCTTGGTTTTGGAGCTCTCTGCAGTTTTGTCGGCAGAGGCTTTTGCAGGATTTTGTGTTTATTAGCTCTGCCTTGGCAGCACAGTCACACAGAGAGCTGGGCTGAGCTGGATTGCAGCCTGGCAGCCTGGAGTGTGGGAAGAACTTGTCCATGTCTGCTCACAGTATTCCACACCAACATCATGTAAAAAGTGGGAATACAAGCCCCTCTCCCTGGTCCCAGAAGCGTCTGAAGCATTCTGGCTATCTGGGCTTGCCTTCCAAAAGAATAGCCTGGTCCTATGACAGAAAATTCTCACCCACCATTTGTGATGTGGGGAAAGAGAGGAGGGTGCCTTCCTCTCTGCTTTCTAAAGATTCTAAAGATTGCCATAAGGAATTTTGCCATCTGCAGTGCCCAGCGGGAACTGTGATGCAGAATTCCAGATGCAGCCTGGGTGCACTGATATAAAATTTAACCAAACGTTACAGTTTTCTGCTTGAATATGTAAAGCTTTTAATGGGGCTGGGGAGAGACGGAACATAAACAAACCATACAATTAGTCTAGTTAATTTTTACTGTAGCAATTGTGTGGGATTTTATGTAGGTTGTGTTGCACTCTGAATTTTGGTGCTTAACCTGATGTTATAAATCTGACCAGGTCTAAATTGTGTATTTATATGAATATTCTGTGCATTCTTTTCAACAGAATCGCTGTATAACCTACGGGAGGAGAACAGGCAGCTGAGAAAAGCTCACCAGGACATTCACACCCAGCTGCAGGATGTCAAGGTAGGCTTTGCTCTGAGGAGAACTTTCAGCATTAGGAAAAATGTTCCCAAGTTTTCACAAGCCAGATTTGGGCTGTGCTGAAAACTTGTGGCTTCTGTTACGTGGCAAAAGGGAGAGGAATATGGCTGAACTGGATTTTGTGTCTTTGGCCACCCGCACTTAAGGTAAATGCTCATCTGAAACAAAAAAAAAAAAAAGGGAAAAACCAAAAAAACCCCACCCAAAAATGAAGAGAAGTGTTCAGTATAGAAATTACAAATGGGAATTTGGTTTTGCAAGTTAAGAACTGAGTTTTGGCAGAACTCAGTGCCTAATATTTTCCAGCTCTGTTTCTTTAAAATGTTCATTGACATCTACCCCAGCTTTTAATTTTATTTTAGTTACTCAAATCCTGGCCTCCAGATTTCCTTCCCTGGTGTGCTTGCTTCCTCTTGTCTGTTTAATATGCATTCCATGTTGAATAAAGAAGTGCTGTCATTCCAGCTCGGGATTTTCTTTTTCAAAATAAATTGAATTCTCTTCCCAGTTTCAACCCCCTTAATTTACCTTTAGAATGAACTTTATGTGAAACTTGTAATGTTCTTCTTTTTGTGTAGCAACAGCATAAGAACTTGCTGTCCCAGCACAACGAGCTTGTGGTGACACTGGAAGACCACAAGAGTGCACTAGCTGCTGCTCAGGTCAGAAGGAAAGCAGCTTCTCCTGGCTCTCACCTTCCTCCCCCTCTGTCTCTCTGGTTGCCTCACTGCAGTGTGGTGCATGTGGCCTTTGGCATGGGGCATCTCACTGGCACCCTCTGCCCTCTGAGGGACGTGCATGAGGGCAAGGGTTGCTCTCAGGGAGCTGCAGCAGCTCCCAGGGCTGGCAGAAGGGAAAGCCAGCTGTGTTACAGGCCCAGGAGTGCATGTGGTGCTGGTGACAGGAGTGTCTTTGCTTCCAGAGCAGCTGCCAATGCCTTCCTTCCTCTGTCTTCTCTGATAGAACTTCTGTGAGCTCAGCATCCCGTGCTCTGATGTTCACATTTCTCACTCATGAACACCTGGCTGCTGGTGGAAGGTCTTTCTGTGTGTGACTGGAAGGTCTGCAAGGCTTTTGTAGCATCCCAGAATGGTTTGGGTTGGGAGGGACCTTAAAGATCATCCGATTTCCACCCCCCTGCCATGGGCAGGGACACCTTCCACCTTCCAGGGATGGAGCATCCCTCCTGCTCTGGGCCATGGACATGTACATCGGTGCAGCAGCAGCAGAGGAGACATGGAGGGATGTAAACTCCAGGTGGAACTCAAATTAATCTGGAAAAAAAAAAAAAAAGGCAAAAAAAAAAAAAAAGGCAGCATCATTATGTTTCTTAAATGTCATTTTCAAGTGAACTACCCATGGAGCACAAACTGTTGCAGACTCAGTGAGCTGTGCCAGTACAAGCTGTGTGGGCCACAGGGAATCTGAATGTAGGAGTAATGCTGGAGCAGAGCAAGACTCTTGGTGAATGATCAGAGGGAAAGGCAGTGAGGCAGTGTGAAGTTACTTTTATTCCTGACTGATTTTCTTAATTTAAGCATTTTCATGGTCCACAAAATCATTAGCAGCATTAAAAGCACTGGATCTCTTTTTTCCTGTTTCTCAGTTCTGCTTGTTGTGCATGTCAATTCGTGTAGATATTCAAAAAATAGGGAAAGATCAGAAAATTCCCTCTTAGATAAATATCTGAAGAATCTTAATCTCCAGTACTAAAACATGCTGACAGCTAATTTTAAATTCTTCTCCCACTGGCCACGTTTGCTACTTGGTATGTGTTTGCTAACATCTGAAATTCCACCAGGGCAGAGGCAAGGACTGATTTAAGGTTCACCAAATCCAAAGGGAAGCTCCATATACCTCCTCTGGCTTTGATTCAGTTCTTTAATTAGAGAAGCTGTGTCACACAAAGCCTTTCTGTCTGCAGTCAGGATGTGGCATTTGTCCTGTGGAGAACCTTGCCTTCAAGGGAAGGGTCTTGCACACACTTTCAGAACGGAGGGTATTTTGCACCATTGCAAAGCAGCTGCAGAAGGTTCCCAAGGGATTGTTTCACAGCTCCGTAAGTGATTCCTCTATTCCTACGTGCATTCTAGGCAATGAATACCAGTAGTCAATACTGCAGTAACGAATTTGTGAGCTGAATCTTTAAAGCATTGCAGTCTTTGGGCTTTTCCACAGCCAGACAGATTAATTATTTATTTAAATAAACCCTGGTTTCTGCCAGTATTAGTACCTTTTCAGCTGTGGCCTTGCATCAGAAGTTGAGTGACTCAGCAGTTGAACAGAGCACTTGAATTCTGCTCTGGATGTGCACTGTTTAAATATCAGAGAAACGTGGAATGGTTTGGGTTGGGAGGGATCTTAACATTCATCTCATTCCACCCCCTGCCACGGGCAGGGACACCTCCCACCAGCCCAGGTAGCTCCAAGCCCTGTCCAACCTGGCCTTGGGCACTCCCAGGGATGGGGCAGCCACAGCTTCTCTGGGCACCCTGTGCCAGGGCCTGCCCACCCTCACAGGGAAGGATTTATTCTTAATATCTCATCCAACCCTGCCCTCCTTCAGCTTCCGGCCATTCCCCCTTGCCCTGTCACTCCATGCTCTTGTGAAAAGTCCCTCTCCAGCCTTCTTGTAATCCCCCTTTGGGCACTGGAAGGGGCTCTCAGGTCTCCCTGGATCCTTCCCTCCTCCAGGTGAACCGCCCCAGCACTCTCAGCCTGGCTCCAGAGCAGAGGGGCTCCATGGCCTCCTCTGGACTCATTCCAACACATCCCAGTATGTTCATCTCTCTGCATGGTCAGTGAGTGGGGGGAAAAAAATCAGACACCTGTGTATTGGTCTTACATTCAGCAAATACTACTTTTTCCTCTAAAATTTCTTACTGGCCTCTCCAGCAGTTAATCGGGAAGCAGAACTATCCTTCTGGAATGACAGGGATGACTGTGCACTCTGCTTTGCTTTTGGCCTTGTCTGTGTTCAGGGAGGCTTTTGGAGATGCTTGGAGGTGTGTGTGCCAGTGGGGCTGGGCTGTGGTGGCCCTGCCAGCCTGTGGGTACCACTGGGCACGTTGTGGGTAGCAGTGTTGTGCACCAGCAGTGGCACCACAGGGCACACACAGTGACACACACGGGCACAGGGGGCAACCTGGACAGTTTTTAACCTCAGTTTTAAAAGGGATTGTGAAGTGCACCCCTGCTCTCAAACTGCTGGCAAACACACCCATCCCCTCCAAGGGAGCAGCAGAGAAACCCTCTGCTGGGGCACCACCCTCTGCTGGGGCACCACCTTTCGTGTGTGCAGCTGGTCAGCTTTCAGACATCCTGCCCATCTCAAAAAATCTGCTTCAATTGATAATCTCTCTTGTCCATCTGCTGCAGAGCCAGGGACTGGGGTCCCAACCCGTCTGAATTTTCTTTGAAGCTCTTTGAAAGTATCCTGATCTCGTACAAAGTTAAACAGCAAATCAAATGACAATATTTACTGTTGCATTTCAGGAAGTCTTTAGAAATTTACATTTTCTTTCTACTTCTTTGCATTTTTTCCCTTCTTTTTTTTTGCCTTGCTCTCGACCAGTGCTGTGCTGGGACTTTCTTTGCCTCAGTTCTGTCTGTTGCCTGTTGTCTTGTGGAGCAGCTGTCTAAATGTTTAAGATTTGGCATTTTCCTGATGTGTATATTCTTTACTGTTTCTGGAAGAGCTGCACTTCTCTCTACCAGCAAAGGAGAAGCTGTGGTGCACTCAATTTTGCTCGCTTTAGGCTGCCAGGAAAACTGCATCTTCCCCTTTTGACACTTCTCCTGCTTGGCATGAACAAAACAAAACTTCCTCTTTGTCCCACAGAGATGCTTCTAATACACTTTGTATGCATGTGCACTGTGGCTGAAAAGGTCCTGATGAATCACTGTTATTTAATGTGTGGCAAAAATGCCTATTTTAAAAACTCCTGTCCCTTCTCCTCTCTGGAATATCAAGTCTTTCTACCACGAGTCCTGAAGCAAGTTTACTCCAAGGTGACTGTTTTCTTAAGAAATTAATTTGGACACATTATAATTAACGTGTTGACTTTAGTCCCAGGTGGAGGAATACAAACAGCTGAAGGACACGCTCAAAAAAATACCAAGTTTCCAAGAGCCTGAGAAGTTGGAAGGAGGAAATGAGCAGCCTGAGGTGCGAGGACTGTCCCCACACAGCGACCTCCCAGAGCACCAGGGAGCTGTGGCCCAGGAGCACCAGGAGGTAGGAAGTCCTGACTGGCTGCAGACACCACAGAAATGGTCATTATTCAGCAAAACATGTGCTGAAAGTCTATTAGAACTGTATGTTTAATTGCACAAACTTGTCAGTTTGTCAGTGACCTTTTTTCACTCTAAGGGTATTTGTGGCAGCTGTTTTAAACAGTTGCTGAAAATCTTAATTTTTTGAACAAGTGGTCTCTAAAATTTTAGATACCTCATGTTACAGAAAAGCCTGAACAAGTTCTGAAGGAATTGTGTTCTATAAAGTACCAGGGGCACAATAAAGTCAGCATATTTAAAACTGGCACACTGTCCAGTGTTCAAGAAGAATATGTGAAGTCTGGAAGTTACAAAAGCGTTTGTGATTTTGTTTTACAAGAATTCTTGGGCAGCAGAACCTACAGGAAATAAAAATCATGGAATCATGAGGTTGGAAAAGGCATTTAAGATCATCCAACCATTAACTCAGCGCTGCCAAGGCCACCACTAATATGTGTCTGTAAAATACAAAGTTTACTTTGTAAAATTGTAAGAATTTTTGTTCCACTTCAGATAAAATGGGGCTTAACCTACTCAGTGATGTAACTACACCTTTTGTGTGGCTGGGCAGAGCCACGAGTCAGCAGTGACACTGTTTGGCAGGAGGAGCAGCCTGTTCCAAACCAGGCATTTGGCTCTCCTGACAGCAGGATCAGTGCTCCAGCTGGGATAAAGGATCCGTGGCTGCCCTTGGCTCTCTTGGAACTGTGAAATCCATAATATCTTGTCCACACACAATCCTCTGTATGTTTTGCAGAATGAGAAGCCAAAAGAGAGAGGGGAAATAAACACCCAGGAACAAGAGGACAGGGCTGAGCCCTTCCATGTGCAGGGAAGGACTAATGAGGGCCAGCATCCCAAAGAGCTGAATATTCAGGAGCAGCAAGAGGCTGGAGAGGATGTTGAGCAAAATGCTGATCAAGTTGAAGAAGAGCACAAAAAGGAACTTCAAGAGGAAGAAATGGAGCAGGCAGGTCAGCCTGAGCACTTAGGGGAGGAACAGGATCCAGGCCCAGAGGAGCATGAGTGGAAAAAGCAGGAAGAGAAGGAAGAAGAAACCAACATGTTGGGGGATCACCTCCAGTCAGAGGTGTGGAGCTCTCTTCTAGTTCTTTAGATCTGCTGTTTAAATGGAGGCTTCTCTTGTCGCTGCTGGCCCTGATTTGCACTTGCCCATTCTAGGTAAAACCAGTGTCATATTTATAGAAAGTTTGGGATTCAGAGCACTCACTGCTTTTAAGATAAGTTACTGTCATATTCATTGAGAATTTGGGATTCCAAGCACTTGGATGCATAGGATTCAGGCTCAGCTTGAGCACACTCTTGCTACACTGCTGGCCAAATCCTAATGAACATTAATTCTGCTGATAAAAAGCAGCAGATGGATAGAAAAGAGCAGCAGACTGAATCCCATCTCTTACTATACACCTGAGGCCCGTGGTGGCTGCTGAAGGACACAGCAGGTGAGAGTGAGGCTTATCTGCAGCCCTGCGATGGAGACACGTCCTGCTTTGCTAATTTGATGCATCTCAGCAAATTGCAGCGTATTTCCTTGTCAGACAGACCTGCCTTCTGCAAACACGTTGCCATCTCAATGCTCTCTGCCGTTTGACAGGAAATTTTAACTGCCAGATGAACGGGGCTGGAATAGCCAGGGGAAATCAGTGCTCAGCAGCAGCCAGTGGTGCTCTGTGCAGCCTGAAATAAAAGCAGCAAATCCCAGATTTACATTCTAGATTGGCTCTGCAGTGGGAAAAGTATCTTACTGCTCTCACTTTGGCTTTGTAAACACTCTGCTGGCAGATTAATTGTGTAACTCTGGTGTGGTGTTTCAGCTGTTGCTGAAGAGCTGAAAGGTGCAGTGGCTCAGAACAGGAGCAGTGGGCTAAGCTGTGGAACTGGAGTTAGTTTAAGTTATTGCTGAGTGTAAAAATGTGCAGTGTCTCACTCGAGGCTAAAAGCAACCCCCACCGAGATTGCCAGTTAAATGAATGGAAACTTTTGCTGTCTTTTCAGCCATAAAAACCTCCTTATAGTGGTAATATTTTGGGAGTGGGATTATATTATTGATGTGTAAGAAAAGGAAAGGTTGGCATTTCTCAACCCATGATCTCCTCTTGCTTCCCCATGTCCTCCACAAACACCCCAACACTTCCAGTCCGTGTTAAATATTTAAACTGTAAGCAGAGGCAGAAATACTTAAAAATAACTTAGCTGTAATTTTGCTTATTGCAAGTACCATCTGCACAGTTTTCCCTCTGGACAGGTCTCTCCCTGCTCGCTCCTGATCACTGAAACGATGATTAATCTGTGACTAACACATTTCTTGGGCAGGTAACACCAACAAAGTCTGTACCAAAGAGACAGAAACCAGCTTATGAGCAACAACTGGAGCAGCAACATCTTGGAGCCCAAAGAGCAGAGGAGGCCAAGCAGCTCCGGCAGCACCAGGAGTCGCTGCACCAGCAGAGGCTGCGGGGGCAGATCCTGCGGCAGCAGCAGCTCCAGGAGAAGGAGCTCCAGCTCCACAAACAGGCGGAACAAGGGGAAAAACTCTACAAAAACCAGCTCAGGTTAAATCTTCTGCATGATTTGGTCATGGTCTGTGCTTGAGGTTTCATGGTGCCAGCTCTGTTCTGCTCCCTTGTCCCTGAGGGCAGTTTCCCAGGGGGTCCTGTTGACCAATTCGTTGGAGAGCTGGAAGTTTGCTTTCCTAAAATTCAAGGTCCTGACTTTACTCTTTGCCTGACCCATATCCATCAGGACTGTGAATTCCACAGGTACAAGCACAAAGTTAGTGTAGCAGGACAAGAAAGTCTTTCTTCTATCAAGTGTTTTTCAGGAAAGGTGATGTGAGAAAATATTAGGTAATAGTGAAACTGGAGCCCATTGTGGCAGGTGCTGAGAGAGGCAGAGGTGCAGGTGGAGGGTTTGTTTGTTAAAGCATGTTTTTGAAACTGAAATGATGTTTGGTATTTAATGTTCTCAGCCAACAGGCTCATTATGATAACATGGACCAGGATATCGTACAAGGGGAAGAAGAGCAAGGGATCCAGGAGGAGGAAGGAGGTAAGAGAAGATTCCTGTCCCTGCCATGCTCACAGGGTCCCTGTGTGCTGCCTTACATGTGAGACTTTAATATTCATTTCATATGCAGTTTGGATTCAAGTGAAACATAAACTTGCAATTTAAAACCAGAAGCTCAGATAACCCTGGCTGAAATGACTGAGTGGAATAGAGGAATTACTAAAGATCATATTCACATTCCTGAAAGGAAAAGTGTCCTTTTGATTGAGCCCCTAGGATAGGGCTTTGTGGATCTTGGTCACGTTCCTGGCTCTGCCTATGGGTTTGTTTGATCCTTTTAAATTATACAGGATCATGGAATAGTTTGGGCTGGAGGGGACTGACTAAAAACTGCTGTAATACAATAATAACCCAAGAAAATTTTTAGCTTATGAACATGACAACCAGCACCAAGATGAAGGTGAAGATGATGATCAAAATAATGCAAATGAACAGCAAGAACCAGAACATCAAGCAGAAAATCAGCAGGCTGATGAATCAGTGAGTATGAATTAAGATGCTGTGGATTGCAGTGGTTACTGAAGGGAGAAACCCACAGGTCTCGCCTGACATAATTGCGTGTTACAGAAATGAGATGAAGGGAGGTCTGCTAAGAAGACAGGTTTGACAGTTTGAAGTAACGTCTATAATCTATTTAGAGCTGTCCTTACTGATTTGGGAAGAAATCAAAAAGAAGCTTCCTTATTGGAAGCAAATTGCTTACTTCAACATTCCTTTGATCTGTGCTTTTGGTGGAATAAAGGATTTGGACTTAGCTGGGACTTGAACAGGTAAATTTGGCCTCAAAATATAACATGAGTGGTCAGTCAAAAAGAGCTGAGATGGTATTTTTGATACTGTCAGTAGTTAAGAGGGTAAGAGCCAACTCCAGAGCCATTGAAACCAGCTGGAGTCAGTGCACAACTCTGAGATCTTGGAAGAGGACGTAGGTGAGCAGTGAAGCAACAGCACAGAGCTGTGGGTGCTGTAGGGTCAGCCCTGTGCCTTCCCCCAGGCTCCCTCTCACCTCGTGGTGCGGAACGTCAAGGGTAGATTCTTTACTGCCCTCCCCTTCAGCAAATTAAGGTGTATAGTAAATAATTCTAGAGGATCTCTAACTTGTTAACTCTAAAGATACAGAACTGCTCTTGCGGAATGATAAGCAGAAAGAAAATGCTCCTTTTCTGAATGGCAAAGATGAAAGGTGAGTGCTGGGGTTTCAGTATAGACATGGACAAGGTCAACAGTGCAGGACAGTCTGGTGCTGAACAGTCACATCAGCCCTCTGGAGCCAGGAACGTTTCAACTCTTATCTTTGTTCACCTGCCCTTATCAGGCACTGTCAGTTGTCAGATACTCAGGAAACAAAAGTTGTTCAACAGCCTCTGTGAAACAGGTCATCAGATTCAATCTGGTTGCAGCAGACAGGTACCTGCACTGCTGCTGTCTCTGCTGGGGCTGAGGTACTTTGATCCAGTGATCCCTGATCCTCTAGAGAGATTCCAGCTGGTTTCAGTGGGGATGGAGTTGGTTCTAGCACAGCCCATGCCAGTGTAGCTTCCAAGGGAAATGGAATTTGACCGTGAGCTAAAAATACCTGTTTAATATTCGCTTCTGAAAATTACAGAAGGCAGCCATGGAAGATGTAAATCCTGCTGATGACCCCAACAATCAGGGAGAAGATGAATTTGAGGAAGCTGAGCAAGAGAGAGAAGAAAACCTACCAGATGAAAATGAAAAACACAAGGAAACCAGCCAGAAACAAGGACATCCAGGAATGGAAGAGCACTTGGTGGTCAGTAAAGGGAAAGGAGGCACCTGCAGGGCCTCTTCAGGAGGTCAAAGCTGTGCATTTCAACCCTGTTGAAGCTGTAAACTCCTCCAGGCAGAAACTGTATTGTTATGGCATTGATCTTTAATGGTGGGAATATTCCATTGCCTTCCTGCTTACTATGGAAAGTCTTTCTTTGTTCTGTGAAGTGACTTTTCTTATAATCATCCTGCTATTTCTAAATCGAGGGCAGTTTTAAATCACGTCACCAGGCTCTCACAACTGCTAACGAATGGACTAAAACTTCTTATGCCATTATTGTTGTTTTAGTGTTACATAAAGTTTTAGTTCCACAACATAAAGCTTTAATCCTCACTCTTCTAAAGTGAATAGAGATGCACTAGGACTGAGTTTTCCTATGGTCTTTGTGCAGATGGCAGGAAATCCCGACCAGCAGGAAGATAATGTGGATGAACAGTACCAGGAAGAGGGAGAAGAGGAGGTAAGAGCACAGACCTGAGGCATATGTGGGCTCAGGTGGCAGAGCACATCTCCATTAACATTCAGCCCTGGTATCCTTTGCAACTGCAGCCCGAGCCCAAAGCACTTTGTCTGACTTCAACAAACCTGTGCCATTGCTCTGCTGTCCCCTTCAGGGTACACTCAGCCTTTCTCATGCTTACACGCAGCAATCCATCAGTCTTCCATGCCACACAGTGTTAATTGGGCAATAATTGAAGAGATTAAGCCATTCACAACACAAGGAAAAATTCCTGGATTCCTCAAGGTCACAGAAAACCTCATTAATCTCTAATCCCACACTGCTGTTCTGGGCAAACTGCTTCCTTGGCCACTCATTTACTCTTTGGCTCTGACTTTGATTTATTGGTGCTCCTCTTGAGCAATCCAAGCTATGTAAGCCCCTAGAATTCATGGAGTCAGGCAGGAAGCTGACAGCACCCTGAGCTGCAGGAGAAAGGGAGGGGAAAGGACTTTTGCTTTCCTGTGTTGGATGTTGTGCTCACTGTGCAGGCATGAGCCACCCTGCAGTCCCTCAGCACGTACCTGATTCATTCCTGCTGCCTGCTGCACACATAATGCTTTACAAAAAGCCTTGGAATCAGCTGCTCCTTCCTCCCTCCTGGGGAACACAGCCTGGATTGGCTGGGATGCACTCAGCATTCACCAGTTCAAAATACTGTTACTTACATCAAAGCAGGTCATTAGGAACTGGGAATGGTTGGCCTTTGGCAACTCCTCTTTGGCTTACAGGAAGCAATTTAATACACCTCTCACAAGGGACTGTGCCCAGTGTGCTTCCTGGAAGCAGTGAAGTGTGAGCAGGGATTCAGGGAGCAATCCAGAGAGACAGAGGATGCTGTAGTGGGGATTAATTTTTGGTAAGCTGACTCAGGTGTTACACTTTGGTGTTCAGATCTTTCCCTCAAAGTGATCCCAGTGTGATGGGTGCATCTTGCCCAGCTTGCAGGACACTGTTTGGAGCAGGTAAGCATAACAGCGTCCTGCAAAATACAATCAAGTTTAGTTCAAAAAGCATTCCTCTTTCAAATTGACACCTAACATGGAAAGTGGGACATGGAATTGAGGGAGAGTGCTGACAGAGCAGAAAGAAGGGAGGGATCCAAGAGCTGAACATCTGGGAAAAACAGATTCAGTATGACCTGCTCTCTCCAAGGATAGCATTGGAAGAGATTACTCTCTGCTCCCAATCCCCCCCTGGCTGCTTTGTGGTTTTCCAGGAGCACTTGGCAGGAGGATCCCTCAGCTTCTGGGAAAACATGGCCAAAGTCACCATTAAATACCTGCATTGCATGTCAGAACTGACATAGTTCTGGGAGTCTGCAGGTGGGGTGGAAGTGTTGGAACTGACTCTTTGGTGTATCATGACACAACACTCCTACTATGGAGAACAAGGAGAAAATAATATGTGTGTACAGCTGAAGCATGGAATGGAAAGCTAAATGTGTTAGGTGAGGATGAGAGGGTCTGTGAGACTTGTAGGTAAAAGCCAGATGCTCTCAGAGGAAATGAGTTTCCTGATTGTTGGGTGTTTGTTTTCTTTATCCTCCTCCAACCTCTCCATGCCCTCTCCTCCCTCCTTTAGAACCTTCCTTCTGGAAAGCATCACTCTGAAAACGTGCCCAGTTATGCCACAGGCCACCTTTTAAAAAGGAAATTAAACCATACAGAACATCTCTGTGCTTTGTAGGTCCAGGAAGATTTGACTGAGGAGAAGAAACGGGAACTGGAAGGCAATGCTGAGGAGCCCTATGGTGAGAACGAGGAAAATGTAAGTCCTGGGCACAACGGGGATCATGTCACAGGGCTGGTACAGCATTGCTGCAGCTTGCTTTAATCAAAGACCTCAAATTTTTATGCTGTCCCAACTTCCTTTCGCTCATCCTTCCACCTCCACAGCAATTCTTGCTGCCTGGAGGCCTTGGAAAATCTCCTGTTCCTGTCCAGCAGCTCTCACAGCTGCCCTGAAATAACCTGTAAGAAAACTGGCACTGAATCCGTGTGTAATTGTTCTTGTTCTGGTTTTCCCCATTCAGGCAGATGAAAAGAACAACAGAGGGACAGACCAAGAGCAAGAAATGCAAGAAGAGAACAATCAGAAAGAAGTTCATGAAGAAAACTATGAGGAGGAAGAAGAGGAGGAGGAGGAGGAAGGCAGAGCTGTTGCAGCAAAAACTCGTAGACGAGGGGAGATGTAGTCCCCTGCATTTTTCTTTTTCAGTACAGAAGGTTTTTTTGTGGTTTGCTTTTTGTTTGGTTTTTTTTTTTTTTTTTTAAGAACCTTTTTTAGGCTATTTAATTTCCAAAAAAAAAAAAAAAATCTCTTGTGTTTTACACTTTTTACTTTTCTATTAGATGCCCATATGTTTATATGAATATGGTATTTTGATACTCTAGATTAGGATTTCTTTTCTATTCAAGCTGTACATGAACAGGCATCCTTTAGGTTTAATTTTCTCTACTTCTGGCCATGGTTTATAGAGGCCATGTTGGATACACTTTCACCTTGTCCAGGTCTGACAGAGACATTTGGTGTCATGTCAGACACACTGAACACTGAAGGAACATTCCTAGTGCCTAAATCCAGTTGACTTTACTCACCACAGCTCATTGTCTTCCATGACAGAACTTTTCCTGACTAAGGGCTGGTTATTCTCTGTAACCTCACGAGGACAAGCACAGGCCCAGCTGTCTGCAGGCCCAGGCCTTTTCTAGGTGCAGAACAGTTATAAAATATGCAAGTTTTACAAGCCTTCAGAATGCAGCCAGGTTAGCAGCTGTTAATTTTGGCAGCTGTTTATATACACTTCAATTATGCATTTATTTTAATGAGCATACCCAGGTACCTCAATTACATGCACTACCTGGCAGCTCATGCAAATGGGGCTGTGCTGGAGGAGCTGGAAACCAATTTAGACTTGAAGCTCCATTATGCCAAATCACAACACTACAGCTGTCACAGGAATGAGGATTTACAGCAGCAGCAATTTTGTTGTCCTAGTTAATACAGAAAATACCTGACCGGAGAACATTAATTGTGTTGCCTCAGTGCCATGTTTTGTGGAGCCTGCAGAGAGGAACTGGGCTGACATGATTGGTGCAAGATGTTGAACTAAGGCCTTTACCTTCTTTTACTTATTTATTTTTGAAGTCTATGCTGGAAGGATTTCTGTGTGCCCTGGTGTGAGACTCAGACTAGAGACAGACCCCACAGAAGTTGTTTTGCTCAGCAAACATCTCCAGCACTGCATGTTGAAACCTAAGGGTGGGGGGGACAACACAAAAACTGTGCCTTGGTGTTGGCTCTGAACATAATCACAGTGCATGAATCTATACAATATTTGTATTGGTACAGACACTAGTTATTTAATATATGTTAAAGGAGAATGGGAATCTGGATTTCCCAGGCTATGCCCCATTGCTGGAAATGAGGCCCATGGGAGCTCCCCAAAGTGTGTATTAATATATAAAATGAGGGTTTGGGGGTTTTCCCCTTTTTAAATAATGATGCATAGCGATGTTTTTAGTTTAACTTTTTATATGAATGTAATTTAATTCATTTTTCTACTAACTCAATTATATTCTGTTTTATAGTTGGTTTCCATTCTTTGCAATTTTCCTAAACGTCCCCCCCTCCCAGTGCTTATGTTTCACAGGAAGATTTTTGTCAGCAAGTGTTTTGGGTTTTCTAGTTACCATAAATAAGATTTACCTTATGTATAAAAAAGTTTACATGAGACTGTAAAATGTATAATATGTACATAATCTTCAGAATACAATTATTTTGGTAAATTGGCCTGTATTTTTAATGTCACGGTTGCAGTATTTAATTATTTGAGGCATAATAAAACTTGACTGCAGTCAATAAACTAGAACATAGTTACTGATCCTGCACAAGCGTGGGGGTTTGTGTTAGTCTCCCTGATGCTGTGGTTGTATTCCATTTCATTAGGACACGTAGGGGCAGGCAGGGAAGGAGCTGGAGCCACAGGGGTATTCTCAGGGACGTGGAGCATTTCTATTAATGGATACAGCAGTACCTGTGGAGAGGTGGAAAACACACAGTGCAGAGAAAGCCACTTGCAAAGGCACCTGGAGGTGCAAACTATCCCCCAGCACAGCACCTTCACACTAAGCTGCTTCTTGCTGCAGTTTGCTGGCTGTGGGCTAAATTAAAGAGCTGCTCCTGGGTCCCAATGCCCCGGGGCACAGGGCATGGCTGTTAAGCAGCCCTGAAGATGCTCTGTTGGATTCCAGCCCCGTGGGTACCACTGGTGGCTCCAGCAAGAGGCCAGAGAGACAAACCCCTGCAGGACAAGGGCTGCCCCTGGGCTGCCCCTGCCCCTGTTCCCCACACTTGGGTGGTCACTTCAGCGAGCGCTGCAAGTGCACATCGAACACAAAGAGGCCCAGACAAGTCTTCACAAGAGCCTGTTCAGTGCTCAGCCCAGGGCCTGCTCGCTGCAGACAGGAGTTACTTGACTGAATATCAACTCTCTGAGGCTTGAGGCTCAGCTGACAAACCCGTGTGCCATCTCCATAGCACTCCTTGGCCACCACTCCACCAGGTTTGGGGCTTTCCCACCCTTCCCAGCCAGCCTTGCTCCCTGCCAGCATCTCAGGGCTCAGAGAGGCAGGACTCAAAAACCAATTCCAGTATTTTTTTGCAAAGTTTAAGGTAAGACCTGGCACAGCTGCCTGGTCTGGGCTCTCCCTGAAGTTATTCCGAGCCTTGTGCCTGACACGGGTCTCTTAGAGCCAGACCCAGCAGGCCCATTGGGTGGTTGAGCTGGTGGGGAGGAGGACCCACATGGTAGGTTCCCATTGCCAGAGGGTCCCTGGAATTCAGGGAATGCCAAATGCTTTGCTAAATCGAGAAATTAATGAGCTTATGTGACCAAAAAATAAAGTGGAGATGTCCCACAGCTCCAGCCCTGGCACACAGAAGGAACAGCAAAGGGCAATGCTCTGGCTCAGTGTTGCAGCTCGGAGTGTGACTCCCAGCATGACACTGTGGTTTGGGACTAGTGAGAGCCACACAGCAGCAGAGTGAAAGTAGGAATTCAAAGGGAAAAGTTACATCACTCTGGGATTTGGCAGCAGCAAAACAGCTGTGGGCACACCATGAGCAGGGCTGACATCCACTCATCCAAATATTGGAGTCAGTTCAGAACACAGGGTGAGACCGATGGGAAAACTCATGCTCCAAGGACAGTTCATGCTCCAGACAGCTCAGGAAAGAAAAATTGGAGTGACTTGGCTGAGAACCTACAGAGGCTGCCACCAGAGCCCTCAGCCTCCCAGGGAAACACAGAGCAAAACCCCCAGTAAAATTCAGGCCATAAATACAGTGGTAATTAAGTTAATTAGTCACTGCAGCAATGGATTTAAAGGCTGTGATGAATTTTGTTCACGGGACATCTTTGAAAAGTCTTTCCAGTTCAACCCAGATGGGCATCATGAGAGAATCCTGCCTTAGGATAAGCTGAAAGGTCAGTCAAGAGGGGATAAGAGGCATAAATACACAAAACCATGACACTCATAGAATAGATCCCAGTGGATTCACTCTGCAGCTCAGGAAATCCTCCAAGGGAGCAGATCCTGTGGCTCCACAGCTCCCCTCAGTAAATGCTGCTCTCTCCCCACGCTGCCTGTAAAAGCTCAGAGCAGAGTGGCTGGGGCTCCGAGCCCAGCCCACAGACACGCTCCCTGAGAAGCTCCATCCGCTCCTGCCGCAGGTTCTCCCGGCAAAGGAGCCGCAGGGCACTCGCTGCTGAGAACGACCTTCACTCAGCTTTTCCAGGCTGAGCACGTCAACTGTGTTTACAGAGCACACGGAGCTTCTTCCTCTGCTACAGCCAGAAATAAATGTGTGTTGTTACAGCCAGAACATTTGCAGGGTGGGGGGAAGGAGAAATCCAAACTCTGCATCCAGAGCAGGATCGAGAGCACCTTTCAGTACATCTGACACACCATCAGCCCTCAGACAGGGCTCCCTTCCCTTCCACGATTCTTGCTGGCTCAAATGCGGATTTTTTCATCATTTTCTCATCACTGTCACACGTAAAGGGAATGAAAAACCAAACAACTTTGTCGTATCTACCAATAAAGTATTTTTAAATGTTTTCTTCAAAGTTCAGTGTGTTGAAGGTGTTTATCAGCTCTGTCACAGTCAGGGACTCAGCTGATGAGGCTGACAACACCTTTACCTGTTCCTACCTGCTGAAATGCACCGTGGAAAGTCCACAGGGGCACTGATGTCAATAACCCGTGATTCCTTGAAACACAATCACTGCCCTGAGAAACTCTGTTCTCAAAGCTGCCTCTACCTGCAGCTCTCAAACCATTTTAACCAAGTGCTGCAGCCTGTCTTAGGGAGAGGCACAGAGGGAAGGCAGAGCAGGGCATTTTAACGAGGGTGTTGGGAGGAAACCCAAGAGCAGAGAGCAGATTGGGCCCAGGTTTAACCCCAGAGTCCTGCTGAACCTTCTGGTCACAGTCACCAATATAAAACTGTACCTTCTGCACATTTTCAACCACACAGCAAATGGTGTTATCAGTTCAAAAAGTATTTTGCCACAGAGTTTTGACCTGGGGCTGATCTCTCACTGTTTTAGTCTCTATCCCTCCTGTGTGTGAGCTCCAGCCCTTCCCCTGCCTCACCTCTGATGTCAGCTGGGGCCTGGGTGTTTCCTCAGCTCTACATCTACATTTCTGCTGCACAAACTGATGCTCTGCCAAAGTTTCAGAAGTGGCAAAACTCTCAGGGCATTCTTCTCATCACAAGTGCTACGTCTGCCAGCCACACACGTGAACCACAGGGACACAAAGTGCCTTGGACACACTCCTGGTGCCCTCAAACTGCAGGAGCAGCCTCTCCAGGGAATGGCCATCACAGAGCTAACAGGCTGGAAAAGCTGTCAGAGAGTCAGAGAGTCGCCTTCAATGCAATTATCAGCCTCACTATGAACTGAAGCAGATAAAAAAGGTGAGCTTTAATGAAAGGTTAAACCTCACAGAGAATTTTATCCACGACCTTATGTCAAGGGAACAAAAAACTCCCCCAAAAAAGCTCTAGGTAGCTTTTTGGAAAAGACAGAATCCTTAATTAATGAACAACTGCCCTTGTTAGCTGCTCCTCAGAACAAAATAGGCAGAGTTCTGTAAAAATGAGATTATGAAATTAATTCCCAGACTAGGTGAGTGTCACTGGTGTCAAAGAGAACAAGACCTGTGGTTTCTGCCTGACCTGTAGAAAGCCTGCTGGTTCCCAGCAGGGGCTGCAAAGCACCTCTGCAAGGCAGTAAGTGTGGTGAACAGGCCAGGCCAGCCCTGTGTAGGATGCTCCTGCTTGCAGGAGCCCTCAGCTGTTTTGGCACAGCAGATATTCCAGTGGAATGCAAACAGCCCTCCCACTTTCCAGGGAAACAATTTTCCGGTCATTTGTTGTGACAGGTGAGAAGTGCACCAGTTCCCATGCATTAAGCTGAGAGGGTTCTATATATATATATATATATATATATGTAGTATAGTAGGTACAGACTGAAAGAAGGGGAATTTAGTTTAGGTATAAGGAAGGAATCCTTCCCTGTGAGGGTGGGCAGGCCCTGGCACAGGGTGCCCAGAGAAGCTGTGGCTGCCCCATCCCT
>JAWWEU010000011.1:3202275-3312628 GCA_035583155.1 Acropternis orthonyx | reverse complement strand
TGGGCTGGTGGGAGGTGTCCCTGCCCATGGCAGGGGGTGGAATGAGATGAGCTTTAAGGTCTCTTCCAACCCAAACCTGCCTGGGATTCCCTGATCTCCTTTAAATCTCACTGCAGCACAATGACTCAAACATCACTATGTTCTTGCTGCTGGATGCACTTTAAATAAAATCAGCAAGGCCCCCCAGATATTACCTCACATTTCCCTGGGATCCCAAAGCCAGAGCATTAACATAATGAAATAAAAAATTATGAAAGCAGAACCAACTTCCTATTGGGAAAGAATAAATCACTGTCTGTGCCTTTCTCTTGTGACTGACCCAGGGCTCGGGTCTAAATAGCAAAGGCTCTGAGAGTGTTCCCAGGAGAGACACAACCAGCTCCTAATTACATGTGCTAGAAGTGGGCGGTGGCTCTCCTAGGAGCTGGTAACGGAGACGTCTGCCCACGGGACTGGAGCAATTTCCATCTCAGCCTCTCTCTGGAATGCCGAATCCTGGGAAGGGAGCCGAGTCCCCGAGTGCTTTGTGCTGTGCTTTGAGCACTGCTGATCTGAGTGCTCCTTAGGGCCCGGTCCTTTGGGAAGAGCCTGTTTCCCTGTCCCCCCAGCCCCCCAGCAGGGTCCAGGTGCCCTGCGCTGCCGGGCTCAGCGGGGTCGGGCGGGGTGAGGGCAGTGCTGGCTCAGCAAAGCTGCCCCTTCAGGCTCTGTCTCCTCCGTGCTTTAGTCCCTGCCTTATTTCCAAGAAGGCGGTGTGTTCTCACACATCCTCAGCTGAGAAGGACGCATTTCCTGCTTTGTGTTTACCCTTCCATTCCCCAACACAACAGTGCTTTTTTTAATATTGATTACTGTGCTATATTATATCCGGATTAATTTCTAGAGCTGAGGTAGAGCACCAGCCTCGCTCCTCAGAAAGCTTTGCTGTTTTCAGTTCCTCCCTTGCCATTCCCCTGCCCACCTTGTCACGCTGTACAGCACACCATGTTCTGCTTTGCCTGGCTCAGAGCTCTGCTCGCCTTTGTTTCTGTGTGAATCACGTAATTTCTCTCTGCATCTGTAAGAGCTCCTTGCAGTGTGTTGTTGAACTGTCCCTCTTGAATCCTGTGGTCTGCTTATGGAGGGGTTTGCCTCAGTGTGGTCCTGGGATGCATTGCACTGGCTGGATCTAGTTATCAACCCCCATGAGCATGTAAATACTGCTCTGCTTCCATGGATTTCAGGAATATTTCCCGAGGGTGACCATCAAGCTGACACCTCTGTGCGGTGTTCCACTGCCTTTTCCTGTCACAGCTGCACAAGTCACTCTGAGCCAGACACTGTTCCACATCCAAAATATGTGATTCAGTTCATGCAATGTCTTGATCACCTGCTTTGACTGCTGGGCTGTGGGAGAGGTAAGGACAGTCCTAAGGGAGAGCCTGGAAACTTTCCCAGCTGTGATTTCCCTTGCCTGGCTGCAGTACAGATGTTACACAGATGTTACAGATGTTACACAGAGCTGCGGTGACCTTTCTGCTGTTGAGCCATGGCCCTGCAGAGCCCTACAGGGCTGAGCTGCCGTGCCTCCTCCCCGTGCAGCTGAACCAAACTGCCCCTGCAGCCAACACAGCAGAGAATTTATTGACTGCCTCTGAAATTAGGCAATTCTGTTAATTGCCTTCATTTTCCAGGGCTCTGTCATTCTTTCCCTGCACCATTGGTGGCACAGCTATTTGTGTTCCAGCATGAGCTGCTTGGGAAAAAAAGCTCAAAATGGAACAGCAAATCAATCCAAGACAAGGACAGATACCTCTCAGAGATAATTGCATTCAGAGATCCTGGGGAGCCTTTACAACTCCCTTTTCAGCTTCCACAGCTCCTTTCCCTCTTGTGGCTTTGCTTTGAGGAACCTCTATTAAGCAACAAGACTTTTCTGAACAGTGCCAGCAATGAGTGAAAAGACTTTGCCCCTTTTCATGATTTACCTCCCCAGTCACACCAAACTCCAAAGTAAGAATTTTTTGCATTATTTTTTTTTATTTCTAAGGGTCAGAATCATGGGGGTGGCTCTGCTTTTCCCTTCTACCAAGGGCATCAAAGAGCACTTGGACATTGGTGGGTTCTTTTGTTCAGTTGTGGGTTATTTTCTCATTTTATTTGCAGCCTGGATGTTCATCCCTGTGCCATTTCCCACAGTGAATTTGGGGTCTGACCTTGAATATGTTTTAGGTAAATGCAGTGGGAGGCAGAAATTGGGAATTGTTGCCTACACAGAGCTCCTAGACAAGAAAGTCACCTAACATTTTAATACATTGAACTCATGACACTCAGTATGCACATTATGTGTTATTTACATATCCATATTCATACTTACTTGAACTCTGTGGTACCACAAATGCATTCAAAAATGTTATATTTCTGCTTCAATATCTCTTTGATTAGAAAAAACAAGCAACTTCCATAAGCAGGATTTATTGTCTCTTTCAAGAGGTGGTTGTAGCACAGTTGGGATCACACAAAAATACAGTGCTAGAGTATAGTACACATTTTGTACAAAAACCTGATCTGTGGGGGTGAACAGTCCTCTGGCAGCTTTGGGATACCATCCAGGACTTTCAGATTTGGCAAACTGGAGAATACACTGAAAGAGAGAGAAAAGACAAATAGAAATTGAGATAAATAATCTAGGGAAGTTGTGAGGAGAAAACAGACATTGATAAAAACCAAACAGTGGATTCAAACATATCTAAAATAGATTTGTGTTCTTGGAAATCTTGATGTGTCATTTGTTGCAGAATTTATCTGAGAAAGAGCTAATTAACAATTCCCAGTTTTCACTCTGTTACACAAGTTTTATATCCTCAGACTCAGTAAAGCACTTCAAGTATCTGTCATCCAACACTGGCAGTGAAAGTAATACCAGAGTAACGGCAAATAATACCAATATCTAATTGCTTTAGGAACTGGCAGGGTTGGGAGCAGAATTAGTAATTATTAAAAGGTGCTTTTCTTCTTTTGTTCTCCTGGACCTTTTGATATGCAAATAAACCGTGAAATCCACCATTTAAAATGTCCTTTTTGCTGATATCTGCCTTTAGAAAGCAGGAGCATCACCACCACACAGCCAAAGGGATGCCCAGAAGACTAAAGGAAAAACATACTGGAAACTCAGAAAGGTTTTTGTTGAACGCTTTCTTTTAAACTTCCCCTTTCTTTCGCTGCCCTTCCAGAAAGAGATGGGAAGAGATGTGTCCCACCCTAGACATGCTGCAGGGCTCATCTTTAAAATATCACCAATGCCTTCTGGAGGTGGCTGACATGGCTGTGTTTGTAGTGGGGAAAATCAGGTAACCACACAGATTTCTGAAGGGGGAGACTTAGAATAAATTATCTTCTCCTGAATTCTCTATCCTGTATTTAAATTTCCATTTGCAGTGTCTGAGGCAGCTCTGGTAACACAGCCTACACTGAGTGGGGGGGTCCAAGGCAGAGCTTCTCCCACAGTGCTGCCAGGGACAGGAGAGAATCCAGAGCACTCAAAGGCAGGGAACTCGATTCACTCTTGCTTTTGCTCCCATCTTTCAAGACATCCCTCTGATTCCATCTCTGACATGGAATGCAGTTTAGAGTCCTTGCAGAACACACGAGGGACGCAACGAGCCTGAAGAGAGTTTGAGTAATAGGTTGTTTCTATTAATAAAAGGAAATCTAATTTGTCTGCCCTTCTCACTGCCTCTAAACTGGATCCAGGGACTTAGTTCAGTTCCAGAGCTGCCAGCCATGCGATTAGAAAGCCTCCTAGGCAGCTTCCGAATATTGTGGGGCTTTTAGCAGAGAGTGGCTCACCAGCCCATGGTCTTGGAGCATTTTGGATGGTTGAAACTAGAGGAAAATGGGAAAATTCTTCTAGAAAGCTTGTTGTATTTGAGATCCTATTGCTTTTAAACTCTCTCACAAACATTTCTTTGTGTTTGTCAGCTTTGGTGAGCTGTTAGACTTACTGTTGTCTGTATCTTTCTTGGAATTCACAGGGATTCCTCTTGAGTATGAGGGATTCAAGCGGAGTGTGTCTGAAATCTGATATTCCACTTAGTGTCATAATGTTATTTTCAGCGAGAGATAGGTGCTGAATCTGAGGGATCTTTGGCAGCTGTTTGAAGGATGTAAAGTGGTTTTTATTGACATTTAATTCTCTGCATCTGTAAAGTACAAAGTGCACGACATCACTATCACATCCGTGACAGAATATACCTCTAAGCCAGCACAGGGATGGATTTTACACACTAGTTTTACATCTGTGCTATTTTTGCCTACCCTTGGACTGCAAGATCAGATCCCTACACTTCACACTCTGAGCTTTCCTCATGTTGTACAATGGATGCATCATTATTCCAATTCCCACTATCACAACTCTCCATCCACCTAAACAAACAGCAACAGGGGGATTGCAAAATCCAGGGTCGTGCTTGGCCTCAGCCTGGGTCGTGTCCCATCATCTCTTCCCAGAGACTCCTCCAGTGTTCAACAGCTTTCCTTTTTGCAAATCTCCCTGAACTTGACAAGACTCATGAATTATTCCCCGGGAGTAAAGGGGACATCATCTGCTCTCCTCACCGAGCGTTTCCAGCTTGGGGGATGACATGAACTCAGAATAGCAATATACAGCTGGGTTCCCAATGCAATGCTCCCCAAAACCAGCATATTTGCCACTTCTCAGGAGTCTGTTCCAGCTATTACTTCAGTAAGTAATAATTTTGATTGCTATGATATTGCATAAAAATAGAAATAGGACATTTTGCCTACCTTGGCAACCTTATGGCACTTAGGTCTGTCAAAGAATTGTCCACCAACCAAAGCTTTTCCACCCGAATTAATCTTCGGAGAATCCTCTTGAAGTTTTCCACCTGGTAAAGATCACCCAGGTCCTGGAATGACAAGTTCAACTCCTGGGAAGGGAAATATCAGAGAAATCACTTGCCTTTTTTTTTTCTTGCTTTCTAATGACTGTATCATTAAATATTTTTAATGTTAGAATTAGTTAAAAGGTGAATCTATTTTATGATGCTGCTCTTACAACAATTGGTGGTGCCAGTTGCCAAATTCACCTCAGAATCCATAATTCTTTGAAAGTAATGCAAGAAATCATCCTTTAAGCATGGCTTTTACTCTTTGAGTGGGGATGCCAGTGTGTGTGCACTGGGTGGAGAGAGCAGGACTAGGGGATCCTGGCTTACTGGTTTGGCTTCTAAACTCACCTGGAACAAAAGTGCTGTGCAGCAGCCAGAGATTAATATTCACAGAATCATAGAATGGGTTGGGTTGGAAGGGATCTCAAAGATCATCTCATTCCAACCCCCTGCCACGGGCAGGGACACCTTCCACTAGCCCAGGCTGCTCAAATGGGACCCTGTCACAACGCAGGATTTTACCCTGTTGGCTCACAACCCAACTAACAGTCTATTCCAGTTCCTCTTCCCTTGTAAAATCCTTCTGGTTCACAATGTCACGGTGCCAACAGGAGCTCTAAACCCGCGCCCTGCAGGGAGCAGCCAGCACATGTTATTTGGCTTATTTACAACTACAGTACAAAATGTTAATGAGGAAGTTTTACAGCACAGTTTTCCCAGTTCTCTTGCATCCTCTTTTCCCATTTCTCTGTGTCAGTTACTTGTTTTCTTTTTTTCAAAGTATGTTCTTCTCTTCTGAAAAACAGCTCTTCTTCTGAGGGCCCTGGTCAGAGAAAAAGATTTACAAGAGTGGATGTGATATGGAGCTGGCACTCAGTTACCTGCTGAAAGATTATATATGTGGCTGGGAAGAGATCTGTAATGAAGAAATATATAAAGTGTTATAGGTGTGTAGGTTTCCAGGCTTCTAAGATATAAATTAACGTGAAGATTTTTCTCCCATTTCCAGGCCCATAATTCAACAGGCAATCCAAGGTCCTGATGATTTGGTACATGCTTGGTAAATGACAGCTCTTGTAGAGCTCAGAATAAAAGCTTTATCTAAATGGCTGTTCAAAAGGATCTGAGCTCTAAAATCCTGTTGCTATGTATCCCTTCACATTCTATGAGTCAGCCTTTAATTGTTCTCAGAAAGGAAGATGTTTGCAACTTCCAGACCACTGACAGCAACTGCAATGAGGTCAACAGCTGCACTCAGAACCTCATTTGTGTTAGGAATGACACACACTGAAGACTTTTTAGAATTTTTAGAGCTATGGACATCTTCAAATTCCTAACCAAAGCAAGGACAGGGTGGAAATTTCCCACTGTTTAGTCTCAAACATGCAAATACTGTATTCTGAAATCCATCTTTCATTTTTTGTTCTTGAGTGTGTCTGTAGATTGTAATGGAGCCAATTCAGCCTTAAAACACAGTATTTGTGCCACTGTTTGCAGGGCTGGATTTCCCTCTTGGTTTCTTGTTTGGCACATGGCTACTGCATTCTGAACAACATAATGAACTTTAGAGAGAAGTAATCAACACCATATTAATACTAAATATTGCCAATTTGCAGTTCTGGCAGTTGTTTCCCATTTTTTGAAATTACAAAGGATGATTCTTTAGTGATTAGAAAAAGCAAGCATGTACAATATGGGATGAAATCCTGCCCCTTTCCAAGAGAATGGCAGGCTCCATGATTTCAGCTCCTGGCATTTAGGCATGTACTTTTTGAGTAAACAGAGTTAAGGCTTAAATGTGAACGTGTCTTTTTGATCTTCACCTTCTCTCACTCGGGGACAGCGGAGCTGATTTCCTCGAACATCGTGTTCCTCTATATCACACCAGCCAAGGTACTTGAAGGAGTCAGAAGGGAGCTTAAAAAAGGCAAAATAAAGACATAAAAGAATCAGTAGAAGTTCTTCAGTTTCTGACATTGTATTTTCTCGTATTTCTAGCCCCATTACAGTAGAAATCCCTCCAGTTAAAGCCACATGCTGAAGCTGTGGGAATTCACAGGTAAGTGTAGTTTGCCACAGCTCATTCTGGTTTACTTCTGCAAATTGGCCTCATAATTGGAGAGAGCCCTTTCCGGGCTCGTTATCCCCTTGCCCATCACAGCCACTTTGGTGCTCAGAGGCTGAGTCAGATCTCCTGGCCCAGCTGCCACCACAGCACAGGATCTTATTTATGATCTGCCCCAGCTTTGGGAGATACAAGGATGCAACATAATCAGCTCCAAAGCTGAGGAAGGGATTTCTGCCTGAGCTAGTCTTTGTTTTGTCTCTCTTCTGTAAACCTGCACTCAGGCTGGTAAGTCAGACACTTACTGGGGAGGGCAGCCCAGAATCCCGGCTCTGCCTGATGATTCCTCTGGTTTGCAACAAAACCCGTGGAATTGCGTGTGTATCTCTCAGGATGGAGCTGCAGGATGAATGGGATTTACAGAACTTTTGGTTGCTTGTAGTCAGACCTGAGGAACTGAGAGAGAAGTGTGAAACCAGTATTGATTCTGCTCAGAGAAATGCAAATTGTTTTTTAAGTACAGAAAATACTGAGTAGCACAGAGTCAGATTTATCACCAGGCAACAGGCACACGGTCCTGAGGTCAAACCAAAGACAATCCCCCCACCTCTCACCTCAGTCGTGTTTACTTGCACTTACCAGGTCTCCATAGATGTGTCCAAACATCAGAAAGAGGAATTTACTGGCAGTTTGTTAGGAAAATTGGAGAAAGAAAAGGAAGGCCTGAACTTGTTCAGCAGCGTGATGTGACCCCTTCTGCCCTATACAGCTCTGCATTTATGGATCCAGGTTGGATGAAAAGATCCTTCCATTATTTTATCTCTTATATACGTATTTATTATTTTAGTAATATTATATTAGCATATTTATTTTAATCTATTAACTGTTTAGGAAAAAAGCTGAACTTAGTTCAAGAGAGTCTTCAAATCACAGACTCACTAAGGTTGGAAAAGACCTCCAAGATCATCAAGCCCAACCTTCGACGTGAAGTGCTGTGTTTGTGCTGTGCTAGTCCATTGCCCAAGAACACCTCCACAAGCACATTTTATATCCCCCAAAAGATGCAATTCCTCCAACTGAGCTTCAGAGGGACTGAAGAATTTGCAGACTGGCAGCTGCAGTTTAGGAGTTTACCATGGAATAGTGGAAAAGCCTCATTTAATTGAGCAAGTGTGTGCACACAGCACTGTAATTTGCCTTTCACCGTACAGGCTCGGGGAGCGCTTGCCAGGAAGTATCAGCTGTCAGTAACAACTGTAGTCAGGAGCAGGGATGGAGGATAAAAATGCAGCTTTGAGATGGTTTGGGGAGCAAAGCCGAGAAAGTTTCACACTGAGTGTAACAGACAAGCTAAATAGAACAGCAGTTAAAAGGTGCAATTACGGGCTACTGAAGAGACTTGTGCTGCTGACCCGACTACGATTGTGTTGCCTTTTTGAAGCACCAGCAAAGGCCAGAATTCCACCTTTGCTGGCTTTGGCCCGGGAGTGCTGCCAGCCTGCACTGAACAGCTCTGACACACACAGCTCCTCCTCCTTCACCCTTTAGGGGGGCTTTTCATGGGATCAAACCAGCCCCAAAGCACCGTAGGTGACTTCAGGGAAGCTGAGTGAGCTCAGCATTTGGGAAAATAATAGCTATTTACTATTTTTTGAGGTCATCTCGAAGCGAACAGAGCATTTTCGTGTGTGTGTGTGTTACAGAGCAGCAGGTGTTCACACACACACTGAGAAGAGGATTTACATTGGGTGAATATTAAAAACACCCAACAGAAAATAAAAAAGTGCTGTGAATTGTTTTTTAGCTCTGTCTTGGTATTTGTTCTGCTTCTGCTTCCTTGTGTGTTAAATGAGGTCAGACCAAAGATATTAGGTAGACATTCTTTTATATTTAAGAAAAACATGTGTTATTCTTCTCAGTTTGGAAGTGATTTTTTAGAATGTATTCAAATGACTATTTATAACTGCAAGACTTTTCAAAACCTGCCTTCCTCTCAGCCAGGTACCTCCTCCTCTGCTGAGACAGGAATACACACTGCCAGTGCCTCGAAATGTGGGAGAAAACATTTTAGCTGAGCCATTTAACAGGGTACCTATTCTGATCTCCTGGCAGAAGCCCACTCACAAAATTCTGTACTGGGGCCAGAAAATAAAACATAAAGGTTTAGAATCAATATGTGATAGATAGGACTTCTCCCACCAGGTGGGGAGGGAGATTTCCATGGGAAGGAGTGACAGAAGGAAACATTTTTCATCTCAAAACTGCCTGAGTTTAATAAGCGCCACCTGGACCCTGACATTATGTCACAGGAGACTTTTCGGGAGGAGCAAGTGCCACACTGCTTTTCTCTCCCTTGCTTTGTTTTCCTTCCTATTTTGCTGCAAAATTGATGCAAAAGAAACGGCAATGAATGAGGCAGGATGCAATTCCAGGCAATTACAGATCACACAATACATGAAAGGAACAAAATTTCCTGCCTTGATTGTGAGGCCCTTCGGCTGGGTATGAATCTCCAATGACACCTCTGGGAACAGCACACTAGATTATGTCAAGCATTAAGGGAAAAAAAATTAGATTCATGATGTCTGTCCAGGCTGAGTCATTTCCTCTCACTTCGCCTGCAGTGAGAAATTGGTGGTTATCATAAATCATAGACTTAAATTCTTAGGAGAGAAGAATTAATTCCACTAATGGAAACCCTCTGTAGCAATAGCATTCCTCCACTCTCTCTCTTTTTTGGATGGGGGGAGTATCTGTGATGTATTTTCAGTAGAGATACTTGACTATATTTTAAGAATTTTATAAAACAAGATTTGAAAAAAACCTTAAAATGATATTGGGGTAAAAAAACCTTGTGTGTGACCAACTTGCAATTTCTGAGGCTGGCCCTCAGCCTAGTTCCTATCACAGCTACAACTTTGCCACTGATATCAAAGCCAGGTACAAAATTTCAGAGTACTCCAGTCAAAATCCCTCCATCTGCTTCAAGTAAGATTTCTCCCACCTAACAGGAGTTGCCAGGATGGAAAGCCAGGCTTAGCAAATTCTTTTGGCTCTCTCTCCAGTCAGTGGAGACGGGTGGGAATGTCCAGATATTCACTGCCTCAACACAGTCTTGATGCTTTTTATTTTCAGCTGGAGTGAATCACCATCCACAGGATCCCACAGGCTGAGAGTACACACAGCTTCAGGGCACCTCAAGTTTGATGAGGAGAATTCCACCTTAAGTGCCTTAAGAATGTTTTGAAATAGAAGGACTTCTGATGTCTTCAAAAGATTCTGTTCCATGAAGCAGCATTGAAATATATAAACCAGCCATTTCATCTAAATAATCAAACGAACAGACAAAACATTGTACTAAACAATTCTTAACCAGCACCTTGAAGTCTGGAGTGCTCCATGTGAGCCGATCAGAGGTAAGAGAAAGTACTCATGACTAACCCCGTGTATTTCATGTTTTCTCCTCGGTGGAGGTCCCAGTGGGGAATTGAGTGGCTGAAATGTTTTGCAGAGTGGCAGGAAGGAGGACAGAAGAGCTACAGCATTTTTCAAACCATGACTGATGAGATAGGAAAGCGTATCTTGGAAAACCATGCACTGCTCTAGGGCTCCCTGATCAGAGTCCCACTTCGCCAGGATGTCGGTCGGGAGTCCCCGAAATGCTTCTCCTCCCACTGGCACCCTGGCCAAAGTTTCACAGACCCAAGATGCTGTGAGTTCCCTCAGTGCAGTGCAAGTACCTTTGAGTCCAGCTGACTTTATGGGCAGAACATGTTAAAAGCCCATGAAATAGTTTGAAGAGCTACAGCTGAGCTACTTCTGAAACTACGCCGGGGAAAGATATTCTGAGTGAAAAGCTGAGTGAAAAATCCCTCCTGTGTGTATTTGAGACATTTGGCTGGTAAGAAAAGACTGTCAGTGAAAAGATTCCTTTCTCCTGATAAAATGGCAGGCTCAAAAAATAAACATCTGAGACTCTACAGCAGAGGTTCAACTTTTCCTCACAGCAAATGGAAGATCAGTGGATGGAAGAGGAGCAAAGATAAAGAAGATTGTAAGTGAACTATCACAGTTGGGATTTGAAAGGCCTTTTGTCCCAGTGTTTTGAGCAGTTTTGGGGTCTGGTCCAGCATGCCATAGCCTTATCCCCAGCTGCTTTTCATGAATCAGCAGCCTCTGGCAGGCTTAGCTTTCACTGAATGGTGTCTACTTTCCCTGTAGATCTCCAATGCACTTGATAAAAGATCTGGGAACAAGTAGCAGGGCTATTCACACTAACACTACACATATCCAAAGTCAGAATTCCTACAGTGCTGGCTACAGCTTCACATCCCACCAAATCACACACCACATCTGATGGAAAGGCCCCTGCTCCCGTGGGGGTCACCTCAGTGCAGTCTGGTCAGGGTGTTATTTAACAGCAAAGTGTCCAAGTTTGTTCAGTCCTGCTACTATGGAAGTGAAAAAACATGGATCATTCTAAAGAAACCAAATCAAAAGTGTTTTAAGATCGTCTTTCAGGAAAAGCAAAATTAAAACCGAACCAGAGAAACAAAGAGAAGGGCGATAAATCCTCCCAAAGCAAAGAGTTCTTATCACTAGGTCAGAAGTGCTGATTTTGCAAAGGCTCCAAGAAGCTGGTTCTGGATCTGCCCAGCCCACTGGCACAAGTAGCTATTTGCTCACAGGATACAAACATCCTGTTATTTACACAAAGACCATTTCTGGAGGTGTTTAAAAGACAACAGACTCAGAATCTGGGCTGTTCTTAGTTCCAAATGCATCCAATTTACTGCTTAGGAGCAGCTTTGCTTGTATGCAAACATTTATTATGAGAACTCTGAAATTAGAAGAGCAGAGGATGTGGACACAGTGTTTCCATGCTCTATTAGTGCTCAATTATTTTTATAGGATTTTTATGAGACATTATGCAACATTTTGAAGCAGTTCTTTTGAGCACAACTTAGTGACAAACACACCTGTAAGTTATGGCCACAATGCATCCTTGCTGTTAGCTGTAGCATCAGTTATCTTGCTTCATGCATCATAAAATTGCCCCCCCCACCCCCACCCCCCAAGACATAATTAACATAATTAGTTCCTATCACCATAATTATACATACCCCGCATAGTAACTAACATTTTCTTCATGGCTGGAAATTCCACATCTCAGTCAATGCGCCTTTCACAAATTTTTTACAACAAATTAGACATTTTTGATGGGCCAGCTTTTGCCTTTCAGCAATCAGCCAATGGCACCAAGAAAAGAAAACCCATTCTGATTCTTGTTTTTGCTGCACAACAATCTCCATTAGCAATACAGGCTGGTACATTTTAAAAAGACACTCAATCCTGTAACACTATCTTTGTTGTCAAAGCATGTCAAGCTGTGCAATGACTACAGGTACGGCTCTCCTTTCACCCTCCTACCTTTCAGACATGTCTCGCTGCTGCATAAAATCCTCACATCTTGCATAAGGCTATTTGTCTACAGTCAAAGCTTATCTTCCCATCTCTGCCCCTGCACAGGGAGGGAGCTCTACAGCCTCTGGAGAGGGGGACCCTGCAAGGATCCTGCCTGGGGCTCTGTGGATTCACTGTCTCCAAGGAAACACTGTCACCTCGCAACGCAGTCACGTTAGGAGCTATTGTTACCAATCTCTTAAGCACATCAAACAAATTCCTGGGCTGATGGAGCTGGTATCAATGAACTGTCTTTCCAGAAGGTGCCTACAGATAGGTCGGTGATACCTGTAGAGGGATACGTGATCGTCGGGATGAATCTCTGGTCTGCTCACTCCGGCAACTTCACTTTTCTGAATTGTTTTCACAGTTTTGCCCACTTGAAGTTAATATTTCCTCCGCCTAAAAGACTTCCTGCTTCTTTAAGGGCTTGTTAAATGCCTTATTAATTTATCAGAGAACGCTGGATGAAATGAAAAGATTTAAAGAGCCTCATATTTTATGTAACGTTCATGAACGTTCGTCACGGGCACCTCTTCACTCTGTTGACTGTTCTTGCCTCATTTGAACATGCTCAACCATTTTAGAAACAACCTTCCAGGCTTCCTTCTTGGAGTTTGCAGCTGAGAATGAAAACAAGAGACTCTTCTCTTGGTGGGAACCAACAGGTCAGTTTTGTGTCTGTTTTTATATTCTATTTTTCCTGAAACATTAAAGCTGTAGGTTCTGCGAGTCAATCCAGTGAAGCTATTCCCTTGGAAATGTGTTGGACATGATGTTTGTTTGGCTCACCCAGACAAAGTGCAGATGCTGGCAGGGTGCCACTGATGGATTTGCAGCCCAGTGTTGTTTTGGGCACTGGTTAGTTCCCGCTGAAGTTTACAGATGGCTTTTAAACTCCAGCGGTGGTTACGGGAACCAGTTTCAGTGTAAGGTTATAATAGAGCACTCAATCACGCCCTATTGATCGGTATCTCCCACACCACGGGCACAGCTCCTGCCTTGCTTGAGCTCCTGGGCTCTGCACTGAAAGAAGAGGGATAAATAAGTTAAAATCAATGTGGAAAAAAGAACACAATCCGCTCTGCCCGGGGATATTCAACTGGAAATACCATATAGTCAAAACCTCGATGGTCCTGACTTCCTACCTTTCAATTTCTCCACAGAAGAATTATTCCTTATCCTCCCTTTCCCTCGTATTTCTTTTTTTATCTTCTTCTTGGTTGTTACAAAGGCTGATCTTTACAAGATTTTTCTGTATAGAAAGGCCTGTGCTTTCCCCACCAGTGACTGGAGGCTCCGACGCATTCCCTTAGAAATTCCGCCGGCAAACTCCACCGTGCCAGTAAAGTACAGGAGAATAATGGTTATTAGAAAATTTCAGCTCCTGTGCAAAGGTATTTTGTGGTTCCAAATGTTGAATTGACAGATGGTTATGGGAAATGTAACAAAGTAGTCATTCCACACAGTTTTCATTAAAATTTGATGTGGCAAGAACTGAGTTTATTACAGGGTGGGCAGAGAATGGAGTGTTAGGGATTCATCAGGTCACTTGAATGTATCCTTTCTCTGCCTGCTAAGAATAAAAAAATTAATATCTAAATCAAACAAGGCTCTAATTTGGGGCCTTTCTACTTACCATTTTTGCTCTCTGTAAAAAATGAAAGGTATTGGTTCCCATCACAGCCTAATGGGCTTCAGATCTTCTATGGCAAAAGCATTCCTCATAAAGCCTCTGACAAATCATCTCTGTGCTATTTCACAGAAATGACATATTTTCCGTGGCGTCGGCCTTTCCATTATAAACACTATTTTTCAGATCTTTACAACCTGCCTATAAAAATGTGCTTCTGACAAGAAATTCAGCAGCACGTCCCAACGCTGCAAGAAAGAGCCTTTCCCACTTTATCCATCTCTGATCAGCAGGTCTGCCTCTGAAATGGCTGAGCGGGGCAAATACAGGGTGGGCATCAGGCTCGGCCACGTGTCTCTCCCATCTCCACTCGCTCAGGTGCTCCCCTGCGTGTCCTGCAGGTGCATGAAATATGGATGAACTGGCCAGAGCAGGGCTCGTCCTGAGGGCTGATTAATGACAGACACAATCCTAATTATCCTGACTGCTGCAGCCACCAGAGGCCCTGTTGTTCTGGGCACCACGGAAAGCCAGGAAAATAGAGTTTGCTCCAGAGAGTTTGTGCTTTAATTGAACAGAGCAGACAGACAGAGTAGGAAGAAAGGAAATAATATTATCCAGCCTGCTTTTATACAGAAATAACTGAAATGCTCAGACCATGAAATGCTGGCACTGTGGTAGTTGCCAGCAAAAGTTCTGTTCCTGTGAGCAGGGTCAGCATTCCCACAGGATTCACACAGACTGGCTTCGTTAAGACCAGACTAGATGAGCAGTCTGGCTTTAAAGCCTGCATTTAAACAGCTGAGTTTCTCTGAGCTGATGTTTTGTTAATCATCATTAAAGAATACTTATAAATCATTTCTCTATGATAACATTTTTCTGACTCAGGGATACAGCAGCGTGTAAAAATCAGTCTGTTGATGTAATTTAATTTTTTTTTTAATGTAAAATACTTAATTTACTTAGGTGATATCAAACCATTAAGCTGATGCCACCAGTAAAATCAGATCTAAAAATTTAACAGCAGTTCAGCAACAGCAGAAAGTTAATTTCCATATTGATCTTACCTGGTTTGACCATATCCAGGAATCCATGGTATAGGTGTTGGATGAATCAGCTAGAAGAGAGAATTCCTTGGAATATCTCTTTGGTATGACCTGCATGGACAGGCATGGGAAGCCCTGGAAAAGGAACACAGTGTGAAATGCACGTATGCCCATCTGTGCCTGGGCAGATAAGCAGGCACAACGTGCACAAACTGGCGGGGTATTTTTGCTGAGTTACCCAGGCAACACATTTCTTTCTGTCCTGCCCATCCAGGATCCCGCTAAAGTATTCGACTCCCACTGGTAGGACTTGGAGAGCATTCACAGGGAAAAACCGAGTTCAACGGAATAAATTCATGGAGGGAGGAGAGAAGAGTTAGTGAAACTTTTCAGCAGGGTCAGCAGACAAAAAGGAATCAACAACAAGCTGCATAAATAATTGAAGTGAGAACTATATATGTCTGGTTTTCCAAGGTGTTACAAACCCAGGGATTCCAAGAGGGTTGGAGGGGCTGTAACCAAGCAACAAGCACTGAATTTGGTTCTCTCTTCTGGAAAAACAATGTGCTTGTAAGTCATAATGACAATGTCTGGCACTGGAGATCGAGCCTTGCCTTGATTTTATAGTCTTTGGATCAAGCCATAAGGAGAGACGTTTATGGAATGTGGAATGGAATTTTTATTTGGTTTAGGAGAGACTTATTTCAGTATCAAGCCTGAATTTTCTAACAAAATGTAGGGCAACAAGTTCTGGGTGAATTAGGCTTTATCTGACACTAAGGAAAGATCAATGATTTGAGATTTTTCTTTTTTTAAAGTTTCTTTTAAAAAAAAATATTGGGCATAACTTTGCTTTTCTTGCTTTTGGCAACTCAGCTGTGCATGTATGAGAGAGAAAGCCTAACCACACCCCCAGTGCAGTGGGTGGCAGGCAGCACTTGCCTGACATGGAATAACGATTCTCCAATTAGACATCTCACTGGTGAGATTTTCCCTTTTACCTTAAAGCACAGCTTTTTATATTGAATGAGGTCATTGCATCCCTAAGCCGGAGATGCACATCAAACATGCTTAGCCTTGTGCCCTCAGCAGTTATGCCACTGAATTCGGCTGGAGCAGAATCCAACTTGTATGTGCACGTGGAACAATCCCAAAGGGACCTGCCCGATTTCTCACAGGAGACTGGACTGTCCCTTTCCACAGGCCATGGATTGGAGCTCCCTGAAAGTCATGGACAAACTGCCTTCCATTTTAATGAGTTCTCTGTCAGCCTCCCCTTGTCCAAGAGCTGTTTCTGTCCAACCCTCCAAATTTAAAGCATCTCATCCAAAGCTGCCAAAACAAACAAGATCAGGCATTTGATGGAGAACTCTGGGATGAGGTCACTCTCATTTCCTCCGTCCACATCCTTGGTATGAATCTCATGTTTCATCTTTTCATAACTTAATTGTTAGCAATTCCTGATGGAATACAACTTTCATTAAGTACTTCCTAATTTATCAAACATAAGTTTCACCAGGTAATTTTAATCATATGAAAATCATTCTAAATTCATTTTGATGTACAATTTCCTGTTGAAGCCCAGTGAGCCTCCTTTTCCCCTGTGTTGCTGGAAGCAGCATCTCTGGTTATTCTCCTCTCTAACTTCCATCATTGCAGATGCCACTATATTTCCACAATTTTTTGTATTTATTTATGAAAATTTGTCAACTGCTAAAGAGTTAAGTTTCCTCTTTTTGTGGGGAATTGATGATCTGAATTATATTGAAAAAAATTGTTTCACTTCATCCATCACAGCCTTCCCTTCCCAAAACCCAGATCTTGCAAATATGGGAATACTTAGGAGTCAGCAGAGCACTTCCTTATTAAAGTGGCTTTACCAAGTTGTCATATGTCATTATTTGAGAGAAATAAGCATAATCTCTCTAAGTAGGGAACAGGAAAACTGTTGCGTTGCCGGGCCAAGGTGGTAAAAATGATCCAGCTCTAAATAAGCTAAGAAAGGAGGGAAAGAACAGGAAAGCACGGAAAAGCAATGCAGTTGAATGATAAACGTAATTCAGTTGTTTAAAATTCAGAGGTGCCTGTCCCCATTGCAATCAAAGAAGGAACCGAGAGCCCTGAACGCGTGTTTACAGGCAGAACTTGTTCCTGACATCTCCGATTTTTTATCCCTATTCTTTCCTAGACTCTTATTGCCAAAAAAAATTAAGTTCAAATGAATGCCTTGTTATTCACTGTCTGCAAGGATAATAAAGATGTTCTGTAGCTGAGAGCAGAAAGCAGGGCCTCCTGTGATCATGGGGAAAAGAAGAAAGAGGCATTATGAGAAGAATCAACTGTTTTTATTAAAGGTGTTGTATTCATGCAGCTTTTGTCAGGAAATCCAAATAATTTGCTCCCGCTTGCTTTCATTTTGAAAAAATGGCAGCCTTGTGCTACATAAAAAAAGGAGAAAGAGCCTTGTTTCTCTCCAGTGCTCCCTTTACAGGAAGGAGACAGACACACTGTGGCTGTCCACAATTCCTGCATTTAAAGTTCGGACCAGGCATGGCCTGCCAAAAGAAATTAAATGCAATGAAAATGTGTTTCTGCTCGAAGTCAGAGACTGCATTTGCTGTATCACAGTCTGTGTGTCCTGAGGGCTGCAGGATGTTCTCCTTCCCCCAGCACTGGGGGCACTGAAGCATTTCTGGGGCTGATTTCCCAGTGCTCTGTCCCCCAGCTGAGGATTTGTCCCTGCTGCTGAGCAGCTGCGAGTCCCAGCCCCACCAAATGGGCATTTCTGAGCAACAGGCATTCGGGGTCACAAGGCACAGCTAAAAATATCTGTTTTAAATCAGGCCTACTGACTTTAATAGAGAAGGAATTCTGGACTCAGAGATACTCAAAAGACAAGAAAGCCTCAGAGCATCTTCACCTGGGTGATTTACCTTCCCCTTGCTCTCCACAGCACTGTCTTTCCACCCAAGTTCTGGTGCTGCAGGACACCGAAGCTGCTGGTGGGACTTCCCAGAGCCCGTGTTTGTAATCCCTGGAGTGGGCAGTGCTCCATCCATATGAATTAGTCCTCCCTGCCAACGGATCACTTTCAATCAGGCTCCAGGCAAGGTGATCCACTGGCTGCAAATGGAATGATTTCATCCACTGCCTTGCTCTGCTTTAGCTCTTTTCATCCAAAATCCCCCTTTGCAAACAGATCTGGATTTTTCAGAGGTTCATTCCCCACCTCACACTTTTGCTTTAACAGAGATGAGGTGATAAAAGCAGCAGCTTTTCTTCAAGGAAAAAAAAAGATTAAAACCTATAGTATTGAGATCCATCCTGACCTTTGGACTTCAAACAGACCCTGAGAGCACTGCTGGGCCGAAGGGGTTATGAAGGTGCTGTTAAGCTGCTTTATGTCCCCATATTCTCCAGCCACAGACCTGCCAAGCCACTGAATAAAAACACTGACTATACCACCTTTGAGCTGCCCCACTTTGCTGCCAGCTCCGTGCTGTATTCCAGCAGTTGGGAAACGAGAATTTTCCTTTCTCCTTGCCTTGCACCGGCGGAAGAAGAGGGCCCTGTTTTCAGCAGGAAACGTGCTGCTGTTGCCTCTTCAGGCAAACAAAACTCAGGCAGAAAAGCAACAAGGTGTTGATTAAGACAGTTCAGCATTTCTGCTGATACCTGTTCTTCAGTGTCTTCTTTCAAACCTCGTGTTTTTTGCAGTTGAGTTGTGAAAGAGGAGCAGCTGAGCTTCAGTGGTGTTCCTCCTCATTTTGCATGCTGCCTTCGCTGTTTTGGAGAGCTATTGAATACAAAATGAAGCTGCAGGAGTGTGTTTGCTCTACAGCCAGCAAGGCATGAAGCACTTCTTTCTACAGCTGCGGAGTACAGCCAGAATATTGCAGGCAGTGTCGCTGGAGATGTGACTCAGGGGGTGACATTTAGTATTGCATTGTGTGACACCAGATGATTAATGCTCACAGAAAAACATGAGCTGGTTTAAATAAACAAAATTAAATGTATTTTTATGATTACAGAAATCATGTGTTATATCTCTGAGGGAACATCAGCTGCTGCTCCCAAATGCTTCAGATTTGTTGGCTTGTTTTGAAATGCTTTGATTGTTCACTGGACTTTCTTACTGCATAAATCCATGGGCACTTTGGCCCAACAAGGCCAGTCAGGGATTTGGCCTGGAGTTTGGGACACAGCAGGCTGCTGCACATCAGCCTCAATCCTGTTTCATGGTCAGCAATTTACAGCATCAGATTGTTCCAATTCAGCCTCAGAAAGACATCACGGGATGTAAAAGGGCAGGACCTCAGCCCAGTGCCAAACCAGTGGGATTGTCCCAACCCTGTCACAAGGGCATCACACCAACTGTACCTGCTGGCCCCTCACCAGGAGAGTTGTCTTCTCTGCTCCAGCAATGCTGTTTTCTGTGGATTCAGTCACTTGGGATACAGCCAAATGGGTGGAGCAGAGAGCAGTTCCGAGTCCAGTATGTGTTCTGAGATTGAGAACAGGAGTAAACACTGATTTTATACTTCTCTACCAACAGTGTTGGGGAAAAATGAGTCTTCACTGCTGTATCTGTGCAGGTTCAGATGGTGTTACAGCAGCTGAACTCACCAGCAGCACTACTGCTGACACACAAAAGCACAACACTGTCATAGATCCCTCCAGGTTTATCAGATTGTGTCTTCAGATGTCTGTGCTCAATGAGAACACACCTGCAAAATTAATAATCCCCAGGCTCTATTAAAAAAATAAAAAAGGCTTTTGTGCAGAAACTCTCAAAAATAAGCAGGGCTTTGCAGCACTGAAGGAGATAGAAATGTTAAACATCCTTTCCACTTGAAACCCTTTCTCTGTGGAGTCATCAGGATGCATTTCCTGGGGAAACAGCGAAGACTTTGATCTGCCTTTTTCTTGAATGCTCTTCAGATTATCATGCCTACCATGAAGGGTGGAAAATGGGCTGCCAGCTGGTTAATGGCCCTTCTGAAAAATAGCCTTCTCTGTTGCTTTTTGGAAGTCACTTGTCATGGAACTATCATAACATAATCTCTGTACTCTTGTCATCCATAGGAGGGACCATATTTTAAGCAGGTGTTATCAAGGCTAAGAGAGCCTGAATTAACTTGTCTCGAAGATGCTTCTTAGTGCACTGCCAATAAATCTGCTAGAGAGTTGTTCTATCTAGAAAACACATGCCAAGTACTACAGAAGCAGCAGGTCAGGAGTGGGCTCTGCCTGCTCCTCACGTGGGGGCCGTGGCTCCTCTTCAGGGCCCTCCGTGTTGCCCGTGGCTGGAGAGCTTTGCCACTGCCCAGCGTGTTGAACACTGATATCCCTTTCTTTCCTCAGGGTTCTCTGCCTTCATCTGTCTACTTCTGTTAACTCTGTGAGTCCCTTGTGCAGTGGTTGTAGGCAGAGGAATATGCTGCCACCAGTTTCAAGAGGCTGGAATTCATCATTTAACTCCAGGGACTGAAAGAGAGCCGCTTAGCCAAGCTGGTGACTGAGAAAGGGAAGGGGCAAACAACCTTTTCATTCCCTTACAGGCATCCTGCACCAAGGAAAAGTCCTCCAGCCTCTAAACCAAGAGGCACAGAGTGGCTTTGCTATTTTGTATTGCATTATCTTATGGTTTCATGCAGCAGTAAGCTAGGTTTTGCTTACTTACAAAATAATCACAGGATTTGTGATACTAGTAGTACATCCATGTTTCATGAGTGCATGTACATGTGTACACACACAAAACACAGCTTCACTAATTCTACATCTTGCATGCCTATAGCATTCACCTTTATCTGTAGAAACATTGGGATTAGAGACCTATTTCAGATTTTCAGGTATGTGGCCCAATGTAATTCTTGTAAATGGGGCAAAAATTGAGTCCTTACTAATGCCACAAAATCACAGGCATGTCAGTTCCCACCCAGAACTCATGTTTGAGGGCACAGCCTGAGAGAAACCGGCACATGGTCCCAAACTGACTGAAACTAATGGCAATCCTTTTACGATGGACTGCAAAGGGATTTGGAACAGGCTCTGGGTGACTGACTAAATTTAGCTGTTTCTGATGATGCTCTTTGCTATGGATGTTTTGGACACTACAGGGTTGTTAACCTGATTTAATCATTTCAGGTTATGGAATTAGACATTCCCTAATTTCTGCTCTGCCTACCTTGATGTATCATCAGTGAAGAGGAAGAGCTGGTACCATCCTCAGCTTTTGTAAGGGCTCCATACAAGGCAAGCTGTTTCACTCATGGTTCCAAGCTCTCTGTCCCACACATGTTATGATTCAAAGGCTCAGTAATTAAGAGATCACCTCCTCAGAACACTTTGTTCCGTATGTGCATGACACTGGAAAATCAATTAAAATCACTCAAAGTTAGTCAGTTCAGCTTGCACCCCATGAAACTGCAGCAGTTCTGAAACACTGGGATGATTTGCAAAGAATTTCTGTTCAAAAAATCTGATGTGAATTTATAATCTGGAGCACATTGTCTCCAGTTCTCTTGTTTAGAGCAAGGAGAAAATTCTGTGAAGGGAATAACCGGTGGAGCCAGATGTAAAACAGGCAGCAGCAGAACGGGCCTCTTTTGCCTTTCTGTGGAATTTGCTGAGGGATTTAAGAGAATCCCAGAATCCCAGACTGGTTTGGGTTTGGAAGAGACCTTAAAGATCGTGTTGTTCCAACTCCCCTGCCAAAAGCAGCTCAGCTGATGAAGACAAATCCTTGGGTCAGTGCTGACAGGAGAGCCTTGCACGGTCCTGCTCCTGCAAAATGACAGGCTGTCGCTACACTCTGGTAATTCCCAGCTGCAGCCTGACCCAGGGACAACATTTCCCAGGAGAGCCAAGGGACTTTGAGACCAGTATTTCTCTTGTAATAAACTTCAGAACAGTTACAATTCCTGTGTCAAGCTATGCCGGCTTTTTGGCTTCTCCCTTTGGGAACACACATTTACCAAGCACATTGACAATGACAAAAGAGCTTTTCGTGTCCCACTGTTGGTGACAGTGAGATTTGACTCATCTTTTGGAGTCCAGACCACGATCCTTACAGGTTTCAGGGCAGGATGGACTTCTTGATGCCTTTTATTTCTTATCAGGTTCTGGCATATTTTGTTCACTCTGCTCAGGCAATGTTATCACAGTTACCACCTGTAAGGATTCTAGCTTGGTTTGAAAACACAACTCTTAACAAATACTGCAAGCAGAGTAAAAATGTTAAACTATGACTGAGTCTAAACTCTTTTGGTAGTAGAATGCTTGAAGGAATGGCTGAAGCTCATCTTTTTCCATGGGCAATTCCAATCCCTTAATGAGAACACTCAAGACATGATTCAGACACAATCCAGATGTCCTCTCTATGCTTTTCTCTTCCTTCCCTAAAAGTGCTTCTACACAAACACAGAATTGTTTTTCTGTAGGAATTTTCCATCAGTTTGTCCAAAGGATCACTCTTCCATAGGGAAGACGTGTGTTAGTGAGAGAAAGACAGTAAACCAACTTGTAATCAGTCGAGCACGGGTGATACCCAAACCACCATTCCTCCAGTGTGGCTGAAAAGGTAAAACTCAGGCAGTGGGCTAAATTCCTGAGCTCCAGGAACAATTTCAATTCTTTCCTCAACCAGGCCCTAGTAGACTTAGAATTTTAAAATCACTACCTGCATCTTGGATAACACATCTATCTTTCCCACCTTTCTCCATTACCTCCTGCCAGAGTGACTGAATAAGCCTGATATCCCCCATTAGCTTCACAGCCTTGACTATTGCACTGTGCTATTGTCTATAAACTGCAATTTCAACTGCATTTTTAGTACATTACTTTTGTCTAACTTTTTATTCAGTTTGCCTAATGCCTAGAGCAACTGGCCCATGACTTGGGCTTCCAATTAGTGCTGTCAAATGAAAAATATTCGTGTGGATGCCATTGTAAGGCAGTGCTGTGTAAAAAGAACATCATCTGAGAAGCCCTGGCAGAGGGGGGTGACAGCCACGTAGTGTTAATGAGCTTCAAAGTACTGTCTGTGTGCACTGACAATGGTTTCCCATGCGTGACTTTGTTTTACAGCCCTCACCCAATGCCAGCTGGAAGGCAAAGAACCTGGTGGGCCAGTGCCCAGAGGTCCCAGTGAGCAGCTGCAGTGCCCCTTCTCTCTGGACCCCGGTGACTACGGCAGCTGGATCCAAACCCCTTGGGGACCACAGGCAGTTTTACAAACTAAATTAATTTACAGTTCCTCATCAGTTGTGCCAGTAGATGCAGAGCAGCTCACAAGGGAAGTCAGCTCACTTCTTGCTGGTATTATCTGAGTTACAAAGGTACTGGTTTCCTCCTCCCTGGCACTGGGGTTTGGGGGTAACATCCATCTCTTTCTAATCCATGCATTTCCACAGTAGGGACAAAAGCAGAGATTGCCCAATTAAAGGGTCAGGAACAACTCAAGAACAAACTTGTAAACACCACTTTTGGAGTAGGACTTGCCACTTTTAGAAAATCCCTGTAGGAACAGTATTGCCTCCTGCCCAGGAAGAAGGAACAGCTGCCAGTGGTGGAACCTCAGCGTGCAACGGGAGGACACGGTGGGAAGGAATCTGCTCGTGCAGAAATCCCAGTGACACCATGTGAGGCAGTGAAAGAAGGGGGATTTAAGAGGCAAGCAAAAGAGAACAACAGAATAATTGGAGCAGTATATCAATGACTTCAACCCCAGTTACTTCTCTAGTGTGGAAAAGAAATTCTATGCCCCTGTTGCAGCACTGACTCCAAAGTAACCCCAGAACAGCTCTGGGGCTGTTCACGGAGACAGGCTGAGAGAATAACCTATTTCTGCTATTTCCCCCACCCCAAGTACACAATGCATCATGCAGGCCAGGAACTGGACAAGAATTCTCCTGGGAGAGATGAACTTCATCCAGCAATCCATTATCAAAGACTCAGAGTAGTTTGCAACACAAAGCATTTTGGGGTTTGTTCCCCTGCTGTGCAATTATTAATCCCAGGAACCTGGGCCTAACTATGCTCCAAACTCAAGCAGCTCTCATTAATTGCACTGAGATCTACATATACTAAAGTCCCACTCAGGCTATTCAGCTTTCCAACACTCCCATAGGATTACTGTCAATAGAAGTCCTTCTTAGCTCCTTAGGATAGAGTGACATCTTGTGGTTTCTTCTTTTGTCCACCACTGACAAATAAAAATTAGCCAAAAAAGCTTTGACTAGGTTTGGCTTTGTTTGTTTCTGGTATAACTCCAAGATCTTATTTGTTTGAGGAGTATCATGTTCTGGATTTGCAGACACTGATACAACTGTTTACTTTGCCACCATCGAGGCTTGTGGAAGGAGAGTGAAAGTTTGTGCTTGGAACAGCAACAAAAATATTCTAGTTCACACACCACCAATTCCTCTACACAAAAACTGTTTGGTGCTCAAAGTCAGATACAAGTGGCATCTTATTAGTTAAATAAGTCAATCTCCATCAGCAGCACCACCACTGAAAGGATTCTTAGGGAAAGTACTCTTTCCATCTGCAGCTCTGAAAGGCATTCCCACCTGGACTCCAGAACATGTGGGCAAGGAACCATCACAGAAGGATCAGCAGTCAGTGTCACCCCGTGGCTCATCACACAGCACAATCAGAGAAGTTTCAGTGATTTATTTCGGATTTAGCCTCCAACACAAAATACAGTTTTTAAGACTACACAGCTAAACTCACATATGAGCTACTACTGACAAGTTCCCCTCACCAAAAGAAGATCCAAACAAAAAGACAACATTATTTTGCTAGTTTTGCATTGAAAAAGCAAAAGCATCTTTGAAAGGAACATGATACAAAATCTAGAGCAAAAACCATGACGGATGGTATTCATATACCTCAATAAATTGGTAACAACACTTAGGCTATTATTACTACTGAAAAGCAGTACTGTTTGAGAGCTATCCTTTGTGGTCTACAACTAACATATTTGCATAAGTTGGAAATAATTCATGTTGTTGAAAACCACATCATTCTCAATTTTGCAGAAACATAAAATGGCTATTTTGCATCTGTAAGGACCAGGAGAGCAGCAAGTGAAATCACCAGTGTTTGCATTTCTGCTTCTGCTGGTTTTCCTATGTGTCCACTCAGGCAGTCATCGGAATTAGATCTGGAATGTTTAATTGCACATCATTCCACCTGTACCTCTGCTCAATCCAGCTGCTGGGAAGTCTCTGCACTGGCCTGGTATCCTCTAAAAACACTTCTCCTGGCAGCTGTCCTTTCAAAATTCCATAGCTTAGTTCAAATCTGTCTTCAGCCCTCCCCCGGGTGAGGAGCATCTCTTGCTGCAAGGAACTGATGCAAAGAAAACACAGAACTGGTCAGGAAGAATTCCTGATGGACTGAAAACAAACATGGCTGAGGGTCGTCGTTGGCTTTCTCGTGCCTTTCCAAATCAGATGAACACCACAAAAATTAGCCTGAAAAAAAATGTGATGGCTTAAAAATCAGGCTCCCATAAGAGTAAACCAAGAGATCCTCAGCATGTGGGTCACTTCTACACACGTGATGGAATGTTCACAGAACTATTTAAATATGAAGAATCAGCCCTTGTATAACCCACATCAAAGCTCATTTCACCTGCAGTGAGACTAGTTCTGTGTCTTGGTAAAATTAGCCCTAGCACTCCCTTTTTGCCCTCCCAAGCAGAAGATTTTCAGCTACACAGAACTAAAATTACAATTTTGGTCTAAATTTGAACACAGACTAGAGTACACTAAAGGTAATAAGCAACAGCAACACACTAAGGAGCCCCATTTTTTAAAAAATCCAAGGAGGCAGGGCTAGAAATGTGTTCAATGCCCTTTCTCCAAGGAAGCATAACCAGCCTCCACAGAGAACATCCATCACATCCCAGATCTGCACCAGCAGTAGGAAAGAAAGACTGAAAAAACGTGTCAGATTTTGGAAGTCCTCCTTACATGAATAACTTTGTGGGCAGTATCTACATTGCTCTGAAGTGAATGAATGCCAGGGAAGCCCATGCACTTGTTCCCATAGAATTCCAAAGACAAAACTCCTATTGACTGAGAAGAAACCCACCTATTATCCAGAGGTTTGTGCTGATGATCTGTTTCAAAGGAGCTCCTCCCTCCTTTGCCCTGTTCTCTCCTGCTTTTTCAATAACTTCTGTTCTTTTTGTGCTTTGCACAATGAGGCAGGAAATAATTAAATGCCTCTCTGGTGACAGTGGGTACTTCTCCTCTTCTTCCAAACGGAAACACCAACTAATTCCCCTGCTAATATTTACTTCTGCTACGTGTCACTCTCCTCTCTGTCAGCTTATTCTCAAGAAAAAGTTAAGAAATGAAAAGGATTATGTTTTTCCTTCAGACATTTATTTATGAATAGCACATTTTTAGACACTTAAAATGAAGGTGGTTGTTTTATTTTTTTTTTTTTTGAGAAAGAGCATTCCAGATCCCTGAAGTGAGATAGTGAGAAGCTCAGGTTGAAGTAGAAGCACTACTTTAAGTGCACATGAATGACTTTTCTACCCAGCCACTGCACTTCAGTGACACACAGAGCTGCTCTGCACTGCCAGGGCTCACATATCCATGCAATCAGAGGTTATTGTCAGCAGCAGAGAGGGAGGGGCAGTGCAGTCACATGCAGGAGCATTCAGAGAAGCAACACTTGAGAACCACGGGGGAGAGTTCACACAAAGTCTACCACAGTTAGAGAAGAAAACCCACTCTGCTCGATTTGCTGCATTGCCCCGGCTGAACCAGCGTCTCCCAGGCTGTTCCCTGCTCTGACAGGAACAGCGTGAGAGCACACTGTCCACAGGGAGCTCTTCGGCTCCAGGAATGACCACCAAGGTTTGCCATTTGCATTATTCAGAGCTGCACATTCTGCTCCTGTCTCACTGACCAAGTCAGGCTTGGGACTGTAAAAAAAATTACAAATAACGGGTTTGCAGTTTTCTGCTTTACAATCCACTAGAACAAGAAACAGTTGTTGACATGTACACAACTTTATTTTAAGGACACAGCAATCACAACAACAGAAACAGAACCATTACTTTAATACTGTAAGCTTTCCTCTGGGAACTGACTTGCACACAGTTAGATCCAAAAGCGTTTGAAACAATATCTTGGGGGAAAACACAGCAAACCTTAAATATATTAACTTCAAACTTTATGTGCTTATCTCCTCTTTTTGGTAGCTGGTGGCAGTTAAAGCTTTTCAAAGTCATGGCCACTTGTACTCATTGCTTCAGGGTGCATTACCCTTCCCATGAATAACACGGTGCCTGTGAAGAAAGAGGGAAGGGAGGATGGAAAGATGTCAGAACTGAAGTTAAGTTTGAGGTTATGAGATAACGAATGCCCATTATAAGCTTTAGAGCACGTGGTGTGTGATTTTCAGAGGAACATGTGTCTCAGAACCTGGTACCCATGAAAGGCAATAGTTTGACACCATAACCAATCCTGAGCACTTGGGGTTGTCTTTGGAAGGGTCTTTTTTCCAAGAGGTTTCTAACCTTAGATTTCCAGATTAGCAACAAGCTCTGAGGCTTTAACTCCAGTTGTTGGCAATCCCTCTCTCTCTCCGTGCAATGACAAGGCCTGTGCAACGTTAAGAACTGCCCCAAAGCAACCAGGTTGTACTCTGTTCTCATTTGAAGTTTTCTTTTCGGGGAGATTTTTGGATACTGAGTATAAAAAAAGGGCAGATACCCTTCTCCAGATGTATTTTTTGCCTAGTATGTCTACAACAGCAAGGATACTCAATTCAGTTTGGTCAAAAATCTCTCTCAGAGTTGGTATCCTGCCTTGTTTCAGCTGGGATCAGGTTAGTTTTCCTCCTGGTAGCTTGCACAGTTCAGTGTTCCTGAATAAAGTCACACAAGTGAGTCTTCCCAGCTGGACTGCAAGCTTTGCTGCAATCCAAATGGTTTAATAGACATGGATTTCTGGGCTGGGCATCTCAAACTCAGACACAGCAATGTTTTGTCATCCAGGCACAGCCACGTCGTTAATACAAATTACAAATATGAAACTAAGGAATTACTTAATCACTGCCCATTTTGCTGGTGAGGGGTGTTCTCAACCCTCACCTGCCACAGAACACTTGGAGAGAACAACACAATTATTCATAGCTGTAATATCTGTCCATTATGCAAATCATTTGGTACTGGGAATGTATTTCACTGGTCTTACTACGGCCAAGCTCTGAGGGAATGCAGGGATTGGGGATGTTCAGGGCAGAAACACTGTGTACTCCGAACAAAAATGGTGAATTTTCCTTCCCTGGGGTTTTAAATCACATAATTGGGAATGTTTTTCAGGGTTACATCAGATTTTGGTGTCTTATTCTGGAGAAACATTCAGGGGGCATAGAAAAGGTGAGTCTTTCAACATTAGGTATTTTAAAGGAAAATTAATAGTTCAGGAAATGTCATAATAATTAATGAAAATTCATTAACACAAGCCCAGTTCATTGATCAAAACATGCAATTTTCTTTGGAATACTTGATGATGTGTTGTGAAAAACTCAAAAGAGTCTGCAATATTCTCACCTGTTCTTCTGTTTCTGACCAAAAAGAAAAATGGATGGTCAACTATAACTTGGGGATACAGCACTGCCATTCTGCTGATGGCAATCATTCCTACAGGAAAAAAGAACACAGGCAACTTGTTAAACAGCACTGCACCTTCTCCTGCTCCTCATGAGAGACACTTGAGCAGCTCGTGGGCAGCCACAAGTCCCACACTCAACACTAAGTGCCACCAAGACACAGCAGGACAGTATTAACTGAAAATGAGAGAGACCTGCAGAGTAATTTTGGCTTTAAGAATGATTAACAATGCAGAGTGGTGCAATTTCCCAGGCTGAGGGAGCAGCTTATAAATTTTAAGATGCAGAATGTTCAGAGGAGTTACGACTCCCCCTCACTCGTCGAAAGGCAGTGAGCTGAGCCTCAGCAGCCAGCACTGCTGACCTGCTTTACACAGCCCCAGCCTGAGGGGCACAGGGAAAGGCAACCCTCAATAACTATGGAATGTGCAACAATTAAATGGGCTCATCCTGCAGCTTTTATATTGAGTTTATAAATAATGCAGAGGCTGAAAGTAAAACTAACGGAGAATCAGGCAGAATTTGAGTCTGTTATTTTTATTTGGAAATGTATGGGATTTCTCCAGGACATTATTATTAATTCCCAGTGCCTCATTTAATTTTACATTTTCCCTGCACTGTTCATAAAGACTCCAGCATTGCCAGGGATCTCTGTCCATATTAATGGCACAATTCAACCCAGAGCAGGGAAGCAATTTTCCCTTCCCTCAAAGCCTGGTGTAAGTGGAGGCAATTAGAAATTAGCTGATGATACATATTGGCCAACTAATGTAACTTAATTTCAGTAAAACCATGTGATAATCACGTAAACCAGCCAACTACCTCCAGCATTAATAGGGGCCAGCAATGGTTTTGTATTCAGCACTTCCCATCTTGCATCTCTGAATACGAGCTTAATTAAAATGCAATTGCAACAATTCTCACCTCCTTCTAACTATTCTGGATCAAATGCCTCTGACCATCTCAATTAGCAGATAAAAATGATGAATACTAAAGTTCCACAAAGAAAATATAAATTGCAGTCTGTACTCTCCTGACAATCAGAAGGAAAATGAGCAAGAAGAGGTTTCTCACAGGATGCTCAAAATTCTTTGTGAAACACAACGTGTAGAAAAAAACACCAACCCTTCATTTCCAGAACTCTCTCCTGAAAGCAGTGCCTTGCTGTGCTGTGTCTCCATCCTATTTAGCTTTCCTGGCTGTACAACAAGTCAGCTTAAAAAAATTAATTAACACAGAATAACCAGACATTTGATTTAGTTCTGCTTTTCAGTCAGGTACCTGAGGCAGCAGCAGCTTCTGATCCTTCCTCATTAACTTCTAGAAACGCCTTGTGAAATGCCTTTGCCAGGTAAAGTTCCTTGTTATCTGGAGAGGAAAAGGAAACATATTTCAAGTGCCTCAACAGTAAGAGTGAGGTATATAAAGAAACCCCCCAACGCTGTTATTCACCTTCTGTACCAGGCAGAGAAGGATAAGCGCTTTGTTGCATTAAAATACCTTCTGCCAATACCTTTAATAGCACCATTTACCTCACTTTTAAATTTGTAATGCTCTCCTGCACTATGGATATTAAAATAGCTCAGGAATGCCTAGAGCACCACTATTCCAGAGAGGGGAAAAAACAATCCTTGAAAACACGATTTTAAATACAACTACTGGAAAAGAGGATTTTGACATTATATAGCAAATACTTAAAGAATTTTATTTCTGTGTTAGGTACAATATAGACTTCCTCCGGGAAAATCAGGTCTTTTCTTTCTTCTTCCATTACATTTTGAAGAAGCTGAATATAAATATTTATTGCCAAAACCACTGTGGTCTTGTTTGTTTTCCATCCTTCTTTGTCAGTATTTTAATTTCAGTCTGAGCCTGCTCCTGCTTAAGTCAGTGAGTGTTTCATTACTTTCCTTCAGTGGAAAGGATCAGCTCTATTGGAACACTCCCTAGTTCTAATAGTAAATCAAGTCAAGCCCACAAGAAAGACGAGTCTGAGATGTGTCTCCCCAGCAGATCTCGTTGCAGCCACACACACTCAGCACTGAAGGAAAGCTCCTGCTTCCCTTCAGTGACACCAGTGAGAGCCCCAGCGATCCCCCTTGGGACTGGGGGTGGTAAAACATACAGGGGGCTGCTAAAAACTGTACTAGTTCTAGGCTTCAGTTCCAAGGGCTTGGTAAAGCTGTCCTGAAAGCTGGGCTCAAGTTTGCCCCCTGTTACTTTGAAAAATGAGACATGCAGCACCTTCTTATCTTTAACGTTAGGCAAAACTCTTAAACCAAATACAATTTTATGTTTAATGACGAAGAGATTCCCACTTAGCCTAACTGCATTTCAATCCATTTTTTTGTTATCACAAAGCCTGCTCCAGGGACCTGTAACAGCCCCAGAAATCCTTGGTATTTTCACCCCCAGTGCTTTATTCTGCAGTATGGTGGCACTTCTGGAACTCGAGGTGTATTCCTGGTCAGAACACTTTGCACCTCAGAAGACTGGACTCCACCTGATGAGGTCAGAGACCCTAATTCTGACAGCAGACATACTACCATTTGCCACTGAGAATAAAAGTAGGTCTACTTGTGAATGTATCCAGGATGTGAGTATTAAAACCCCCAACATTTTAAGGTGACAGGAACACAAGTGTCATTGAGATGAGACCAGTGCACCCAGTTAGACCAGCACACTGCACCAGCTCTGGCATTGCTGTTGTTTCAGAAGCAGGTACAAGTCATGCCACAGATGAGAACTACAGCACAACTCACAGGAGAAAAATCCTCTCACCCAGAACGTGCCTGATACCCTAAACCAAGTTCCTAAGGCCCCGAATATACAGAATGCCTTTATTCAATGTAGTATAGATAGTTGTCATTGCTCTGAAAGAATCTGATTATTTTTAATCCTACCAATCTCATGACTCAAAGGAATACCCAGCAAAGATCTCTGTGGATAAGTTTTCCATAAGAAGCACTTTCTATTTGTTTTCAGTTTGTTGCCTTTCACTTCATTGGATATCTTTGTCCTTGGATGATGAAAAGAGCAATTCCACATCCCAAATTACTTTCTCTAGATTTTCTCTTTATATTGCCACGATCACATCCTTCTCATTCATCTCTCCCTGAAGTGAATGAATCTATTTTCATATGAAAGCACAATGTTGTCACAGGGTTCAGGCAGCTTCCCTTTGATGCAGCTGGTGATTGTCACATCACTGACTGCAATACTCCAGTATCCCATCTCCTCATGGTTATCCATCTTTCCTTATGGCTTCACTGGGGACAAGGTGGGGCTCACCTGAGTGTCTGCCATCACATCCTTCTTCTCTAGCACCTTCTGCAAATGTGGATTTTTATAAGAACCAACATGATTTGACTGTTAACATCTCAGGGCAGTGCCATGGGGATCTCCTGCCAAAGTTCAAGCCTCGTGCAGGACCCAAGCCTAGATCCCCCCTAAGGAGTGGGAGGGATCTGACGCTCACTCCTAATGTCCGTGACTCCGTTAGCATCACACTTCATTTGTCATTACACTCCATATGTCTGCAAACTCCCACTCAGCTGCCAACTGGCTGCTCTGCAAGTCTCATTTTAAAAAAAATCATGTTGCTTTATTGGCTCTTCTACCTTAGGCTGTCCCAGAAAAATTATATGTACGTCAGTCAAGACTTCGAAGAGCCATTTACTGGACTGATGCTCTTCTAACCACTTTATACTGTGAAAGTAAGTCACTGAGATCACTGCTCACTGTCATGCAGGTCACCTTGCATTAAAAGCAGCTGCCATTTAGGACTCTATAAAACAGTAAGAAGTATTATAATCATTTGAAAGAGAAGGAGAATTTTAATATGAAATTCGTTCAAGGGTAAGTCTTAAGTGGTGTCAAAATACTCAAGCAGTAAGTTTATGTGCTGCATAAATGCTAAAAGCCCAGATACTAGAAGTTGTTTCAAGATTATTTTGAACACCTGATGGAATCACAGATGCAAGTAAATACTGTCAAGTCTTTTGCTGAAAGTGAGAGTCAAAATACGTGTCACCTGCCAGCCAAAGAGGAACATCCTCCTACTCACCTGGCAGAACTGACAAGGAACTTCATTTCTGCAAGGGAGTAACATTTGAAATGTTCATCTGGATTAGGACTTTCTCTTTGGTTGCTCAGAATCCAGACGTTCCAGAAGGTAAAGCCAATTCCTCTATTTCCATTTTTCAGATTGAGTACAAAAAGCAAAAAAATTCTGAATATTGAAAAATAAATCTGTAATCCTGCAATGTGACTTCTCTCCACTACCTCCACGTGGAATTTTGCTGAACTCACCCATCTGCCTGGATCTGTTTACAGGATTAGGGCTGCTGTTGAAATCCCACTGACTTTCCCTGACTGCAATGCAAAAGCAACGGGAGAGGAGGAGCAGCAAAGTGTTTTTAAACACAGCAGAATTTCTCACAAATCTCCTTAGATTTCATTTGTGATTTATGACTTCCTAAATTAAGTGTCCAGACAAAGATTTTGTTCCATTACCTGCATTTAAGGTTCCTGAAGTGCCAAATATTCCAGAGGGCTGACCCTGAGATGCATGGAAACTTCCAACTTCCACACCCACTCAGGTGTTTGTAAAAGCAAGCTTTGAACAACTTTTCTTCGTGATTATTATTTTCCCTTCCTCCCTCCACATTTCGCATGATGAAAATTAGAAATAGGAAACATATTCTAGATTTTAATTATTTAAAACTTCATTTCCATGGCATCAACAGTGGGGTTTTCATTAAAGACATTACTTCAAAAACACTTCTTGTATTCTTAATTTACAAATGACCTTCTGATCCCCTGGTGGCACATCTTTTTGGTGAAAAGCTGGCGAGTTCCAGTAAAACTCCTGAATTCTCTCTACACTGCTCTATGCTCAATAAACAAGTTAATCTTTAAATGGCAGAGGAGTTAATTCAGTCATGCAGAAGTTATTTTGATTTTATACAGTATAATTGTCAGAAGTATAAAACTTGAAACAAATCATTGGTCACATGGATTAAGGCAAAAGCACGTGATTCTTTCTGCCAACCTCTCCACCACAGAATTAGGCCCTGATATAATGATGAATTTTACATGGAATTAAATAAGACACAGGAGCTGCCTTTGTGGTTCCACCTCCCCTGTGCATTTTCCTTTGTCCTCAGTGCTTTTTCTCAAGTAAATAATTTTTTACATATATACACACACCAGAATTTACTGGAAAGCTGAGTGTTCTTTGAGGCTGCAGAGAAATTGAGGGTGTTTTTCTTCAGAAAAAGGATATTTCTTTGAAGAAGGAATTTCCATTTATTTCAATTCCTTTCATATTGGCTAACTTTAACTTTTCCCCCAGTTTCACTTGGAAAGTGAAATAAGCTGCATGATACACTACAAACAGTATTTCAAACTTAGCAAAAATGGAAGGATGTGAACATCACAAACGTTTCTCTGTACATTTTGGAGGAAGGTTTAACTTATTACCAGCATTTGGAATAAGCCACCCAGGTGTGACAGACAACGAAGAACAGGGATTGCCCATCTGCTGAGGGTCTACCTGGCTGGTTGGGCAGCAACACACGGAGCAAAACAACCCCAAAAACATACAGGGAGCAGCACAGAGGCACAAATGACAAGAGCAGGGACAGCAGGCTCGTACTGGTTCACCCTTCTAGACGGAGGAGAAATGGATTTCCCAAAATTCAGGTCTAGACAGACCATATTAATATACTGCTCACCTGGCTCCTTCTGCTATGGAAAGATGAATTAACTTCTCAGGCATTTTTGTGCCGCCTCAATACAGAGAAGCTGTGGCTGCCCCATCCCTGAAAGTGTCCAAGGTCAGGTTCGACAGGGCTTGGAGCAACCTGGGCTGGTGGAAAGGTGTCCCTGCCCATGGCAGGGGGTGGGACTCGATGGGCTTTAAGGTCCCTTCCAGCCCAGACCATTCCATGATTCTCTGAGCAACTCTTAGAAGGTATTAAAAGCATAAATATCTCATTTCTACCTGAATTTTTAAACGCATTGGATGTCTCAACTTCTGAAAATTAAGTGTTGACAACATATTGCAACAGGCAGGCAGCACGTGTGACTGAATTGCTTTTATCTCTGAACTCCTGCCTCTGCTGCCTCCATAGCACAGGTATCTGGGGAGATGACTAATTGTACAGCAGCTTAATGCTCTTAATGCTGGGAACAAACAGCCTCTGGAGATCCAGGATGACAACCCCCTTGGTGTGGGAATGCCATCTGCCAGCGAGGCACAGCCCTCATGGGGATCTGCCTCCTGCATGGTATCACGCTGCCTCCAATTTCTAGTGAGATCCAGGTGTGAAATACTCAGAGTGAACTTTCCCAGGTGAAAAAAAGGATTTCTTCATCCACCTTGAGAGACAAGAGAAGAACCTCTTACCAGACATGGCAGTGAGGTCAGCACTGCTGCTGAAGAGCTCTGTAATTCCCAGCCCTCTCCAGACATCCTTCAGATCAATCTCCTGCTCTACTGTGAACCTGGAGGATGGAACAGAGAACCACAAAGAGCCACATGTAAGCATTACTCACTGTTATTAGAAGATTCAAATTTCTAGGTGAAAACCCCAAGATAAATAATGCAAAGCAGGAGATTCACTGCTACTGACACCTTCCAAAAATGCTTATAAACGAATTAGTTTACTCACAGCTGGATCCTTTTTCTAATACAGAAGCAATCAAAAACATGCTAATGGTATGTACAGCTCCTGACCATAAAACCTCAGTGCAAAATTAGGCAATAGTTAATGGAAATGCTTACTTTTTATACAAGAGATTTACTATAAAAACTGCATTTAATTGTACGCATACCAGAACAGAATATCAAATGAGGCAAAGAACAGCTGATTTTCACAGAGAGCTGTGGGCAAAGGAGTAGAAAGTAAGAAAGATACCCCATTTTTACTGTGACAGTATAAGCAAAGACCAGCAGCTATGAATATAAAGCATTTCTGACTCAGCTTCTAATTAGTCTGGTGGCAAAACTGTAATTGGGTTTTGATTATGAGTAAACAACAGGGAAAACAAGTAATTGTCAGTGCAAAGGCACACGTGAGTGTAATGTGGCAGGATTTCAGGGTGAGCTTGCAAAGCCTTGCTCTAGGCAATGTTACTGTGCTGGACAGACAAACTGAGAGCTGAGGGCAGGATTTGGGGCAAAAAATTTCCAATCGCTGCTTTTCAAACAGCATAAAAGCTATGTCTGGTGTCAGTAAGACCAAAAAAAAAAAAAAGACTCAAGTCCTTTATGTGTGGCCAGAAACAGGCTGGACAGCTGGAGAAACAAAGAAATTTGTCAGAAAAATAATAACAACAGCAGCCCCAACTAGAACATACCAGATGTCTACAGGCACACACATGGGACTGACTGTAAGTGTTTGTTATGGGTGAGTTACAGGTTCTCTGGAGAACCACCAAACAAATTATTAGTGATTTACATTATGCTGACAGAGACTGGCGGTAACTATACAATGACAAAACACGTAGTCTAGAAGGTGTTGTCAGAGTTTCTCCAGCCACTGAGTCAGAAACAACCCAGCAGTTACCCTGCAGTCCTTAGCGATGGGACAAGTGCGTGCCAGAACCAAATAAAATAGTGTTTCTGGGCCATCTCATTTTTCAGGATTAAATTCCCCCCATCACACGGAAGAACAAGTTCTTTTCAGGAGAAAGTGTAGCCCAGAGCTCTGGGCAGAGCACAGCTTGTGCACAGATCCCAACTTGTGCAAACGCGGCAGCTTGGAAAAGAGAAATCTGGACATCAAAACAGAACTGGGTAAGAGTCAAGTGGAGCCTCCTCACTTACACAGAATGAGAAAAATCCAGTACCCAATCCACATTCACAAGGAACCTACAAATGCCACTGGAAGTCAAAATGATGGAATAATTATCAGTCATTACCCACAGAAGAATTTTAGGAGTTAAAATAAGAGCTGGAGATAGTTCAGGACTGATAAATCACTGGTGGCATCACAAGTGTTCGTGTACCTTGTGCAGAACAATTCCAGGACATGCCTGGAATAAAAATAAAGGAACTGATTCTTGTGATTTTATTGCTTTGGCACTTCTCAAAAGAATCAGAAGAGACCAACAAAGATTTAAGCACTGGAGGAAGCTCTTCACGGTGTTCTGGCAAGTTCTGCATCAGTCAGCGTGGAAGTATTGGTTGAAAAGAAGAAAAAAGAAAAAGGGGGGAAAAAGGGCATTATTTTAATGAATGAGATGTAGGTAAACACAGGATGACCTGAAAATGCACAACAGGATTTCAGGAAATGGAAATGTATCCTGTTAGCTTTCTTTTCCCCTGGAAAGCTGTGGACACTCACACTGGTCAAAACCCACCTTACAAACAGAGCAGGCAAATGAATGTTAAAATGCATTTGATAAAAATTTCAGTGCTCTGTGTTTGCCTTTTTGGCTTTTGTGTCACCCCAGTATTAAACCTATTAAGGTTTCAACACGATTTACGTAGGAACTAGCAATGTCAAACTAGTAAGGAGTATCAGGGCAGGAAGGCAGCACATAAAGTCTGCATGAAAAGCAAAACTGGAGATAAAAAACAAAAAAAATAACTGCAAAGAAAGCACTTTTTTCCAACTGCAGGAGTATCACTGTAAGATACAAATGGAAATCAGGTGGGTTTCAGTCTCTGGCCCATTAGACAGGAAACACAGATCTGCCAAGCCATGAGTTGTGACCCAGAAAGCAAGTGTGGCAGAGGATGCCTTTCCATACTGATCAGGGAGGGGTTTGGGACATGTTTTGGGTAAAAAATAAACCTGTAAAGCCTCAGTTGAATAAGGATCTGGAAAAAGGGAAAGCAAACGAGTTGATTGGTTTTATTGTTGAAGAATCCCAGTGTGAAGGACAGTAGCAGCCACTTAAAATAGAGGCTCTGTCCCTGACTGAAACCTCTGGAAAGGCAAATTCCAAGCAGGTGCCCGGCTGAAGGTCTATACAATAACTACAGAAGTGAGTTCCTGCTTCATTTGACATAAAAAGCAGCCCAAAAATATTACAGCAGCTGTATAAATATCAGATGATGCCTTTATGAAAACAAAACTAATTACTTCCCTTCTCCTCTCTTTTAGTTTTGTCCTGTGGTAAAACCCCACTTCAAACCACTATTCCAAATAGCACTTCCCTTCTTTTCTCCCTTGCTCTGAAAAGCAGTGAGAGTTACAGATAAATTATTAACAAGACTGCCAATATTTTAGCTGACATCAGAACCAGCCTTTTCTGAGAAACAACAGGCTTGCTTTACACCGGGAAATTTAATTTCCAGGCTCTGCAATCCCATGTAAACAGTCAGGGTGAGTTATCCTCCATCACATTTGGATTTGTGTGCATTCCTCACAGACAGTGATGTCGCTATTCAAAATCAAAGCTGACAACCTAGAACACTGAACTGACATTCCAGCTCATTTCCCAGGCATCTGCTGCACCTCCAGACTTTGGGAATGCCGAGTTCCACGATGCCACCCCTGACATGTGGTTATTTGCAGTGTTTGTTGCATATAATGAACCAGATGGTCATATTTTTGTTACTCACAGTCTTTTAGGTGCTTTTGATGCTAAAAATACTAGGAAAAAAATCAATTTCAATCCTTTAGTATCAGAAATCATGGAATAGTTGTAACTGGGAGCTGTAAAAACCACAAGGGGAAGTCTGAGAAACAGAAGAGAAGATTAGATGGAGAAACCAGCAAAAAACTCTCTGAAGAGTTCAGCAGAGAATCAGGATATTTTAATGAAATTTAAAACCTGCACAAGCATTAGACTAAAATGATATATTTACGTCACTGAGAGTTCTCTGTAGTTCTGTATCTGAGCCTTTAGGTTTTGCAGAGAGCATTAACGTTCCACATCAGGCCATCTTTCTTCTATTTTACAAACTTTCAAGACAGAAAGGAAAGATAGCTCCATCTTTTATGATGGTGTGCAACCCTTCCAAAATGCTGAATCTCTCCTGATTTTCAGATGCTCAGGATTCCCAGAACCAAGAAGGATCAGGGGACACTGTCTAGTCACACAGCAGAAATATGACTCATCCCAGAGTGTATCATTTCAAAAATTACTGAGGGTTCCGAATGAGCCAAAGCAAGAAAATTCCAGGGTTTCAGATTGGTTCTAATAGATTCAATTCTGCAGAACAAAAGGCTCCATTGCTTGACATCAATATTCTTGCTTGGAGGACTGGCTCTGAGGAGCTGGAGCACTATTTTTACCCAGCAAGCAGCCCCTACAGTGCCAAGCTGCCAGCTGATATCAATTCCAACATTCCGGTTGGAATTTCAGCTGCGTTGTCCCGAGGTGCAAGAACCAGCCTGAATGATTTAATAGCCTGAAAACAAACAAGCAAGAGAGCAAAAAACCCCACTGACAGCAAAAGCAACCCAAAATCCCCCATTCAGCTGCTCTGGCCAGGTGGAGAAATGGAGGTTGTGGGTTTTCCTCTGGCAGGATCCCTCTTTCCAGGGCTAAATATGGGCTGCATAGTTGGGTTAGAATCAGTGGGACAGCTTTTTGCCTCTGATGTGACTGTATCTCAAGAACATCCAGCACTGGGCCCATCCATTCCTCATGAAAAGGGCACTTGAGACAGCAAGTTAAAGAAAAAGACAGAATTTTTGTCATTTGGGTTTAGATTTTTGTTGGGTTTTTTGAGTCTTTTTGGTGTCTGGGGTTTTTTTCTTTTTGCTTTTAGAGAAAACAACCTGCAGCTAAAACCACTTATTTCAGTACTGTCTAAAGCATTTCAAAAATATTTTAAATGTACAAAAAAGGCAGGTTATTGTCGAGATTTGGGCATAGTGGAACAATCCTTAAGAGGAGATCTGCAAACTGTAGCACTGCTACGAGGTACTAGTTCCCTCCTATGCTCCTCAAATAATTTACGTTACAGAGACAGCTTTGTAAATTAGATTCATGGTCTGTTTCACTCCTATGCAAAAAGTGGATTAAAATGTTGATCATTTTAGTCTGGGTTAAGCTGGAAACAATGATTTGAAAATGAAAATGAGAAAGTATAATTTAACAATTCTGTACAAATCTCTCCTTTGCTATTAAGAGGAATAATACCCAATTTCATTTGCACACAGATAATGCAGACAGAAATTGCAAACTTGTGATTAACTCTGCTTTGGCTCGTCATTCAGGTCCTATTACAAATGTATAAGTTTAAAAAATGTTCACTTTATAATTGGATAGCATCTTTCAAGATATAAAAATTTAATTTTATTCCACTGCTGCTTTCAATTTCTCAGTGGACAGAGCCCGGAGGCCACATTTCATAACATGTTTTTCTGAGTCAGAGCATCAAATATTTATGAAGTGTTTATTTAGAGCATTGACAAAATCCTGTAGATCACCTCTGAATCCCTAATGGAAATCCAACACCTTGGGAGCATGCAATTAATCTTTGGATTTGTTGTAAGGAGACTGCAGCATTACTATTTAGAATTTCAGGCTCACAATCGTTATCTTTTACAACGTGAAAATCCGGCAGGTAATTGGCACGTGGTTCTACCTGGTTTGCCTCTGTACAACCTTAATTTGCAAGTGTTTTAATTTGCAAGTGTTTATCAAGCTCTTTGAGGTTCTTGGATAAGAGTGACAGCCATTACAAGTAGCCTGAAGGCAGAATAAACAAGGACATTTTATGATCACACAAACCCCAGGGCTCAAACTCACATCTGAGAACCTGGCTCCTGGAGTCTCTGCCTTTGGGTGGAAGCAAACAAAACCCCAAATCACCTCTACGAACTTAATTCAAGTCATAAATATAATTAGTATGTTTTTGATGCCATTGATGTATTTAGATACGTAAGATTCTTAAATGTGGGAGCTGGTTTTCACAGATCCTCCGTAAAATCAATGGAGAGGGACTTCTGTTGTGGATCTCACACTCTAGAAATTCTTTGAGAGATGTCCAACTTCAGCAGCTGATGCACAGGCTGTGAAATGTTCCAGGCATAAAAGGAAAGCTTAAGGGATGGAAGAACCCTCAGATTTTGCCTCTAATTAACATCTCGGTCAGGTTTGCCCAGGTCTGCAGGAGAAACAGCCTATAAGAAACTCCACTCCCCTGTGTCTCAGTGGACTTTCTGAAGCCCCTGGGACTTGTAGCTCCAAGAGAAAACAAATAAACAAAAACATCCCAGGAATGGTGTATAGTAGGTTCAGTTTGTATAAAACCTGCAATGCAGCTCCTTGCTGCTCTCCCTGCTTCTTCAAAGGAACAGTGACTTAAAGAGAGAAACTCCCACTATGGGGCAGTGAAAAACAGCCCCAAAATGCTGCTGCTGTTCCCTCACCACTCTGCCTTTGAAGCTGGACAGAGAAGTGGAATTCCATCTCCATTTGCAATCAGGGCACGCTGACAGCACCAGTCCACCTGAACCTAATTTATCCTGGCCAGCCTTGTTTATTGAGCTCCGCTGCAGTCAGTGGCCCTTGCTTTGGAAAGGAAGCTGATGGACTGCAGGGAGTCTTAACTTGTGAAATGTGAAACTCAAATCTCCAACTCACCTGAAAACAACTATTTTAATGATTAAAAGGATTCACTATAGTTTCTTTTTTCTGCTGTCATGTACCCACTGCACAGAGCCACAGAAACAAAGTAAGGAGAAGTGATTCCTTTCAAACCTGTGCCCTGTTGTTACAAAAACACTTCCATGAAATCCATTATGAATCACTTGCAGGACACCGTGATCCAAGTGTACATTATTAGTGACATTTGGTGGTAAACAACTCTGCTACTAAATCAGGCATAGAGCATGAAAAATAATAAGAGGTGGATGAAGCAGGGATCTAGAAAAGATCCCAAGTGCTGGATGTGAGCAAATTGCCACTGAGCACCCAAAACCGTGCCTGTAAATGTACTGACAGAAGTTTCATCCCTTCTACTATAATGTCTTGTTATTCTGTTGCTTCTCTAAAGAAAAAGCAAGCAGCACTTTTTACAGCAAAGAAAAGCCCCAAATTGACTGGAATTACCTCTCAACACTCAAGCATTTATATCTACACAGACATACACTGCTAGAACTTCTTAAAATAGCAGCACATAGAAACTTAATTAGCACCTAAATGAAACATCTGATAGTTCAGACCTGCAATATTTCTGTGGCTCCTGTCTAAATGGAACTTCTCCATAATGACTCTGCAGTACTCTGAGCATCATTCCAAGTGGATACACTCCTGGTGAGAAAACTTTCCTCTCTGGAGCTCTTATATGCAAGGGATACAAATGCAGTGCTCAAATAAGCACCATTCTGCATTGCACCCCCAGGCTTTCTTGTCAAAGCGACCTTCATGTGGGTGCCCCACAACGACAGGCTTGGACAAGAGGGGCAGGTTTTCCCTACTCTGCTCCTCTGGTGGTTTTGGATGCAGTTTTCCCCCTTGAAGTGCCACAGGAGCACGGTCTCACCTCGGTAAATACACCTCCACTTTCTGCTTCTTCACAGAGTTAGCCCATTCATTAATCAAGGAGGCTTTGACCAGTGGTTCCAGTGTGACCAGGGGAACCTCCTGTCTGGAAAGGACGATCATCATACTGATCTCATCTCCCTCATAGGGGATCTCCAGAACCTGATAGATGCCACCTGCTTCGTTGGAGCCATCGCTGAACTCTCCTAAGAACAAAACAAAAACAGCCATTAGAAGACTTTCCTTTGGTTTTCACTGGAGATTGGGGAAAATAGAGCCTGATAATAGGCAGAATGTACCAGATATTGGAACTAAGACTGACCCTACTTATTCTTTGTAAAATTTATATTGGTTTCTTCATCAGAGGATTTGAGGCTTACATTTGAGTTCTTAAAGAATACAAGCTCATGCAATGGCAGTGTGTAGGTAATCACACTTCCATGACCTAACTTTCACTGGTGAGACAGAGAAGCCTAAAATTTAAGGCTGTCAAGACTTTCATGGAAATGGGCAGAGGTTTTTTTATTCAGGAGAGATAATTTTTCAGTGATGAGACTGAGTGAAATGCTGCCAATGCCAGACACCATGAGCTCAAGCTCAAGATAAAAATGATCATTAGTTCTACTATTCAAAAAACCCCTATTTTACCTTTCCAAGGATATTACAACAGTTATGAGCAAATATTATTCATTTCAATATTTAGCACAGGACAAGAAAAATATTTTTGTGATAAGCAGGACTAGCTTGAGAATTGTAAAGAGGTTAAATACAATGGATAAACACTCTGAAATCCACTATGTGGCACCAAACAGGTAATTATAAATGTTTCCTAGTTATAATACACACATTAGGAAAAGACACCAAAATCTGACTCCCTTTATTGGGCAAACACATGAACAATTCCAGGTGAAAGAAGAGACAACAGTTCAAATTAATAGTACTGCAACAAGCCCATTAAGCCAAGACTTACTAGCTTTAAACCGCTAAAGGTCCAACTCACCATAGTAAAACTCTCCCTGTTGGTACATCATTGGAATTTGCACTTCACTTTCATCATCTTTAGTGAAAGAAAAAGTTCTTGTATTTTCAGGTCTGAACTGTGACTTCCAGTTGCCCTTAAAGTAGATTGCATTGATGAGAGCCAAATGAGTTAGAGCACCAAAATCTCCTGAAGACACAAAATCTTTGATCATACCTAAAAAAGAAACCCAACTGTCAGTCTGTGTGTCAAACCGAGCATTAAATCAAAACTTGAGACAGCTTGAAAAATGCAAGAAAATAAAAAGCTGTGCTAACATGTAATTTCCAATTCAGATGTTTCATTAACTCTCAAATGAAACTGCCAGTGTTTTGTAAACCTAAATCACAGTGTAGGTGCATAAACCCTTCCATCAAGCACATGTTAGTCAACTGTTTCTTGATCGCTGCTAAATATACCCCACAAGGAAAGCATATGGAGAAGGGTCACATATGGAATGTTTACACTGGAGCTATGACACAGTTCAGCACTTTCATCGTAGGGCCAGAACTTGTACAAACTTTGGCTCCAATCCAAAGCAGCACTTAAAATGGGTGCTTGATTTACAGGCTGTAAGTGCACCCATTGGAACTTCCCCTGGGCCCATTTTGAAGGAAGCATTCCATTCCAGTAGTGCCCTATTGGCTTCAAAGTAAGGACTACTCGTGACAACCCCACATAAATTCACAGCATTTGTTCCACTGACATCAGCTCTTGAAAAGCAAGAGGGAAAAGCCATGGAGCATCTGCTCTATTCACGGGAGGTATGGCAGCTGAGCAGGGCAGCTGCTTTGCTCCTGCTCCTGAGGAAGCCATTTACATCACAACACAGTCTGGGACCTGCTTGAGCTCATCTTAAATGGCTTCTTTTCAGCAAAATCATTGCCAGTTTGGTAAATTTGGTGCACTGACCAGATCTGTCACTGCTCTTGAAGAGTGACAGCCTCCTTCAGACAGCTTTCTATTTTGAACTGACATTGCAATGCAAGGTGTTAAAATAAACACATTCCTTGCTCTGATTATTACTCCGTAATCCATGGCTTAAAAACCAAATTAATTCTTTCTGGAGCATCTGATCCTGACTAAGTGGTGTGAAATTTGTGTATCACAGGATGGTATTTCTTCCGGGTTGCTCTTTGTGCTTCATTTTATCCAGAATGTTCTAAGGAACGAGGTGTGACTGATAACTGCCATGCTCACTTGGAGATGCAAAAAAGAAAAAGGAAACATTAAGAAGGAAAACACTTCCAGACTGCTGTTTCTATTTGGTACATCATATTCCCTTATGGGTTTTCAGCCACATCCTGTCAATACACTAATGAAATGCTAAGGATTTTTCTGCCCAGAGAAACCTTTGTCAGTTCTGGTTTCTGCTCTGAGCTTCCCATCAGGCTCATTGCGCTGGAACTGGAAACCTGCCTGTCCTGTGCCCCTTCCCCGTGGAGAAAATGGGCCTCCTCCTCTGTCAGAACTGGAGGGAAGGAGGTGGAGTGCTCAGAGACAGGCTGAGGGACTGTTACCATCCCAGCCTGATGCCATGAGCCCCCCAGCTGCCTTTGTTAGCCCTGCTTTTCCTTTTCCTTCAGACAGACACCGGGTTTCCCTGAAAGCACTTTGCAATCTGCTGCATCACTGACATCCATCTCTATCTGTAGCTGGAGATAAAGGGCAGAGTTTGTTATGAGCACAGGAACTGCCATGTTCTCTTGGAAAAAACCCAGATCATTGTCAAACTGCAATAAAAGCATTACATGAGGGTTTTTTTCCATGTTGGAGCCATACATTTCCAGAAAGTATTATGGATTCTTAAATGCTCAGGCTATGTGGGGATGTGTTAATTCCTTATGGGGATTCTGATCCCTTCACATTTCCAAGGGTACAACTATGTTAGAGCCAGACCCCCAGTGAGTTCCCCTTAAAATATCAACCCTCAGATGAACTAGAAGGAGATAATGCTTTGATCCCTGCAATGGGAGAACTAACTGCACTCCCTCACCTGGAGACTCTGCAGATATCCAGGGAATGTCTCCTCTCTGACAAGCCAAGCCAGCACTGCATCATGCAGCTCTCAAAGTGCTTATTTACAATAGAAATTTTGGGTTTACTCCCCTGCAGCAAAGTTGTGTTGTGAAACTGCTGACAGTCTTCCTAAAATCAACCACTCTCTCAACACATTATCTGCTTTTTTCACATTGCAAAAGATTCCATTACAGAGTCTGATTTTGTGCTTCAAAATTACCTTTTTATTCCCTAATATTCTATTTCTCAGTACCTTGTCACTATGAGTTCCTCAGAGAAGCAGTGATACTGATATTACACACATCCAAAGCACAGGCCAATAATTCCTTTGTGGACAAATTTTCTGCCATTAGCAACAATACTTATCTTTTTTTATAATTTAAAATACTATTAAAATGCCTAAAGTTAAAACTTTCTCATTCAATAAATGTCACAGATACTTTCAGAGAAGCAAACCATTCAAATAGATGCTACATGATCAACAATGACTAATATTACTTGTGACAGATCATTCCCACACAAGAGAAAATAGAAATACTAGAGTTCTTTTTATGGGAGGAGAAACTTTAGTCTCAAACAGAAGAGATAAAAGCCAAGGCAACAATTCAACAACACTGCAGAAATTTGGAAACAGAAACACTTCCTGCCGAAAGTGTCCAAAGGAATCCCATGGACTTACTGTTTGTGTGATTCTCCACCCACTTGTTGATTTGGGCAGCAACTGCTGCACTTTGGCTGAAATCCACATTCTCTACTTCAGCTTTAAAGTATTTTTTTACCAACTGCAGGAATTTGTCACTGACATGGAACCCATTCTGCACATACAGGGAGTTGGCAATATCCAGCACATAATGACTTTCCTGAGTAGTTGCCATGTCAGAAAGGTCCTTCAAGAAGATAAACTCTTCCCCTTGGAAAAAAAAAAAAAAAAGAACAGGTCCAGAAAACAAAGTTATTCTATGTTTTTTCTGCTGAAAATTCATCAGGACATTTTATTAAAAAAAAAAAAAAGTCTTTTTTAAATAAACTTGTTTCTAAACCTACACACACCTTCAGATAAGAAGGAATGTTCAACAAGAACATATTACTTAGAGCTTATTTTTTCTACTAGCTATAATTAGTATAATTAATGAGGCATTTGAATCCCATCAGAGGCAAAGCTATCAATGGAAATCCTTTCAACATAAAACAGAGCAATTAAAGAAATTATTCTTATGGGTCACATTTCTATGTCTTGCCACCACAAATCCTTAACAGAACTTTTGTTCCATCCAAAAAGCCAGCTCTTTAAGAAAAAATGGATTTCAAATTTTGAAACCAAGGACTGCCCACAGACTTCTCTATGCAAAAACCTGGTCTAGAATTTCCCAGGCTCCTTCCTGGGGCATTTGCTTGGGTAATGAGGAATCCTGAGCAGGACTGAGTCAGTCTGCTTTAGGATAGGAAGCTTGTACTGCTGCATCATATACCTGAAGCTGAAATTTCTAATTTAAAAAAACAACAAAATCAACCTTAAAAACTCACTGCAACAACATATTCCAAGCAGAAATTATGGAAATGCTCTCACTGAATGCCACTCATATAGAAGAGTAAATGGCCCAGCTCAAATCAATTGTATAACTCCTTCAGTTCCAGCTAAAGGATAATTGATTAATGTTTTAGAGACAAACTGTAGAATTAAATTTGTGCCTCCACAGAGAGGAATCATCCCTGCAGTGGTTCTGTTAAACACTGCTTGGTCACTGTGCTCAGAAATTCCACCCCAAGATCCTTTCACTGAACACTTGGAAGTCCAGTACTTTGTATGAATAAGAAACATCATTCAGGTTTCAAACCAGTTCCTTTGACACCAATATAAGCAATTCTGCTGAAACTACTGCTTTCCTTTCAGGTTTCAATATAATCCTTAAAAAGGCTGTTCCTAAAAATCTCCTTATATCCGTAGAGGCAAAGGCAAGCTTATTCTGCAGACAGAAACCCTGATGAACAGTTGGCTGCAATGGCTGAGATTCAGGTACCCAGGCCAGGGCTGTGTCAGCACCTCTCAGCTCACGCAGAACCCACTGAAACACGTTTCAGCATGTCCAGGCCATCACCAGGACCCCAAGAAACCCAATGATCAATAACCCCTGGACATGACCAGGCCACTTCCACCCTGGTTCAGGCATTGCCACCTGTTTCTTTAAGCCAAAGAGCCCCACAGCAACCCACAATTAAAAGGTCTCACCATTTTTTAAGCTGTCAAAACCCAAGGAATGTCGAATCTCTTTCAAAGTGGTTCCATGGGCTCCAAGCTCCACCATTCCCATGGCCAGGGCGATGCTCAGGGGAGAGAAGAGGATATTCTCATCTTCCCTCGTAGCTCGCAGCTGGTTGTAAATGTTCACAGAGAGCTCAGCAATGGTCTCATCAGGGAAACTGGTCTTGAAGGCTTCGCTTTGCAAAGCAAGCAAAGACAACAGTCCAAGGAAATACATATCTTGAGATTTTAAGATCTGCAAGATAAATTTTAGAGAAAATGAGTCAACTCTGTTTAAGTATTACAAAATTCAACTTGAGATAAAAAGAGTAAACTTTTTAGTTTTTAGTCCTACATGTGTGTGGAAAACACCCTGGTCAGAGATCAATGCACAATGCAGTTATTGGGAGGAGACACAGTTCAAACTCAAGCAATGACGGGTTCGTGCTTCTGTTCTTTTTCCCCAAGGAGACCCCAAAATCCCCTACTTCTTTCATTTGACCTTCCAGTGAGATGCCACTCATCCATCTAAGTCACTCTAAGCCCCCAACAGGTACAAATAGTTCAAGCACTGTAAGAGAGCTCGCTGACACAGTGACAAAGTTACTGTACCATGACGTTGCTCAGTTGCAGAACACATGGCAAGCAGCCAAAAATTCTTTGAAAGAAAAATCAATCATGCCTTGGTTACCAAATGAAACTGCATTTTTTAGTAAATAAAGTGAAAAGTTGGGTAGCTATGCTGGCTAGGAATCAACACCCATTGAGAGATTTCACAGGACAAAGTTACTGCACACACCAGGCAGAAAGGGTCTTGTGGAAACACGAAAGTAAACTAAATAGGAGAAAGGGTTAGCACTGATGCTTTTGACTAATCCATCCTCCAAGCTTTGCTAAAATGCTTCAGGAAGCAACAGTTCTCACTCTACTCCAGTTGAGCTCATCACACAATAACCGACAGTAAAACTCCAGCTCCTGGAGCAGTGTATGTCAACTCCATCCTTCCATATTTTTCCCTCGAAACTCCATGCTGCCTCAGCAAGTGACCCATGACTGCAACATGTCTTGGGTCAGACACACCGACCAAGAGAGCTTGTATTTCCATTCCTTCCCTTTGCCAGTATCTCCAATACAACAGAGCCAACACTCCTGGGCAGGAGGCTGGACAGGAGAGTACTCAAAGCTTTAGCCCAGCAGTGTTTCCATGCTGCTGTGCAGTGTGCAGGGCTCATCAGCACGGCACAGATTGTGTGCATGCTGCTGCTCCACTGAATCCATTAGTGTGCAGCAGCCCCAGTGCCTCTCCTGGGCCTGAATTTCCACGGGGTTTTATATCCATGGCACAAAGTAAACTTTATACAGCATTTATATTCTGCATTTCATCTTCAAAGCCCTATGTAGCACTATCTAATTCACTGACACAACACAATGATACATAATTTAAATGTTATTACTCAATTTTATAGCTGAGAAAATACAAAGAACAACTGGGTACACACACGTGGCTTGGCAGCAACTGGGCTGGCACTAGTTAAGATTCCTCCTGTCCCCCAACCTTGGATCAGCCTTTTGTTTAGTCCTGAACTGAGAAAATGGAATAGATGAATCATTGCAGCAATCACAGAGACTTCAGGGAAAAGGAGTGCCTTGCCTGTCTCCCGTCTCTCCTCTCCTTTCCAATGTTTAATTCCATATAGGTAAGAAATACTCCCCTTTTCCCAATTTCCAATAAACTCTCCTCTACACCGACATCACTTCTCTCTGGACCACCTGATCAACCTTGCTCTGATTCTTAGCAAGATATCCAAAGCCTCCACTGAAGGCTCCTATTCTGTTTAAGAATAGTCCAGGTAAGTCATACAAGCCTTCAATACTTACTGATGACACATTTCACTCACAGAACTCCCCAGCACTTCAGTGCTGCCCAATGGAAAACAGTCTGACCATCATTAGTTACTTCACAAACACTTAGACAGTTTTTTATAACAAAAAACATTATTCACACACTACAAACTTCCCCCACAACTGCTTTACTTCATAGCAGTTCATTTTTTTTAACTGGTCCATTTAGAAATTATTGACTTAAGGATATTAAGGTTTCTGTCATAGAAAATAATTGGATTTCTCTGTGATCAGGGGTATTCCAGATTTCTTTATTTAAAAAACCCCAACTCTCCCAATGTTACATAAGACCTCAGTCAGCCCATCACCATTACTAAACCTACATCACAAAGGTCTAGAGTGGCACCAAAAAGGGTATTCAGAGATAAGCAGAGGCTCATCTTCCTTTTGTTGAGGATGAACCGAAATTTGGGGACTCTCACATCCTGATCCACACAAACAAGCTGTGCAGCTCAATGTGGATGCAATTATACAGAGAGGCCAGCTTTTCCCTCCTGGACCAAGAACAGTTTGAGTTCACTTTGAGACCTGACATGGTTAAAACAGACATAAAATAATCTTCAGTTTTTGAAAGTCAAGGTCCCCAGCTCTTTAGTTGCAGAGGCAGCTGTTCAGCTCCATCACTGATCTTTTGTCCCGTGTGCTATTGCCAGACAGGCTTAAATAATTGCAGGGGGGAAGTTTATACATCTTAATTAAGTTCTTAATGTGCAGGTCAGACTGAATGCTAATAAAATATTTGGTATTAGACAATCTTAAACCCCTGAAATTATTTACAAATCAAAGTCATATTTCTTTGTGACCACTCTGGAAAAGCTCCTCATGCGAAATAATTAAGTTACAATACTTTTCATTATTTAGCTGGACAGAAAATAGAGTAAGTACATAGATGGAGGCAAATACAATTTATACTGAAATGCACTTAACAAGACAAAGTACCAAACTTCTGTTTTTAAATACATGCCAGATCCCACTGATGGCAACATAAGAGGTTGTGCAGAATTAAAGCTCCCAGTGGAAATGAATTAAAGTCTAACAATCTATATTTACCACTGCTCCTTTCACATCACTTCAGTCTAGAGGCTTTCTAATAGGGGTCACAGAGAAGCTCCCCATTCACCTGGTTCAGGGAAAAGGAAGCTATCCAGGGAGGCAGGAATGGGCACGTGGATATAGGCAGGGATGCGAGCAGCTCTTTTGCTGGCATTGCTCTCTAAAGGTATTTGTGAAAATATAAAATGAGTACAATGCAAGGGAAGGTGATTTAAAGCAAACTGAAGATCTGGGGGTGATGGTCAGCAGGGAAAAGGCTGTAAAACACCCCAGGCATCTGATCAGTCCTTGCCAGCCAGGATGAAAATGGTCTCATCCATCTAATCAGAGATGTCTGTAGTAAATTCTTCAGCTCAATTCTTCTTGCACTCCTGGTACATGAGTACGCTGTTCTGACAACAGGGAATCCAGCCCTTAATTGTCATTCTAGTCAGAGCAGTTACTGCTTCCCTGATCCTGCCTCACTTCAGGCTATATTCCTTCTGGTTTTATGCTTCCTCATGCCTCCTCACATGGGAGGGCTGGATCCAACCTACAGCTGAGCACTAATTACGGTGCAGCAAGTTCCCAGCATCTGTCTCTTGCAAGAGTAAGGGGCACCCTGGTTTGTTACTGCAGCAGCACTGAGAGCACCTTTAAATGGACTGTACCCTCTTCACAAACATACTTTAAGTGAAGGAAGTGAGGTGAAACATTATGTAATACACCTCCAGGAAATTAAACAGTTCCTATGAGTATCATCAAACTTTTTACTCAGTCTTTTGTCTCTTTCTCAGACATCCCCAGCATAATCTGCCAGTGCTGATCTGCATCAGTGCAATCCAGTTAAATAACACTGCAGCAGTGGAAAAGGAGTCAAAGTCCCCACTGAGCAATGTTAAAAAATCAAGAGCCATCAGCTTCAAATGTTACACTGCATTTTGCATTTATTGGCTACATATACGAATGAAAAAAGCTGTTAAAAATATTTTCACTCCTCAATCATGCAGACGTTCACACCAACAATATGAATTCCTCATCTGAGGGCCAGTCTCAGACAGAGAGAGAGAGAGTTTTGTTTTATTTTAGCTTAATTGATGCATGAACACCTCTTTCCTCCAGGGCAATGAAGAAATCAGTGCAAATATACAAACACTTCTTGCAAAAACCTCTTTCTGAAAAACAATTGTGTATCACAAACTATTGCTTGCTGCAGAGGTTTGTCAGAGTATTAGTTTTGTTCTTGCTTGCAACTGTTCTCGGGGACAAAAAGCAGTGACAGAACACTAAATAACAAGATTCCAGATATATGTCCTTCAGCAGGTACTTGCATTAAGGTCACAACTAGCTCAGTTCCCAGGAAACTTTTTCATCCAGAATTTCAGAAATCTGCTGCAAAGATGAAATCAGTCCTGAAATTCAGCCGGGCACATTCCCACAAGTGGTCACAACCAGCTCAGTGTAGGGGCAGGATTCCTGTTCTCCTGCCCTTGGCCAGCCCAGATGTGCTCCTCCGCACAAGGAATACTCGTTTTTGTAATGTTTGAAGAGAAACATTCATATGATAAACACAGAAGTGCTTATCTCCAGCTCCTGCCTCTCCCGAGCATACGGCTGGGATGACTAAGAGGAAGCAGAACAACATCGCCCCCTCACACCCACAAACCCTGAACTATTCGGTTCATCACATGTGCTCTCAGGAAGATGCAGAAGGGGCAGGCATTCTCTGCAAGACAAGATATTTTGAGAGGTATCATATCAACAAACTCCAACGGAGTTCACAGACACAAAGTACCGTGAAATTTGAAACAGCAAGAACTGGACTCTGCGTAGGAAGGTGCCAAAAATTCAATTAGGGTTGCATTCTAGTACCTTGTACTTGTCAGACAGGTTGAAAAAATGGGTTATAATTTCCTTGTCTTTAACACCTCTACAGACAGAGGGTTTAATAAAGAAACTCATTTATGGCTTTAAAAGCTTACAAAATAAAGCTGGTATATATATATTGCCTTAGTTCCCCAGTACACAGAGACTAAACTAAGATTAGTTGCCTCAAAGATCACTCCTGGCTACCTGCAAGCTAAACACCAATGGTGTGGGAAGCACAAATGAGAAAAACTGCTGATTCCTCATCAGTGTGTAAAAGAAAAGCTCGGGGAGAAAAGCAGGACTGATTACACTGTCTCCTGCAAAGAGCATCTGCAGGAACAGACAGAAGTCTGGCAGAACAATTTGATAAAGCAAGAGCTGAATGTACTCAGGGAACAAGAGTTAATGGTCAGAGCTAAAAAACCACTATTTACAGATTCAGGTAAGAGCTGGGCGATTCTCTTCCCCCTCAAACTAACCCAAACTATCATGTTTGTCACAGATTTATTATGGAAGGATCGAAGTTTGAAACTGGTGAAATTCAGCCACCGTTGCTTTGCCAGTTAGTAAATATGACAAGTGTTGCAGGTACCTTTACTCTGCATGACTTCTGGCAATCACATCAAACAACACAGTATCATGGAGGGAGGGACCACCTCACTAGTAGTAACGGTTGGGAAAATGAACCCAACTCGCCCTCCACAAAAAAACCCAGAGAGCCCCAGCTGAGTGCAGGAGATGCAGGAGCAGTTAGAGAGATCCTCAGCAGTTCCCCAGGACCACTGGTTGTCATGGCTACCCCTGAAGGATGTGCAGAGGAGGCTCACACTGATGTCCAGGGTTTTCTCCTGGACTAGTTCAGGCTTGCCTCAGGCTGCCCTGCAACAACGGGGGAATGTGGCTGCTACCACAGACCTCCAGATTCTTACAAAGCCACTTGAGCCTCTGCAGAACGTAAGAATTGCTTTTGCAGTCCTTTCTGCTTTGTTCAGATCTTGTTTGAAGGGTGGGCAAAAATCACATCTCCAGCCAACAGAAGTATTCTCACAACCAGAAGGTTATGGTTTTACCTCTAGAAAATCCCACAGAAGCAATGTGACACTTCGTCGGGTGCTTACTTTGTTCATTGTCCTTTTCCTCCCCATCATTCAGCCCCTCTTTCCCTCCAGCACAGGGACTGCAAAACAAAGCTCAAACGTGAGCTGACTTCACCTGAAAAATACTTCCTTTTCCGTAAGTTGTGACACAGGCAGGGCACAGCAGAGCAAGGGCTAACTGCAGGAATCAAACATCCTAATGGGAAACCGGAGCAGTGCTCCCCAGGCCTGGTTACACAATGCACTGGGGCATCCTTACACGTTGAGCTGATACAGAGAGCCTGCCTGGAGGTGATAGCAGGGAAATTAAAGTGCCAATTCTCACAGCAACAGACATGCAATTCAGGAGGTGCTCCTGCTTACAGCCAGGAGAGAATATACCAAGGAAATGGGAGAATAACGAGATGTCCATAAAATGTTTTAAGCTACTGCTATCAGGGACAGTGCAAGCTGCACATGAAGGGATCTGCAAAGTCCTTAGGTTATTAGAAGTAGTTTGGTTACTGGAAGTGATGCCAATCCTGGGAAATTATACATTCCTCTCGATATCAGGCAGGCATGTCACTGCTCTGACATGTGTTACATTTAGCTAGCAAGTCAACTCCTTCGTAACAGGTTATGTATTTACATTTTCTGTGCTGCAAAAAATGTTTATGCTTAGCTTATGTGAGCATCTGACCTTGTCCAACAGAGATCCTACAGACACATGTAGCATCATTAAGCTTGTTGGAATCCGTTTGTTTCATACACGTGCAACGACATCCATATTTCAGTCTGCACAAACATTAGTAATAAAGTTATGGCATTTTATCACCATCTGTCAATTATGGTGTCATTGCCTTCTGGAACAGGAAACCTTGAGGTTAATTTCATTAGAGAGCGGCACAATAACAGTATAGAAAGTAGCATTTAAGCCTCCAGTATACAGTGATTAAGACCAAGAGGAGTCATTCTACAGGAAGTTTTTGGACTACACTAAAACCTTGCTCTCGAAAGCACAGCAAGTCATGCCCCTCAAGGTTCTTTCTGTCTACTTTTTAAACTACTCCATAACACCAGGAGCTTGGAGAAAATGGCACCCTGAAAACTTTCATATTGACGATTTTTACCATTAAATCCCAAATGTTTTTAAACTTTCATGGAGCTTGGCACTGAGTCACTAACCTGCTGAGGCAATTATGCAAGCCAAAGTTGTCTTAATTGCGCTTCCTCGAGCATATTCCCTCAGCTCCAATTAAAAAATAAAAAGAGATGCTGAGAAGCCATGTCCAAAATACTTAAATTTGAATAGCCTGAAGCGAACATCTAAATACATGTCTAGACAATTTAGAAAAGGTGGTCTTATTTCAAAAACTACTACTGTAAGGCCTGCACTTGGGAGGACTTGTATGCAATATCTCTACTTGTTTCTTCTGTCTAGAAGAAAAAAAAAATTAGAGTTTGGCAGAGCGCCTTATTTGTGACAGCTCCAGTGTGCCCCGCAAAGTAAAAGCTATAAATAAGAAAACACAAACCCCACAAGCTCTGTGAGGGAGAAAATTTGAGGCATTAGGGAATTTGAGGATTCTAAAGGCTTAGAACTGGGAGTGTGCACACGACCCATGCAAGAAAGTCAACAAAGCCTGGCTGGGGAGAACTTCAAGGATAGAGATTGAAATATTATATTGGATTTGCTTTCAACAGATCAAAACAGTGTCTACCTGTCAAATTCCATAGAAGCAGCTTAATCAGGCACAGACTGGTTTGGTTTGGTTTTTTTAACACACAATTGTGTCTCAGCGAGGGCTGGCAGTCCTGTACACCTCCCTGGAGGTCACGCTCATGCGTGGTGCTGCTGTGGTGAAGATGTCGGCCTGGTTTGACTATGGAAGGAGGGACAATACACAGGAGGTGAAGTTGGGTCTCAGAGGTTCTTAAGAATCAATTCTGGCAAGTTCTAGTTTTGCAATAATTTTTGCTTGGAGTGAGAAGGGCAGTGTGTTACTCCACTCACAGTGCAACCTCTAAGGACGATACCCCAGATGAGACAGCACCATTCTTTTTCCACCCTTCAGATTTCCTTTGGGCTATTTGGGAAAGGCAGGGTGCGATCTGATTCTGCAGTTGTTACTTTCTATCAGAAGCAGCAGAAATGCCACACTGCAATCAGTTACTTTCCAAACAAGAACAACTTGCCTGCTCTTGCACGTACTGCAAATTTTCTTACTTAAAATAAGTCACATTTCTGCTATTTCACTGTGAAATTCAGTTGATCAAGAAGCTCCCAGTAGCAAGTTCCCAGTATAATTTAATTAAAAGGGCAGTAGCTAAGTTTCACCATATGCAACTGCCAGATGCAATCACTGCAGTTTAAGTCTAAAGGCAACGTTCCTGTGTGTACTGGAGCATAGTTTTATAAGTGATGAAAGCTGTCACTTATGTCACAGATACTGCTCTAATGCATGATGATATTACAGTTTCAGCAGAACCAAAATATATTAATAATACATTTTGTGAAAGCATTTACAGCAAGTGAGTTTGGAATACAGCGTTTCAAGTGCCATATACTTTCTTGCAACTCCATATTTATGGATAAAGTCACTTGAGATCTGTTACTTTAGTCAATATACTTTGCCTGGCATTGTAACAGGCTTTCACATCCAATTTTAAACCTTCCGCAGCTGGAGGACTGAAAGACACAACTAATTAGGGAGAAACAAAAACAGAACAGGAGCCCTTCACTATTCAGGATCCCAAGAAGAGGGAATACTGTATCAAAAGCACCTTAAAATTGTGTGTCTCTGGAGGAGACTTGCTGAATGCCTTGCAAAAGCCTAACAATCAACTCAGGAAAGTTTTCAAATGTCTTTAACAAAATGCAATGAAGAATGACAATCTTTGAATCATCTCAAAATAACTAAATAGAAAAAAAAATTACACTATTTGTTAAATGGTGTTTCAAAAGATGAAAACAGAGGTTAATTTTTCAATACTTTGTCCAGCTCCCTTCACAGGACTTCAGCAGAAAAGAGATCGTGCTATGGTATGTCAGGATGATGAAGAAAGTTAATTAAAATGTATCCGGACTTCAGAAAAGAAGTCTGCCACTTCGTAAACTGAAAGCAAGCATGACGTACAAAGCAGCTTGCTTTCCTAGAAAATAACACTGGCTTTAGTCTTGCAATCAACACTGGGCTCCATTTACATTTAGGTAATGTCCCTCTTGCCAGGAGAGTTATTATTCCCTTCTGTTAACACTACTGAGATCAGAATTAGTTTCTTACAGTACAGTAATAAGACACACAGATTGTTTCAGAAAAGCCCAAAAAACAATTAACCCCAGCGCTAAAAGGAGATGTTATACCCTGATTAATTACCAACAGCAATTCATCACTCCCAGCATTGCTATTTACAATGCACAGACACAGCTCCTCCAAGGCCTCCCAGCCCCCCGGCCCATTTCGCAGGGTCACAGCGGCCGCTGCTGAGATGCACCAGCTCCAAATCCTCTCAGAAGGCTCTGCACCACCCTCCCCTCCAGAGTGTCCTGACAGCCCCAGCCCGGAGAGGCAGCAGCAGCTCAGCCCCAAACACTGCCCACCGAGCAGCACAGCCAGCAGAGCCCCTCCGGCAGCGCTGGCACCTGCTCCGCGCCAGCCGGGCACCGCGCTGGCACAGCCGGCCGGGACGTGACCGCCAGCTAATGGAGCTGTCCTGGCACGGAGCTGGGGCCAGACACATCCCTCCATGAAAGCCTGCTTTTAAAAGCTATTGAAAGAGCTGTTTTGGCAAGTGCACTGAGCCTGACCAACAGAGCCGCGGCAGCTCCAAAAAACCCGGCTGAAAACAGGCTGTAAAACTTCAGACACAAAAGGGAGAGAAAGAAGAGCTGCTCAGAGGGTGTTTGGTTCTGAACCAGCAGAATGGAGCCAATAAACAAGTACATTTAATCAACATCAGTAACACCGAGAGAAAAATTTAGCTCTAAGCCTCTCCACTTCAACTATTGCTCTAAGAGAACAGCATAACATCTGGTACAAAATACAGACTTTCCCCCTAAAAACTACAGAATAATCTGGATGCAAAATTCAGCCAGTAGCTGGATTTTTCACTCTGGGTTTTACACAGTGGAAAACTCCAAACAAGGCATTCAATAAGAATTTCTTTTTGATGTGAAGGATGCTGATCACTCATCTTCCCAAAGGAGTGAGAAGCATGGGAAGACCACGTGGAGAAGAAAATTAAACTTCTCTTTGCTCCTGCCCTAAGGCCAATTCCAATTCTTGCCTCTTAGGCTTCAGCATCATTGCTATTTGCTCTGCTGGTACTTTTCATGTATTTTCAAATATTTTCATTTGTCTCTCTCATCTCCCTGATTTCTTCCACTCTACAACTTCAGTTTTGGTTTGCTCTGCAAATATCTAAAAGAAGAAAGCAACCAGGACATCTGCCCCATTACAGACATGACTCCAGGCACCAACACAGGCAACTAATGAACTTGTGTCTGGACAGGAGCTAAACCAGCTAGTGTGGCACAGTGGACAGAATTGCCACTAAAACCCTCCTGCTTTTTTTCTCTATGTCATCATTCCAGTCCTTCCTCCTACTTGTTTTTTTTCAAGCTTCCATGAATTTGCCAGCTTAAGGAAAAAAACCCAACAACAAATGGAACAGTAACAGCTTCACAGCGTTCAAACTGGGAAAGCTGGCAGGGCATGAAAACGAGAATCAAGCTCGGTGCCCTGCATGTCTTCCTGAATTTTCAGAGAGAATATATGGAACAGCAGCAGTTTCAAGGGATAAACAGGAAACTTAGAAAGAGAAAGATAAAGGCAGAGAGGAAAACCCACTCCCTGCTGTGCAGGCATCCTATCCACAACACAACACATGCAACGACCAAAGAAATACAGTGTTTCCAGTCAGAGGCAAAAGCAAGACTCGTTTTACTGGGGTTGAAGGGGATAAAATATTCTCATTCTTGTTCTGATAGTTTTGTTTGTCCTGGCCTTGGAGACCTGTAGCTATTGAGACATCACTCTTGGCTCACCATGGACAAAACAGTTCATTTCGGAGTCCAGGATTCAAGCTGTGCCTGGAAGGTGGAATCTGGCCTTGGAGCGCTCTTGAGCTGCTCACTGTTCAAGCCTCATTGGTTTGTGTTTATGAGAACTGACGCTGTTCCAAGTACCCACTCAATGATGAGCCATTTAAACACCACATGGAGGGAGCTGAATTTGTCTTAATCTTGCTTATTCTCCCACACAGAGGAGTTTGTATCACGTTAGACCTGATTCTAAATGCTAAAGCAATTCCCATGAAGAAGCGCAATCACAGACCTTGTGTGCTGTGCTCTGCTGGCTCACATCTACTCAGCCTCCCTGGGGCTCCAGGAACACACTCGTGTTCTGTTCCACACAGGGTGTTTGGGGAGTTTTTTGGTTGTTGGTTTTGGTTTTTCCATGTGTTTGGTTCTGGTTTTATAACTCAAAAACGCCAGTGACTTACAGAAAATAACCAAGTCATTTCCAACACCCAGACTGAAAAATGAAGGCTGAAACCTCACTGCCTCCCCTCCCAAAACCAAACTACCTGTTTCCAGCAAGTCTCAGGTGTTTCCATAAGGATTTCCCACAGCAAGTTAATATTAATTCTACCTTTTGTTAGAGAGGCTGTAACACTACTCCCATTTTTGATATTACAAGCCATGATTCATGAGTGTCTAATATTTTACATTGGTGGGTAATATACATGTTCTTATGAAAAATTAGGTTAATCCTTTTAATTAGCGTTGCTTTGAAAACTGAATAGGTTAACCTGAATTCTTGGGCCTGTACATACGATCTCAGTTTTCAAGCTTTGCACAGGTTATCTGATTGTTATGTCTAAATTAAGCTGTTGAATAGGCAAGGTGGACAGCTGGACCTCAAAGCAAGGAATCAGTCCCAGTTTGTACCAAGCAGTTGCATCAACACAGCCACAGCCCAAAAAATATTTTAATTTTCAGTCAATATGTCTCAGCAGCAAACTCATTAGGCAACAATCAACCAGAACAACTTGCCTCACACAGACCTCCTGGAGCTGGTGCAGCTGTATGGAAAGCATTGCCCAAATCATGCACATTTTTTAGTTAGTCACCACAGAACGGTTATTCCACTGGATCCAAATCCACCCCGAGGTGTAAATGGGCAAAAGCTCATCTCTCACCTCACAAAGACTCTGTTAATCCTTGAAGCAGCATCGGAGATCAGCCGTGCACCTTGTGGGCTGTGCACCTCAGCCCCCTCTGGCTCCCACTCACTAAGTTTATCACTGTGATACATGAGACACTTTAGACTTATGGCTGGCCTGCTTCCTAGAGGGGGAAAAAAGGCATGCATGGCATAGAATTTAAAGGGGGAAAACTACTTAGAGTATGAAATTATAAAGCTAAAAATAAGGTGGGTTTCTTCTTTGTTCAAATTCATCCCAGGCAGAATATACAGAATATACTATCTTGAAGTGAGGAACAACACTGAGATTGTTGTTTCAAGCAGTAAACTGCCTACAGGTAAAAGCAGCTCCACTGTATCAAGTGTCCAATCCTGTGTGACATTCCATGGCGTGGATTTCTGCACACTTAAAGCACAAACATAACCAGCTGAGACATCAGCTTTGTGCTTGTTTTCATAAAAATACAGGGACAACAATAGCAGAAAACACCAAACCTTAAGGAGACATGTCTTTTTTAGCTCCCAAAGTCCACAGTAACCAAGACTACTACTAATGGATTAAGAGTTGACTACACTTTTTTTTCTTACCCCCACTGCTACTTTGAAAAGCTTGACTTTAAACAATTCAGTCTTCACTGCATAATATTTGTGTGCTTACTGTGGCTCCTAAATACAGTACTAATGATGTCAGACATGGCCATGCACTTGTCCAGGCAAGATTTGGATTTATGTCTCTATATAGCCAGAAATTAAGAGCCTAACATTTGTTTTCCCATGATTCACGAGGCTTCAGGAACTGTTACGATGTAGTAGGAGGGGCAATGAAAGGCCTAGTATGGATTAAGAAAACTCTCAGTACAGCAAGACTTGAAAACACCTATCACAGCTGTAATTACAAGCCTGAATGGCCACAGCCGATCCCTAACCTCAAACACACTCACACTCCCCTTCAGCAAGTCTGCATTAGGCAAAAAACCTTTACTGTGGCCTTATTAAACAAACATTTCCTTGTTCTCATTTTAAAGGTTCTACTAGTTTAACCTGTCTTACACAGAAAGAGTCAAACCTTGGCATTACAAAATTGGAGCACTAACCACCTCAAAGTCCTCAGGTTGTTCAGATTTCCATAGGTCTTTTTGCTGAATTGTTTCAGGGAAGGAATTGTACCCACATTTCCCTGCTGTTTGACATTGGCAACTCACCGCTCCCTCCAGGAACTGCTGAGATTACCTTATCCAGGAACGCAGACTAGAAATTTCCCCCTGTAATGTCCTGATCAAACTGTGGATGTTTCTGTGTATTTGGTTTATGATACTGTCAAAGAGGTCAAAGTGGTTACTGAGAAATAAAAACGTACACTTGGAAGGCAGTCAAGCAGTGCCTTGCAAAAACCAGGAGCATTCCCTCTAAGTGATTTTCTCCAAGGCTTGACTGTGAGACAGCCCAGCTCTGAATTCTTGAAGGTGGGTGTTTTGTTTTTAATTGGACTAACAATGATGCCAGTTGAGGTAGCCAAGTATGAAATTAATATGGATTTAAAAGCTCAAACTTGGCCAGTTTGGGGATGTTTTATTTCAGTCTCTAACTTTGACATCAATCATGGAGAGAGAAGAAGAAAGGAATTAAAATACTATGCTGATTGTGTATACACAGTGGATGGGACGAGAAGAGTCTGTAACTGTAGTAAGGAAACATCAGGCCAGACTAACAATAGAATTTTGCTGGCAAAGACAAGAAAGCTCTGGAAAAGGTTGCCTGGGGAAGTCTCTACCCATATGCACTAGATCCCTTGGAGCTGGGTTTTGGTTCAATGATTTTGGAATTCTTTGGCAAAGCTGGCAAGTAAGGTTCATATCCCTGTTCTGTGCCAGATACGGAAACACAGAAGTAGTCCCTGTTTTGTGAGATTTACAGCTGCCATACAGACCCCATCAGGAACCCAGTTCTGTTTGTTGTGCAACTCTGCTTTTATTTAAAGGCTTGAAAAATTAGAATTATTTTCCCTCTGCTTAAACTAACGTAACAAAAATAATTCAAGCTACTCAGAAAATTTTGCGTGTTTAGCTGCTCGATCCATAAGCGGAAAAAAGTTAATTACACAACCCATTTAGGCATTTAATGTCCCAAGGCCAAGTCACTGAATGTCCACAGAAAGCATTAATAAACATGGCTTATCTCACTTCATAAAAGTTGTGATTATCATTTTTCAATAACTGAAGCTATCAAAAGTATTTCACCTCTCTTACCTTACGAAATTGAACCAAAATGGCAAAGCCTATTTGAATTCAGTTTATTGTGAACACGTTCTCTTATTGTTCCAATGTACAATGGCAAAATTCAGGGTTGGGTTTTTCCAAGTGCAGCACATCAGGGCTCAGCTGGGAACAAACAGGAGCAGCCAAGCACATGAGAGCAAATCAGCCTCTATTTTGATGCCTAAATGAGAAGTAAATATTCAAGTGTAAAAAAAAAAACCCAACAAAAAAAGAACAACGAAAGTATGCTTGCTTGTTTTCAGCATCATTACATCTTAAATCTCTGTGTAGAAATAGTCCACTTCTGCATTTCAGCTACAGACAACACAATAAGTATTTAAGAAGTTCTCTCTAGGGAATCAAATCCATCACAGTACCATGTACTTATAGTCCAAGGCCCATTAGAGTCAATTGAAAGACTTTACCTCTATAATATTTTGCATATATATGACATATTATATACAATGTAAGTGCTTTAACCCTTATCTGGGTTATTGTTATTCCACTTTGGAAGTGCTACTGAAATGCCACCAATGTTGGCTCCCATTCAATACCAACCAACTGCCTCGTCCTTGTTCTGAAGACAAGGCAAAATAATTGTAAATTAGGAGTGAAAGTGAGAAGATTCCTAGAAAGGAAACAAAATTCTTAACTTCTCTTGCTGATGGTTACATACACTGTAACTTGTTGATGAAGTCTATGAATTATGCGCTAAATTATCTTCAAATGTAAGTGTTTCAACAAAATATACATATCATCAGCCTTTTATATGCTTAATTTGATAGAAAAACATGCTGGCAAGTCATCCTGTAATATAGGAAGGTCTAAATAGCAACTTGCACAGTAGGTATTAATGGCTGCAATCCCTGTTTGCATTACCAGACATAATAATGACATGCTTTTTAAAGGCATTTTTACCACAGAAGGCTGCTGCCAGTATCACTATGCCAGGTCCCTTTACTAGAAACTTCCAAAACTTCAAGTGGTTCATCCAGTGTACATGCACAAGGTTAGCCCAAGATGAAGTCTTATGATTTTAAAACATTTTCAGATTAAAAATATTCTCATTTTTACTCAAGTCCAAGAAATAGATCAGATTCCCACAGCAACCATTACTCTCAGGCGAATCCGTTTCAGAATCCACACTACTCAGGCCTAGAAATATTCCACAAGAAATGAAAAAAATGCAACAACAAGAAGAAATAAGTGATTTCCCTAAGCATTTTCATAGCTTGCATAAAGACATCAATTACCATGGCTTGTCTTCTAAATTAATGATTCACAGTGATGGATTATTCATGCAAGTCGGCCAGCTGAACATTATACTTTGACTCTGGGGAGAAAGTATAGCATGTCTTAATTAACTAGATTTTGTATAAGCCAGAAGATACTCAGAAAAACTTTATTTCTCTAGTCAACCAGGTAAAATGCAAGCAAATAGAACAAGTGGTAATTGAAATACGCAAAACTCTTCAGCAGTTTTCCATAATCCATATTTAAAGGGAACTAGCTAGAGCACGTCGCCTCAAGTGAGCTTTGTAAAATCATTCCAAATTGCCATTTTGTTGAATGAACTGACTTCAGATCTGCTCCATTTAAGCATGAAAAAGATGGAAATTTCATGTTAATATGCTGCTTCCTGTCTATGCACAACCCTGCAAGACTCCAACGATGGCACAATTTCTTGTTTCAAAAGGATATCAAGTATTTTTTTGACTGAAATTCAACTCAACACCACAATTTTCTATGAGTGAATGATAGGTTATTATCCCAAATATTTTCCAAATGAATGCTGTGTTCTAACGGCCTCTTTGAACAAACATAACATTTATGTGTTGTGTAAATCTATTGATATTTTTTCTTTGATCAGGATGGTGCAAAATACCCCTACAATTCAAACATTATCTAGGATTTGCATTTATTAGCTTTCAAAGCGTTCTTCAATCATTGTATTGAAAGATTTACAAAATAAAATGGGAAGTCTATGATAAATGCTGCAATCTGTCCTTAGAGTAAGTAACAGGAACAATCCAGTATCTCTGAAAATCTATACCAAGCTGCTCTAAGATAGATGAATTATATGAGCACCTAGTTGCTTACATAGTTTATATACATTAAGGTTATTAAAAGTACTAATCACAGTCAAATAGACCTTTATTTTTTAACGAACTATTACCCAGATGCTTGACAGCCATTAATGGACTTTATTTTATGAGTAGGAAGACTCTGTTTTCCTTTGATATTGGAGAAGCATAGGTTAAGTATAGATTAAATGATTTGTCCACTACTAAAGGATCTGAAAAACAAGGAAGCTTTTTTTCCTTCTTCTTTAAAACTATCCTATCCATTGGGGTTACTTTCTCTGAGCTCCTGGGATAATCCTGGAGCCTTTGAAAGCAAAAATTTAATTTTTGTCCCTGCTTTCTCAGTGCTTCAGCAGTATTTCTGGGGATTCCTCTAAAGCCCTACACTTCCTAAGGAATAAAGTAATAACTCCAATACGGGACAGTTACATAGATAAGGATTAGCGAAGGATAGTGAAAATCAATTCAATTAGTCCCTGCCAATCCTGAAATGACAAATAGTGGGAACACTATTATCATTCCTCTGTCTCCACGGGGCTTTCACTACAGGTAAGTATGATCCCATATTAGACTCAGCTCCCTGTAAAAATTCTTACATGCAGATTTGAATTTATGCTGCTTTCCTCTCCTTCCAAATAAGAAATGTCCTCGTGCTTTTGTTGAGAAACATCCTCCCATCACTTCAAGAATTTGTTTTCATTGTGACTGAGTGAAAGCTTGTCCTCCTGCAGCTAAAGGGTATTTGACTGTCACTTCATATATGAGGACCTGCCATCCCTTCTGTCAAATCCACAAGTGCCCTGTGTTTTGATACTGTATGTACATTTTCCTCCCTCACATTTCTACATGATAAATTACCAATGGCATTTTTTGCTTCATGCATATCATCCCCTCAAAATAGATCTACTTACAGTCAATTTGATTCTTACTCACTTTCATGGGTATCTTCTCTATATGCCCTGCTGCTTCATATCCCCTGTAATTAGACATTTGTTTGCTTTTTTTCCTGGTATTTGTTTTCCTTAGTGTCTTCTCATAGATCTAATATCCTGCTTTCCTTAGAACTGTAACACACGCACGGTAGGAAGAACAGATGGAAACTGTCAGCTACAGATGATGCCAAGTAGATTCTGTGCAAGTGGAGAGTCCAAAAGCTCTAAAAACCATGTGGAGTTTTGTGCTACCATGACATTTTCTATAAGATTGTTATCTCCTGTCCTGCTGAATTCCCAAGAGCTATTCAGAGATGGTCTTTACACACCTGACCCACCTGATTTTGTCAGATGAGGGGCAGGGTGGAAGATGTGGGAAGAAGTTATTCATCAGCCATTTTCTCGTCTCTGGCTTGAAACAGCAAAAAATAAAATAAAACCCTATCGCTTTGGGCCAAGTTCACACAGGGGTGGGATATTTCAGAGACTCCCACTATTTTCTGTTTGAACTGGTAGTAATAAACCTGCTCTTGCTTACCCTGAAAAGAAAGCCACAGCAAGTACTTTTCACAGTTCTGCTTCCTTGCAGTGGCACTTGCAGGTGGCAGAAGTCAGGACTCTCAGAGGTTAAAAGCAACAAAGATTTGTGAGCACTCACTGCAGGAGCACAGAGCACTGTGGGCAGAGCAGAGGAAAGTAGAGCATGGAAAGGGAGATGCTCAGGGGTAGGCCTGAGCACTGAGGGAGGAGGATAAAGCAGGACAGCAGATGAGGATGGAAGGCCCAATTCTGTTGCAGAGGAATGACCTGAGGCAAAGACAAAACATCCCCTCCAGACTTTCACTACCATCATCTGGGGACAACACATAATCCCTATCTGTCATGCTCAGGCCAACAATACTGCAGGATGAAAATGAGATCACAGCAACCACAAACCAGAATGGCTCTGAATTAAAGGGTTCCGCTCTGCATCTCCTGTGGCTGTTCTTTCTGACACCTTGTCTTGCTTCTCTGGAGAGATTCTCAGACACTGTTGTCTTCTTCTTCCCAGCTCCTCAACTCACAGACCTCCACTGACAGCTCCTCTGGACAGTGAGAACTAGGAGAGCAGATGTGGTGATGGATTCTGGGACTGGATTCATCACAGCCAGAGTCACAGGGCAAAGCACAAAGAGGCTGGTCCACAGCACTTGCAGTCATGAAACCAGACCTTGTTTGTCACACTTGACCACTGAGGTGCAGCAGGCACATTAAGCATGAATTCAAAACTCTTCTGTCATCTTCAACTCAAACATGAGCTTTGTCAAGTGTTATGTGAACCTTTATTTTAGAAGTGTGGAGTCAGCTTTGGTTTTTTAATTATTTCTTCTAAATCAAAAACCCCACCTGCTGCCTGTAATGGTAATGTATTAAAGAGATTTTTATTCACCATATGCAATTGCACATGGTTTTAAAAACAAAATAGAATTACTACAGTGTTTTAAAAGTTCATATCCAGTTTAATAAGAGACTAGTTTATTCCTCTTTAGTACTTGTAAGAATCATTAGACATCTTTCAACTCCCACTAATTACTTTGTTTTTGGCAGACATTGCTGTTTCCTCCTCCTGCTTTTTTGAATAAATCTGAAATTAACAAGTCAATAAACTGACATATTTACAGTAAAAATAACTCAGCTCCCCTCTCTTCTTCCTCCCACTTCTCATATCTCTTTGCAAATGAAAAGGTCATCGTTCACCTACAGGCTTTACACACACTCCCAGGGATTTGGGCACCTTCCTTCTGCATCAGCCAGATCTCAAGTTGAAGATCTGATATTAAAGTAAGCTGTTCCTGTTGTCTCAGGTTTTGATTAATAGCTTTAAATAGTTTAGAAACCAGAGCAAATGCTTCTTCAGGAAATACAAAAAAAAAAGGATATCTGAGAAAGAAAACATGAGTTGCTTCAGTGAACTCCAATTGCCATGTGAAGTACACAATCATTAAATGCTCCAGGAGCTGCTTTAATTTAAATGTGAAAGGAAAAGCATTGGAAAAGGGCAGTTTTGGTGTAGCAATTAAAAAAAGATGTCTTAAATCTTTAAACCCATTTCCTTTCTAACTCCAACTTACATAACTGAGATGTATGGGGAAAACTAGGGCAGCAAAAATCACCTCAGACACAGACACAGTTCCTAAACCCCAGCGTTTGGCTGCACCGCCAGGGAAGGAGGCAATCTCCAGTGGCTGAGTGATGGGGAGGAGTTCTGACAGCCTGTCCTTGGCAAAGTACCCACAATCTCAACATTACCTTAACATGCCAAGGTCAGTTAAAAAAGAACACGTGTAAAAGTAGATGTCCAAGTTCTCCAGCTTCCTCCAAACTCGTACAGGAGAATCAAGAGCTGGAATGGCACTGCTCCTCAAGAGGTTCCAGATGCAAAATGCAACTAGTGAGGAAGTGTCTGGGCATAGTATCTTATTGCAAAGGCAATTTAAGCCCTTACTCTCCTGTGCTCTCTGAGGCAAATTCTCAGAATTCAGTCAGAACTGCAAAAGCAAAACAAAGCTTTCTGTGTGGTGCTCAAAAAGGTTAAAACAGAAACAAGAGTTCTCTTTTCTCTGACAAGGAAGTCTCCCCAAACCTACTGCACATATAGAAACTCAGAAGACAAAATAGAAGAAAACAGAAGAGCACAGGAACTGCAGCTCTTCCGAGGTCTGCAGAGATCACTCCCAGCTAACAGGTACTTTGTACATTGCAGAAATCCCACTGTACATACGGCACAGCTTTGGTTTTGATTCTGACAGAATTGATCTTTCTAGAAGCAGCAGATTGTCCATTAGGCCCATCAAGTCATCATGGGCTTAGGATTGCCAGACACACACAGCAGAGTAGAAACAGTTCACATTATTAAGCAATTATTTGTTTAGATGTAATGGTGAAAGACTGTAGGGCTCAGGTACATAAATATGTGCAAAACTAGCCTAGAAATTGTAAAGTATTTGGTTAAAACTAAATGCAACCACCTGGTTTTAACTTCCTTCTTCTGGACAGTAAATTCCTTGTTAATAATGCTTCTTCCAGAAAGAACAGTCTCAAGGTCTGCAAAAATATTTCCAAAGAATTATTATAATATTTAAACACTCAACTAAACAAAAAATCCTTTACAAAACTGGAGGTCAAATCTTATTAACCCAAAAGCCATACACACATTTAACTCATTAGCTTGTATGAATAAGAAATTTCCTCTTTTCCCATTTCAGAGCTGCAGCTGCTTTGCAAGGACTCCAAAAGCCCAAAAAGGACGCGGATAACTCACGCAGCTTTTATCACATTAGGCACGGCCTGCAGTTCTCACAATCATTAGCTCTGAAGTGTATTAAACAAACCAGAACACGACCTTAGAGCTGATATTTTAATCGCACCACATAAGAACAATCCTTTATCAGAGATACTTTATTAAGGCCACCAAAAGAGATGCTATTGAGAACTACTCAAAGCACAAGCAGGCAGAGAACTCTATTACACAGCCGAGTGAGGCCAGGCAATGACCACACTGCTTTTAGATGCAGAGTCACCACACAACTCCCAGCAAACACCTCTGATTTTGGATAGGCTCAGGGACCAACAAGAAGCAGCTGTGTGCAAGTGTATGAGACTAAAACAGAACAAAAATCAAAGCTTTTAGTTTCAAAATAATACACTGTAGTAGGGCTTTACTCATTAACAAAATGCACAGATTATCTTACCTACTTTATGTTCAGTCCAATATGCGATTAGAATATTACCATTTTAGAAACAGAATCTGGGGAAGGGAAAGTGAAAAGAGATGGCATGGTGCCCTCTCAGTGAAGTCAGGAAACTGAAGATATTTCACACAGCAATTCATCTTACTTGAATTCTCACAGTACTGTGTTGCTAGAGATCTTCTCCAACACAACCTGTCTGAGGACTGCACTAGGCCATTTACACTATAAATAAATACATGCTTAATGTGATCAATGCAGTTTCCTTACAGTCCATTTTGCACTGCTTTAAATACCAAGAGCAGAAGGAAGATAAGTCCAAAACTTTACAGTTATTATCGAACTGTGGGATTAATTTCTTTGTTGTGAGGTGGCTATAGCTTTGTTGTCTGCAGGACTATTTTACAAGGAAATTTAAAGAAAGCATGTTCTTCTGTCAACTAATAATTCAAGACTCAGAAAGCGTTTCCTTTCCTTCTGAAGGAAAACATGTTATTTCCCCCCATCTCCAAATTCTGCAAACCCGTAGTCATCTAGTTCACAAGACCATGTTCAAAAGACACGAAATAAACTCAAGAATTTTAAAGGTATTTCCAAATTTAAGTTAACTACTCTCATCTTTCATACATTTAAAGAAAAATACGAAGTTATCACTAATTACAGTTGACTATACAAACATCTTTCCCTACCATCTGCCCACTATACTGTCGCAGATATGCAAGTGCATATAAAACAGAGAAAAACAGGTACTAATTTTTAAAGCCACATTTACACACCAATTTTTTAACATTGCGAACACACAGCTTAATTAAAATGAAAATAGCCTGAAGACTGAGTATAGGACAGATGTACCCTGTATTAATTCATACCCAGCCTGTGCTTTATAAAGACAGAATAATGTATTGCCCACACAGAACACGGATTGTTAGAGATTATTTTAAAAGGTATTCAGGCATGCCAAAAATGTGCCTTCATGGATGATGAGCAGCCCAAAAAACAAATCTGAAATTCTGAGGAATAAAAAAAGGCTTTTAAAGAGCTACGAGTGGTCAGATCTTGATGTGAAGAAACCCACCAGCACTAAACCGCCTCCACTGCTCCGTTTTGTGACATACAAGATTATAAACTGAATTAAGCTACACATAAACACAACATTTACATCTACAGAACAAATTTCAACAGAGTTATTACAACAGTCTAGTGCTCCTAAACTCTGCTAGGCTCTGTATGAACATATTTACATTCTTGCATCTGAGAGGAGGTAACAAGAGACTCGAGCCTTAAAAACAAACCCTGCAGGGAGCCAGACACTGAGCAGCTCAGAGTTGCATTTATCACTGGCCATTCTTGGAATCAACTTGGGCCAGCAGTGCTGTAGCTAGAGAATTCCAAAGGCCAACAGACACACAGCATATTGTGTGCTTTCAGCCCTGAATATGAAAGTGACAACTTCATGAATACTTTCGCCTACATGCAGACAAATCACTCACTGACAAGGGTAGATGGGGAAATAAACTCAAAGCAAATTAAAAAACCCAAATTCAAACCCAATTTGAGGATGTGAAAATACAGGACAGACAGTCTCATGAGGACACATTTTGGAACTCGTGACTGCATTTAACAGGAAACTTCACATTGCCACAATCCTTCACATTGTATTACATCTTAGGTTGCCCTGCGTAATTCTGTAGGCAACACATACCTTAAAGAAAAAGCCATCCACCTTTCCTCCTCTCTCCCTTCCCTTGGCAACTATTTCTCATCACACTCAAACAAGCTACAATAATTCTAAAAGATACAATGGATGTAAAAAAACCCCCAAAGTAGGAATCTGGCTCAAGCCTCATGGCTTAAAAAGACGCCAAACAACTGAAACCCGACAGAATCCGGGAAAGTATCACAAAACTGATGGAGGGGGATAACAATCTATTTTAAGTTTTAGCAGCTGTGGGACTGCAGCTCTGTAGCTTTATTTAAAAAAACACTAATTCCACTGAAAGGATAAAATACCATTTAACAGGCATTTGGCTCAATCTGTGCTACGACATTTTGGTAAACACCTCTCACCTACCCGGAATGGCATCACTGTCCACTTGACTTACAGTAGTGGTCACACCAAAAACGATATGAGAATTGAGGAATCGGAGCTCAAAGGTGCTTAAGAGCACAAAATCCGTACACATCATGCAGGTTTTAAGTAGCCCTTTAAAACCAAGATGTGTGGAGCATTTGATTTACGAGAGACGATAACACAGTCTGATTAAAACAAAACAAGGTGGTGTGGGAAGGAGAAAACGCACAGACTTAAGAAAGTGCAACAAGCCAGGTGCTTTTTTTACCCTATTTCCTCCCCACAGGGATCTTGCCGAGGTACACGAAGGAGATGGAGACAGGGAACACTCAGGGAACACCCGCACCCCCCAAACTCTTCCCACCTCGCCGTCAGTGCCGCAAGAAGTTGCAGCCAACGCCTGACAAGTTCAAAGCTCTGGCTGCTCATCCGCATGTTCACATTGGGGAATTCACGTGCCTTAACGTTAGGTTAATACCGAGCCGTATTAAAAAACGGAAAAAAAACAGAAAAAAAAAAAAAAAAAAAGTGAGTTTTAACAGTGATGCATCCCAATGCAGATAGGAAACTCAGTTGATGTTTTAGTATTAATTTTTAATGTTAAGGACTGAGCTGTTTCTGCAGTATAATGTAAAACTTTAAACCTAGGCTTACTAGCAGCAGTGTTACCTTGACAAATAATACCCAAGTTTCGTTCTTCTAATGGCCAGAAGGCAGAGCGCCGGAGCGCACACACGGGCAGGAGAAGCCCCTCCTAGCCGGGCTCCGGGAACCCATCTGAGGGCTGGGATCGGCCGGGAAGAGCCGGGGAGAGCCAGCCCGACCCGCGGGACACCCCGGGCGGGTTTCTGGGCACGACTTTTACCTCAGCACAACTCCGGGCCAGGCGGTGCCTCCGGAGCCCCTCGGGCCCCTCACGCAGCCCCTGGGGGCGGGAGGGCAGCGCCGCCCTGCCCCCTGCCCGCAGCGGGACAGCGAGCACCCGAGGGGCTCCCGGGCTCCATTCCCGCTCCTCCGCGCTTTGTCCCGCCGCGGGGAAGCAGCTCGGACCCCGAACGCCGCCTCTGCAGCGGGCACAGCCCGTGCCCGTCCCTGCCTCAGGTGCGGAGGGAGAGCCAGCCCCCCGCGCAGGGGCAGCGGCTGCTCCGGCACGGCGAGCCTCGCTCAGGTATGGGAGAGAAACTAGAGCTGCCCGGTTTTATTTCCACACACAGCCCCGCGAAGGGGCGAGCGCACTCACCGGCACTGCCACTGCTGCTGCCTCCGCCCTGCCCGCCGTTCCGCTGGGCTCGGCTCTGCCGGGCTCGGCTCCTCCGGGCTGGGCTGCTCCGTTCGCGTCTCAGCTCCGCTCGGCTCTGCCGTGCCGTGCCGTGCCCCGCTCCGCCCGCCGCCGCCGGGGGGTAGAGCCACCTCCCCGCCCCGCCCCTCCCCGCCCCTCCCCGCCCCGCCCCGGCCCGGCCCGGCCCGGCCCAGCCCCGGCCCCGCTCGGCATTGTGGGGCTTGTGGTCGTCGAGGGCGGACTACGAGCCCCAGGGCCCCGCGCGCGGTTCCGGACAACGCCTGGTGTGTGGTAACACCGCGGATCTTCCTCCTCCTCCTCCTCCTGCTGCTCCTGCTCCTCGCGGGCGCTCCCGGCGCGGCGGCGGCGGCGGAGCCCCTCGGGAGCGGGGCAGGTGAGAGCCGAGTCCTGCCCTGCCCTGCCCTGGGCCCACACGGGGCTGCGACCCCCGGCCCGGCCCGGCCCGGCCCCGCGGCCGCGCTGATGGGGCGCTGAGGCGGCCGGGCCGGGCCGGGCGGGGAAGGGAAGGGAAAGGGTACGGGCCGTGCCTTCTGCCCCTGGGCCGGGCCGTGCCCTCTGTCCCCCGGTCGGGCCGTGATCTTCCCCGGCCCCGGCCCCGGCTCGGCTCGGCTCGTCCTTCCCCCCGCCCTTGGCGGGGCTGTGCGGGCTCTCCCGCCCCGCGGGTTCCCGGCCTGGTGCCGGTCCGCCCGGCCCCGCCAGGCGCAGGCCCGGATGTGTTTTATTTCTGTGTGTGTATTATTTTTAGCTCGTCCTCTCGGGGCGGGCGCTGTCAGGTGGCTGCGGCGGGCAGGGAGAAAGGGCACCTCGGCTCTGTTTTCCCCCCCAGCCCCGCTCCCTGCGCCAGGGGAGGTGCGGGCTGGGCATAAAGGAGAAATTACTCACGGGGAGAGTGATTAGATGTTGGAATGGGCTGCCCAGGGGGGTGTGGGAGTCACCGAGCCCGGAGGGATGGAGGGAAGGCCGGACGTGGCACTCGGTGCTCGGATCAGGTTGACAAGGTGGTGCTCGGTCATAGGTTGGGCTCGATGATCTCAGAGGTCTTTTCCAACCCAGAGCATTCTGTGATTCTCCGATTCCTTCCCCGCAGGCCCCCCCGGGCCGTGCCCCCCTTAGGGACTGAGCACTCAGGGCCTGGGTGTCCCATTAAGTTGCTCACTGAGCTGGGGAGTTGGGTTGGTTCCTCTCCTGTATCTCACACACACGGGATGGCTGAAACCTTGGGCCAGGTTTGTGCTGTTCCTGTTATCGGAGGAACTAATTGTCCTCTGGTATTTGTTTATGTGTTGGAATGTGTTTGTATATTCAGAGCTGTGTCATACCTGTTAAGGTTCGATAAAGGAGTAGATTCACTTTCACATTCCCAAAGAGGTGAAAAAGAAAGAGAAAGGGGGATGTGTTGTTGTGGTTATGTATTCTAACAACCACGGCCTGGTTCAGTTATGCTGTATAACAGTTTTCATGTTGCTGACTAGTGGAACTGGAGCACAGGGTGGAGGTTCTCAGGTTAGACACAAACGGGATGTATTAGGACAGACTAAATCACTTCCATTTTGAAGTCCAGCAGAAGAACATGAGCTAATGGTAAGCCTGACTTCTGGCTAGGCTTGGATTTTCTCTCTTTAAGTTGATATGGTTCTATAAATAGGCATCTTGGGTTTGTTGCAGGTTTGTCTGATTTCTAAATTAGTCATAGAATTGCTCTTACAGTAATAAAAGGCATAAGCAGTTCTGCTTTATCAGAGTGAACTCAGCTGCAAGTGGCTGTTACAGGTGTGTGTGGATGATTGAGACCTGCATCTCTCTGTTCTAGACACTTTAAAGACACCTGCAAAAATTCAGTACTCTTTTCTGGCGACGTTCCTCCTCAGTGAACCTGCTGGATGTCAGAGTTAGTAGAATATGGAATCAGTGCACTAGACTGCCCTTTTGAAGTTTCTTACTATATTTGCTGATTTTCAAATACAGAGATTGTTATCTTAACATTTGATCTGTATGCTAATCCCAGGGAATTCACCCATGCTGTTGCCTCAGTTTTAAAAGGAAGGAAATTAGTTCTGTATCTGAAGCACAAAGCCTTGAAGCTTTGTATCATATAATCTAAGTCATACAATGGGAAATAATTGCAATTGATAATTGTTGCAGGTAAGGTAAGATCTGACAAAAGAAGTGTGGGGGTTTTGTTTTGTTTTTAAATTTAAGTGACCATTAATAAAAGAAACATGGTTCCCAAGCCCCATGTGAGGTGTGCATATAGTTAAAAAGAGCATATTCTGCAATTTTTTTCTTCTGTAAACTTTGCAACAGCAATTAGTAAGTGACCTAAACTGCCTTCTCCTGTGCACATGGGTCTTACTTTTTGATTCAAGCTCTTTGCCTCTGAATTTGCCTCTGAATTCAAGATGGTGTTTATGATGTTACTTTGCTCTTTCTTCCTGGACTTAAATTATTTTTTCTGGTAACTCAGGGACCTCAAGTGAGGTTAAGGGTAAAACCTCTTCCCGAGTCCTCACTGCAGAAAGTGGAGCAGAACTTCTTGGCAGTAAGACAGTCTTTCCTAGCAGAAACAGAGCTGTGATTTTTGCCCAAAGCCAACCATTGAAATAATAGTTCTTGTAAATCACTGCCTCGGGCCTTGCTCCTCTGTAGTACTTTTCTAAAAAAGAATATTAATGTCTAAGCACTTACTAGATCTAAGGTAGATGGAGCCTGGAGAAGGGAATAGAGACAATATCAGTGCAGAGATAGATCTGCTGATGACACAACTGAAGATTGAAATTCTGCCAATTGATGCCAAATATTTCTGTTAGTTTAAAACTCCTTAAAAGTTGAAATGAGTCTGCTCTCCTCTGTTTACACACTGTTTCAGAAACACCTTTCTTTGACCGATACCTTGCTTGTTTTCACCCTGGCCCATGAACAGGTGTGGATTTTGTGGATTTGTAGTTACATTGTGATGGTTGTGTTCTTAATAAGTATCTCTGCAACTCTACTTGATTTTAAGGCCTGACTGAAAGTCTGTCAGTAAATGACACACGTTAGAGAAAGCAAATTGTCCCCTTAGACACTGATAACGGGGCGGTTGTTGGTCTTGAGAAGTGTGGGGAGTTGTGCTCTTCACCTTTTTTGGCTTACAGGAAGTTTATCTTAATGTAGGGTGTTTTTGCGTTTTTTTCTGCTGAAGTTCAGTTGAATGATTTAAAACGTCCTTGGATGGATATGGGGGAATAGGTCTGTGAAAGAATCCTTCCAAGTCTGTTCCTCATCTAAAATGTACCACTTCTCTCAGTGTTTGCTGAATGGCTGGGGTAATATTTTAGTGCAGAGACTTAAAGGTTAGCATGTCAGATTTATACTGACAGTGAAAGCATGTATTCCATGTTAGTACATCTCTTGGAATACAACTTGTTGTGTTTAATGGTTAAAGATTGAGCAGCCAGGGTTGTATTAACTGGCATCTTAGCACAGTTTGCAAATCTAGACTCTCTGTAAATCCCCTGTATCATTCTGTACCTTCTCTCCAGTGATCTTAATTTCTTGTACGTGGATTTGAGTCCGTGGGATCACCGTAACAAAAAAAGATCAGGCTTACACACAGTGTAGCATTTGGCAGTGTCCTGCTGTCCTCTCCTCAGCTGCCCCTCAGACCAATTAACAAGTTTGCCAGCAGAATAACACCTTTTATGCATCTTACAGCAATTTCCCAGGATTTTCTGAACTGCACCGCTCCACTGTGCTGTTCTAATAAATCACCTTCTCATGGAATCTTATTCCATCTTTTTTGAGAACGTAAAAAGCCAGTTGACAGATGAAACTAGGGTAAACTCTTCTCAAAGAAAAGACTCTTTTGAGATTGTGGGGAACTGCAGTTAAGCTGTTAGGAGGCAGTGTCATGAAGCCTGGCAGCTGCGCAGGGCTGCTTTTGATCACATCCCAGAAGAAATGCTGAAAGCACCTTGTTGCTGCATGATAATGTGCATTAAACTTTGGCTCCACTCAGGCCGTTTAAAGGTTAGTGGTCTTGCTAATAGTTGATCTAAATAATAGAACAGAATCTTCAGTTTTCATAGGGAGTTAGTCCCTCATCAGGATTGAGACCTTCTTCATGGATATATGAGTGTATATGTATGTATGATATATTTCGTGCAGCTGTGGCAAACTGTCTTTTTGTAATACAATAAATGTGGAATTTTTTGTGGAGGTATTTATTCTTTCTGTTTAACACTAGCAAAGACTGAAGTGCGTAAGTTGCATCCAAAAATGTGAAGAAGTTGATCCTTAACACTGTGGCAGTGTCAGCGGTCAGGTACTTGCCTAATAGTGTGATGCTTCCTAGTGTATCCTCTAGAAAATGGGAAGATTTCTGGAATAATGAACAACCAGTGTGATATATTGAATGTATTTCTTTTCATACATTGACAACAAAGACACTTGATGTTCTTATGTGTTTCTTGTGTGCATTATATATATAAATCTGCTTCTTCAGTCACAACACTGGTATCCTTTGTGTTAATATAAATCCAAAGAGGTGTATTTTTTTTTTTTAAAGAGTGTCAGTGTCTGGTAAAAAGGTAATAGATAATGTATAATTGTTTTTATATGAGGGTTTTAACTGTACCATGGATTAGTAACAATAGCTTATGGCTCTTCAGGAGAAAATGAGTTCTTCATGGTAGTCCACAGTGTAATAGGTTTTCATCATCATAAAAATCAATCATTTCACTTAGTATTTCCTTTTCTGTATGTGTGTGGATACTGCTAACCCATAAAAACAAAGTAATTATATCTAATGGCAATTTTGCCCTTTTTTGCCCTTCTTCCTGTGATAAAAATCTTTTGGGTGGAGTAGAACAATGTTCAGTGACCTGATTTAACTCTTTAAAAAACTTACTCAGGGAATACAGGCCGCTGTGAGACCTTGAAGTAAATTAAGCTGTGAATGCTGCCTTCAGTGGTGCTTGTCACGTTAGTATCTTGTGGGAGTGTATATTTACTGGGCTTCCAGAAACATGGAATTAAACAGCCAGACAAGCAGATCTCCATCCACTCTGCCCCTCACATGCCAGAGCCTTTGGAGCAGGGAATTCACATGGATAATAAATGGGACAGTTTTACCTGCAGTAGTGAGTGAAAACTTGTTCAGACAAGTTCCTACCCCGCCATGTGAGCAGACCTTGCATGGATTTATGTAACTCTGAAACAAGTTCTTGAAAAGCATTCAACTTTTTGAGAGATGATGAATATTCACTTGTATTCTTCCATGTTGCTGACAGCTCTAAAGTATCTATGGGTAGGTGATAAAAATGTGAGAACCCTGATTTTTGCAATTCCATCCATGTGGACGTGTCTCTTCCATACAGAACCCTGTTCAGGGGTTGTAGGAATCTGCTCCTGTGTCATGTTGAAGGGTGGAACAGCAAGTGAAATTTTGGAAGAAGCAGTCCATGTCAGACGACTTACATAAATTTGTTACTGTAGTCATGTTTACTTTTTCTTCAGATCATGTTTTAACTGTTGTGTGACCAGTTCTTCACCTACTTCTCACTGTGGGGTATAGTCAAAGTGCCTGTTCACAAGCTCACAGGAGACATGCACCATGTTTGTAGTCACCAAGTTCTTCTCTGTGCTGACTGTAATCAATAACAAATTTCACTTGAGTAGTTATGGCTAAGCTGCTATAAACCTGCCTTAGGAAAAATATCTGTTCTTTTATTGAAACAGCCTGAAGATTTTTAGCTGGTGCAGAGCATAATGAGGAATATAACTTGAAGAAATATCTTCGGGTTTTTTAACCTGTTCACACTCTCAGGCAGTGATACTGATTGCTGTAGTAGCTGCTTCTGTTTCTTATAATTTTACTTCTTTCACTTCTTACTAAAACGTCAATAAATTACACAGACGTGCAAATGCCTGATGGCTGAAGCTTGTTAGGAGGAAAAAACCTCCTCTAGGACATTAAATATTCCAAGCAAATCTAAGAAATAAAACTTAATCTCCTTCTTTTTATTTCTAACTTGGACTTGGGGTTTTAAACTCAATTATGTCATATAAAATATTTTTAAAGAGTCTGATGAACAGAAAATATAGCAGGCTGGAACAAAGATTTCTTATGGAGCTGTAGGGTGAATTTTCTTATTTTCCTCGTAATTTCTGGGTCTGAGCAGTGATGGCTCCATGTTGGATTTGATGAGCTGAACTGGGCGGAGAACTTCCAAAACAGAGGTTCAGTTACTGGAACAATAATTTTCCATTGAGTTAGCAGAGCTGGTGACACACCCTCAGTGAAAACATGACTTCAGCTTATATAAACCCAAAGATGTAGTATTTGGAATTCAAATGGGTGGAAAGTAGGCACTGAGTTCCAGCAGATCACAGCTTGATGCATGTGCAAAACTGTGGGGTATTTATAGGTAGTTTTAATGTTAATAGTCATAATGCCTCGATCTGGGGCTGGGTTTGCAGCATGGAAAGCTTCTCAGGCTTTTTCTGTATGGGAGTTGTCAGGAACCTTATGCTGCTGCTTATGAGTGGTGGCAAGATTGGTGTAAATAGTTATCAAACAAAACTGCTGCTTTCAGGAAAATTGATTCCATAAGAACTTGAGGAAGAAAACACTTAGGGTAGCTTACTTTTTGAAATACTCACTTAATTAGGGTTTTGAAGTTACACACAATGGTCATTCCATAATTAGTTGACTTACATCATAAGAAATTCCTGGTTTCTGGGCAGTACCAAACTAATGTCAGTCCGAGCCTTTTCATTTTTAGAGCCTGCCAGTCACAAATATTTGTAATTGTGTGTTTGTTTTTTCTTTTCTTGTGCACCCTAAGGACAATACATTTTTCAAGCTCTTCACATATTCTTGCACAACGAGGAAAAGGAAGAAACATTTCAGTGAATGAGGAGTTTTTTGCTTCTATAGTGTTTTCCTTGAGAAGTGGGTCTTTGAATGAGGATGACAATGGAAGAGATGAAGAATGAAGCAGAGACCACTTCTATGGTTTCCATGCCTCTCTATGCTGTCATGTACCCTGTCTTTAATGAGGTGAGCTGCAGTTTCCTTTGGAATGTAACAATTCTTTTTATTTTGGGAAATATGGGCACAGCACAGGTGGTTCATTCTGACTGTGAAGGCTTTGTGTCTAACACCATCTTCTTTCCATGCATTGTTTTACCCTTTTTCCATGAATACTATTTCATGCTCATCAGAGGTTGCTGGTTGTCTTGGCCCTGATACTTTTCCTTACCTTTTACAGAGTGTTTTCACAAAAATACCAGGTCTGGCCTTCTGTGGCAGAAAGTAACATACAGTCAAACATGTACCCCTGTGAACAGTTAAATTGTACTGCTAATGGTTATAATTTAATAGGATAGTTGATTTTCTGCGAGTATCAGAGATTGTCAAGATGTTCTCAAAAGCTTCTGTCAGACTTTTGCTGCAAAATACGTCCAGTAACATGTTTGATTTATTTGGGGAGGGGCAAGTCTTTCCTTTAGGACTGAACTTTATAGTATCTCTCAAATGACACCAGCAATTTGAAAGCTTCTGACAATTCCCCATTCCACTGTGCTGTGTAAAGCAAGGCATGAGTACTTGTTTTGTTCTGATAACATCAGAATTGCTAATAATTCTAAACTTTCATTGCAGCTAGAAAGAGTAAACCTGTCTGCAGCTCAGACACTGAGAGCAGCTTTTATTAAGGTGAGAAGTAACTTGTTTTGAAGAATGTTTTTTTAAATGGTACACCATGTATGATGAAGCTAAAAAGTCAGCTTTCCTGTTTCCTTGTCTTTGCATCTGAAGACTTCATCCTTGATCCAGTAACCTAAAAGGAAAGGGGACAATTGCATGGGCTGGAAGTTTGAGATGTCAGCAGATGTTATGAGTAGAAATCTGAATGATACACGCTGAAAAATGTTAAACGCTCTTGTCATGTCCATACAGTACAAAAGCTTAAATGAGGAAGCAGTCAGTGAATAAATAATATACTTCGTCTAAAAATAGCAAGATTATGTAGCATAGGTGCTCATGAGCAGGCTTTGAAAATGCTTTCCAGAGTGAGTCGTAATGGGATTTTTTTGTGGATGAGAATAAGTTCAATGTTTGTGTCTGCATCCAGCAGTAAACAGAGAAAAGATTCTTCTAACTTTTGTCTTATATTCCTAAAGAGTGAAAATACAGATATTCCCTTATACTCCTTTATTGAAGTGGTGATCTTTTGAGATTCTTAAAGCACAAATAATTGCAGGCATGACATAGCTTAACATGTGAGCTGTGCAAATACATAATAGTTCCCTGTTTATAAGCCTAAATCTCAGTGTACCTTGACAAGTCTCAGGTAGAGCTCACACATGCTAAATGTTTTTACAGCTAATGGTAAGGAGCTAAGCTGGATGCGAATAATGTAAGAACTGAGATATTGCCAGCTAAAAAACCCACACACCCTCCTTCTTATTCCACACAGTGCAATTTTTTTGGGAGCAGCACAGGTAGTGTGAACACCTCCAATGTTAGCTGAGCTCTAGCTTAGCTTTACTTAGATATATCATCAATCAAAAGCTGCTTTTTTTCTGAAAAAGCAATTCCAAGATGATGTCTGAGCATATGATGTGATTCATAAGAGGCACATTTATAAAATGTCATGTGGAAGGTGGGGGAGTAGCACCTGGGTTTGAGTGAATTAAATTCCCAAGGATACAATATCTTTGTCTCAAAGCTTAGTGTTTATGAAAATATAACAGGATATAGAAATTCATGAAAACCTTTCTCATTCAAATTGAAATGAGTAGAAAGGCTTATTGGAAAAGTTATTTATACCAAATCAGTGGCCTAGCCCAAAAAATTGAATGTTGTAGTGAAAAAATGGTTTTCAGTGTAATCTGCTGCTCTAAAGCCTGTTAAAGTTTCTAGCAAACTCCTGCAAGTTACATGAAAATCTGCCTTTGTGCTTGCAATATTCAGGTATTGCATATTTAAGAATAACGATTTTCTTTACTATACAGGCTGAAAAAGAAAATCCAGGTCTCACACAGGACATCATCATGAAAATTCTGGAGAAAAAAAGCGTGGATGTGAATTTCACAGAGTCTCTTCTGCGGATGGCAGCTGATGATGTAGAAGGTAACAAATCTCATGCTGAATAACTGCGTATTTTAATTACATTGTTAACTAGGAACAGGCATTTCTCTGCCTTTTTTTCAGAAGAGATTATTTTTCTTAATAGATTTTTTCCCCAGTATGGTAGAAGAATATTTGCATTTTTTGAATACCTCTTTTGAAGAAGTTAAATCTCCCTGAAAACCAAAGAAAGAAAATGAATGTTTAGAACTGTGTTTGTATGGGTGCACAGTTCACCATTTGCAATGCTAGCAACCCAGAAAAAAGCATATATGGAGCATAACAAAGTCTCTTTTCCCCCTGTTTCAAATTAGAAGCAATAGTTACACTGTCAGAGAGGGAGAATATACTGTAGGCTTTAAGTCACTTTAATGCTGAATTTGATCTGTAGTGCCTGCAGTGTCTCAGATCAAGTAAGAAGGGTTCTTTTTCCAACTTGCAGTAATAAGAGGTGATTGTTGCCCTGTGTTTTGACTCATACAGAGGGTGTTCACTGCAGTTTCCTGGTCATGGCTATTTTTGTGCTGTTCACCTTCAAATATACCATGGCACTACTGCTGCATTTTGTTTTCAGCTGTAACTGGAGGCTTGAGGACACACTAATGCTGTTTTTGAATATGCTCTTTTTGTTAGAGTATATGATTGAAAGACCAGAACCTGAATTCCAAGATCTTAATGAAAAGGCACGAGCACTTAAACAGATTCTTAGTAAGATTCCTGATGAGATCAATGACAGAGTGAGGTTTCTTCAGACAATCAAGTAAGTACCATGTCATGTATTTCCTGCAGACTGAGGGGTCAAATTTTTTATTTAGGCCTGACTGCTCAAATGCTGTAGGAGGTGCTAACACTACTGTTCCCATTGGAAAAGAGCCTGATCCCCACTTATAAATGATTAGAATTTTAGTTGACCAAACTTACCTTGCTGATTCCTAGTCTGAATTCCCAGGGCACTGCTCTGGCTCTTTGCATTTGGTCTTGCTACATCATGTCTGACACTTACTCTACAGAGTAAGTGTTAAGAAGTGCTTGTTTCTTAGGAGGGGATTAAATTCCAACATTGAAATGGGATCACTTCCAGATATTATTATTACCTTTTTCTTGCCTAACAGGGACATTGCAAGTGCAATAAAGGAACTTCTGGACACAGTAAATAATGTCTTCAAGAAATACCAGTACCAGAACCGGCGGGTATGTGCAGCAGCTCTACTCATACAATATTTGTAATAGGCTAAGAGGAGGAATAGGAGAGCTTGACTGCTCAATGACATAATGATTTAACAACAAAATTGTTCTATGATAGGTCTGGGCAGTTTTATAAAAAGAGGACAATTTCTCTCCCATCTCTCCATTTGGGATGACATTGTGATTTTTTTTGTAGGAATGTTAGCCAGTTTTCTGATCAGTTTAACCTTCACATTCTCACTGTACCCAACAATCTGTGGACTAAGACTCTGCTCCTGGTCTTTTTGTTTTCTTAGGCACTTGAGCACCAAAAGAAAGAGTTTGTAAAATACTCCAAAAGTTTCAGCGATACTCTGAAAACCTATTTTAAAGATGGAAAGTAAGTATGATTTTGTACTACCAGTTTACATCAGGAAAGGCCTTGTTGACTCATGGGAAAATAAGACAAGCTTTGGGGTGTAGGCTGCCTTCTTCAGGACTTGCCTAAGTTTTTCCTCACCTCTATCCTCTGATTGTCATGGCTTTTTAAAAGACTTTCTTTTGTAATGCCTTTGGGGAAAGGGAAGTTTGTTAAATGCACCACAACACCCATGTGCGGTCTTAGTTTTAAATCTGAATGTATGAAGTTAAATTCGTGTGTTTTTTCTCAGTATGTATACAAGGACAAAGAAATTATGAATTTTTCATTGAAAAAAGTCATCTACCTATTTGAAGTATCATTTGCAAACACTAAAACATCTGTGCAGTGTTCTCTTGGGTTCACATTGTTATTGGCCTTTCTTTGTGTAGAACCTTGTAGAGCTTTGCAGTACTTGGAATTGCTCACTGGAATCTTTTTCTATTTGAACATTTTAGCCTTCAAATTGAGGCTTTTTCCAGGTCTTCCCCTTGGCTTTTGAAGTCTCTGTTCCTGTCTGATTCACTGTAGGGATTGTTGTGGAAGATAAGTGTATGCCCCTCAGACTCTGACGGTGCCAAAGTGTCAGTGCTACAGTTCTAAAAATGAGAGCTAACTTTCATGTCAGCTCTTGTTGAGCTTGGCAAAGACTATGAACACCCAGGAGATGGTGCATTACTAAAGGAGAGGGAAGTCTTGAGACCAGCTGGGAATGCTATCTTGCTTCAATCAAAGCATTCTGGTTTTCTTTTCTTGCTGAAACTGGGGCTAAATTTGGTTATGATACCAAAAGGATAAATTTAAACCTCGGTACTTTATGATTACTGGACAGAAGCACTACAAATTGTGGGCATAAACTGAGATTGTGTTAGTTATTTGCAATGTTGTAAGATATTCCAGTCAAGGCTTGTATTTAGATATATCCTTGTGGGATCAGGGGTAATTGAAATCTGTCTGAACTGCATGTTGAGTAGATACCTGCTCCCAGCAGGAGGTAACAGCACCAAACAGAACAGTCACGCTCACAGACACCATTACTGAGCTCCAAAACACACTGACTCCACACCTTTCTTAGCAAAAAGATAACTAAAATTGTGATTTCCTTCCACATGTATGAATGAGAAGTATTTGTAGAGGAAAAAGTTGCCAGTTCTGAAATTACTGGGGAGGGAAGTGCTCAGCTTTGGAAAAAACATGTGGTTAATAGTCACAGAGTCAGAACATGGCTGGGGTTGGAAGGGACCTTACAGATCATCCAGTTCCAACCCCCCAAGCATCTGCCCCACATTTTTTCTTAGTCAGCTAAACCCCAGAAACTAAAGAGTTGTCAATGCTGCTTGAGAGCCAAGTGCTTTGAGTTCCTGCCAAATAAACAGCCTTTCTAGGCTTAGCTGTGCAAATGAGGCTGGCTGCCAGCACTGAGCCTCAGGTAGATCACTACAGGGGAGAACATCAATATACCTCCAATTTTTAGAGTCCGGATGCCAATAATGCTGGATTTATGGAATGCCAGGTTTCTAAAAACATCTAAAGCAGTGTCTTTCTCTTTTCACAGGGCAATAAATGTGTTCGTAAGTGCCAACCGACTAATTCATCAAACCAACTTGATACTCCAGACCTTCAAAACTGTGGCCTGAAAACTGTATATGTTGAGAGTTGTACTTTTCAATGGTGGATAGGGTACCTTTATATGTAAATTTTAAAGTTTTGACTGTATAAATTATCAGCCCCTCTCGAGGGGCCTAATGCAGGATTTTGAATGGGATTATTGCCATCTTACACCATATTTTTGTAAAACATTGTAGCTTAATCATAATCTCACAAGGAAGATTTTGCATCACTTTTTGCTATTATCATTCTTTTCAGAATTATAAGCCAAAAGAATTTACGCCTTAATGTGTCATTATGTAACATTCCTTATAAGAATTGTAAATATTTGGTGTTCTGTTTCTGACATTTTAACTTGAAAGCGGAAAACTGCAAGATTATGTATTTAACAATATTGGTGGCAAATATTCAATAAATAGTTTACATCTGTTAGACTGTCTTTTTGTATGTGAACAAAAGTGCATAACTCATCTTTCTAGAACTGCAGAACATTCATTAAATACAAAAAAAATTAAAATTATTTGGGTGCTTATAGCTACTGGGAGTTCAAATCAGTGTAAAATGAGGGGTTTTCCTTAAAGCTGAGATTTTGGCTGTGATCTAGACCAGAATACCAGAATAATTATATTAAAATGTCTTTGACAGAGTAATGAATAAACCCAGAAGTGAGATGTGCTTTTGTTTTTGATAGAAACTAAGTCTCACTTCTTTCTTAATCTTCTCTCGGTGGTGAGTTTTACTCCTAGACTATTCCAAGGTTTGGAGCAGAGGATTGTTTTAAATATATGCAGCTGCGTTTGCAGCAAAGGTTGAATTTCAACTATGAAGATAACTGGGTTTTAATTGGTACCCTTTGGGAGGGATGGGGAGAGAAGCTGGAACTCTCCCAGGTAGCACTAGTGATATCTCTACTATGCATGCCACAAGGCAACTTTTATTTTTCAGGGATTGAAATCATGTGAGACCTCCATGGACAAACCTTGGCTGTGTAGAGGGTTAAGAGCTGCTGATGGACAGATTTTATCCTTGGGATTCCATGGTAATATTTCACAAGTTTAATGAATCTCTCACATGCCCCTTTGAAGTGCACCTTGAGTTTATTTTGAAATAGAATAAACCTCTGAAAGTTTCAAAATCTAGGGCCATAACTAGCTAAGTTTAGGGAAGAATGTGAGGCAGTTTATAAACCTGCACAAGCTGTTGCAGGAGGATCACTCCAGGCTGAAAGAGCACAACTGCTACAGAAATACTCCTTTTTTTAGGTGTAATGCTGAAGAAAAGGTACATCCAGACTTTCCTTGCACGCTGGCCTGGTGCTGTATTGCTCATTTGGGGCAAGTGCCTTATCCAGAGTACAACAGCTGGGTCCTTGAATTTGGTTATCTGCCTAAATCACCAGAGAGGGAGGAAGTGCAACCTGCAGCCCTCCCAAAAAGCACTGGATGTTCTGCTGTCTGTCTGAGCATGGAATTGTTTCCTTGATGAGAGCACTGACCGTAGTGAAATAGAACAATGTGAAGGAGAGTATTGTGTAAAACTGAGTTCTTGGGAATGTATGTTGTGAAATTGCTGGCTACACACGAAGCTCTAAACAGGACATGGTCCTTAAAGCTTTGCTGTTCAGCCTGTTCTCTGTTCTGACTGGTGTTTTGTGTCATTAGCAAACTGGGCTTAGGAACATGACAAAGGGGTGCAGATACAATTTATAGTTAAAGCTTTTTGTTATTTGTTAAAGCTTGGCCTGCTGAACTGTCATTTCTTGGAAAGTGCTGGAAGAGCAGCAGTGTTAGCAGTCTGACTAAATTAGAGTAATGTTTAATTTGCATCTTTGCATTCTGTCAGTAAAAAGGGTGAGTAGTCTTCCTTGTGGATGATGTTCACTTAAGTCACAGCTCCAAAGGGCTTCATGAAAACTAATTAGTCAGGTAAAAGGGAGGGAAAGGCACTGGAGTTTGTGATATTTAATTTGTCTTCAAGAGTGTTTGGTACTGGGGAGGCTGCAGCAGTGGCTGTAAGGCAATAGAGACACAAAAACCTGAGTTATGTTTTCTACATTGGACTTAATTCCCATAATATGCTGAGAAGAGATTCTCTTCTCTTTTCTTTTTTCTCTCTTCTTGGATTGAGAGGACAGTAGCAAGCGTTGGTAATCATTAGTTGAATGATACCATGTTTATGTGTGTCATAAAAATAAATTCAAAACCCATTTATGACTCGGGTCCCAAACAAAATGCTGTGTTATGTCCTTTTAATTGATTCCTTGTAAAATCAGAGGCTATTTCATCAAGAAATGAACTGTTCCTGTTAATCAGTTCTTCCCTAAACCTTTACTGGTAAAAGGTACCAAATACAGGGCTAAGCTACAGGTAGTCTGGCCAATGTGTTTTGTTTTATTTATAACCTCATTGTAATTTCTTTATGTTACCTTAAAATTAATGGAAAATTATTCATTGTATTCAATGTCTGGTAATGGGAAAACTTGAAAACTGGTGTCTTCAGGTCACACTCTTCTGTTGTGTGCAGTGAATCCATATCTAGTGGTCTTATAAACCTCTATTTTCCACTGAATATGAGCTGGGACATATGTCTGTCAAATTTTATTGTGGTTTTGCACTTTATTATTCAAGTTACCTGAGTAGCTAAAGATAAGTTTCTCTTAAGGATTTCTAATACAGCAGTTAGTGTTGCAAAATGCTCTTAGAAAATTTCTGCTGTGAATGTGGGTTATACCTGATATGCTAATGTTAACATACAGAAAACCAACCTAATAAACAAAATAAAACTTTGTATATTTGTTAATGAAGCAAAGAAATGTCTTAATCACTTGTTTTGATTTTCCTCAGCCTGTAAAGAAACGAAGCAAAGCTTAGATTGACTTATTTCTGGTTAGAACCTTGTTTGAATACTCGTGCAAAGATTTGTGTACAAGAGTGTAAGATGTGCCAGGTGCCAGCTCAGTGCAAGGTGTATCAAGAGTGGTGAGTATGAGATATCGCAGTGTTCTGGTGTCACAACTTCCATGTATCCAGACAGGAGGATGAGATAGGATCAGTCTTGATTAAGCATTATCTTTTGACATGATCTTATCTAGATTACCACTGAAGTGTTCCTTCTTAATGTTCTCAGATCTTGCACTGTGTGCCAAGGGAAGACATGCCTTGTTCTGCAGGTGTTACCTGATCATTTTACAGGCACTGTGCTCTCTGAGCTGGGTGGGGGATGAAGAGAAGGTTATCAAGAGAGACCTGCCACAAATCTGAGCTTTAGATTATTCCAGTCTGAAAGGGAAATCAAATAAATGCAACAGCATGTGCAATCCTAATAATTGCATGGGGTGCAGCAGTGATTGTCACCTGCCTTTGGAGGAGCCACTGGCTGTCCTGCCTGAGAATCTGGCTCTGCCTGGCTCATCTTCCCACAGGACTAACCAGTGCCTTCTGGGAAAGGAATTGCAGGCAGTTTGTACTGGGAGGGGTGGGAACTCTCTGAGCTTGGCATAACGATTTAGGGCAGTTGTTCCCTTTGTCATTTTTCACTCCACTGTTTTGGTTTTCCTCACACTCATCTGGGCAGATGTGACTTTTAAAAGAGACCAGTGGGGAATGCGCTACAGGAACAGAGGCACTGCCTAACAGCAGAATTAGTGCTAAAAAATAGGACTGAAAGGATGCTCCTGGGTCATTCATTTTTTTGTGACGGAAATTAAAAAGTACTGTATAATGCTGGCCCTAAATCTGTCCAGCTCTATTGTAAAACCAGCGTCTTTGTCCTCATTCCTCCTAGTACATGTCATTTTAGAACAGTCTGAAGGAATAAAAAGACCCTTCAAATATTGAAGTTTAATATGCTGCATGAATTTAATTTATGATGAAGAATTCACTAACCTTGTCCACGACCAATTGTTCTTTTCACCTCTTCTTCACTGAGTCATGAGATGAATTGTATCACCACCACGGGCTTCACTTCTTAAAGACACCCAATCCCAAGGTTTTGGACCTCTGAAAAGAGCAACAGTATTGGGCAATGCTAAATTTGCCCCTTTGAGGTTGAGGCAAAACAATTTCTCCTTGTGTTTGTAACACAAGCTTGAATTTTGCGACAAAACTCATTGGTGCTGGTGTCTCCAAGGCAGGGGAGGAGGGTTTGGCTCCGCTGGAGGTGTCTGTGGAGGTGATGTCCCTTGGCTTCTCTGTCCCTCTCTCCTGTTGCAGAGACAGCCCTTGCTTTCTGAGACAATGCAAGATGCTTCTCACTATGTACAGCCTGCGGCAGTTCCTTGCTGGATGGCATTAGTATTTCCTGCATGACTTATTTTGCACCTTCTCCTCCAGCCCCATCCAGGCCCAGCTGCTGTGACAGCTCAGGAGGCACAACAGGGGCTGGGGCAGCACCTTGTCATGTATTGCAGGGCACAGCACCAGGATTGAGTCCTAGGTGATCACCTGTGATCTCTTCTCCAATTCAACGTATATTCCATGTCTCTTCACAACTATTTTTGCGAGACCTGTGCAAGCACATGGGGCTTTTAATGTTCTTTATAAAGGTCAGGAGTGCAGCTCAGCAACATTTGAGGTGCAAGACTCTGTGTCTGCATTGCACTCACTAAAGAGCTTGGGCTGTGATGACACCCAGGCACTATCAGAGTCTGTGGTTATGTGATGAAAGGTTTAACTCTTCCCACTTTGTTCCACCTTTTAGTGCTTCTTATCCCCATGTAAAGGTCAGGAAGACTTACCTGGCAGTAAGAATTTGCAGTTTAGGAGTCAACCATTCCAGATAATGTATGGGGTAAAGATCAGATTGCTCAGGCAAGTCCAGTTAAAAGTTTGGTTACACATTGCTGTTGCTATTCCTGCGGAGTTTGTTTCTTGCTATTAAAGATTTATAAATCATAAAGATTCCTTTTTTAAGCAGAAACCAAAGGTGACCATGGAGGCAGGTTGAGCTGGTTTTGTAAGGAGTGTCAGTGACACTTGTGAGCACCAAGAGGAAGAGATGTTAAATTCTTCCAAGAAGCAAGAGAAAGGGAAGATAAATTCTCACCCTAGAGACAAAAGTGTTCTACTTACTCAGTGTATTCAGGAAGGAAAAGTGGTTTTTAGTGCTGTAATTCCATTATTGGTGACAAGGTAAGCAAAATAGATTTTCAATTGCTGATTTCTCATGCACACTTAGATCTGCTGCATAAACAGTTGTGAATTTGCATTTGGTATCACAGTCAAAGGAGTGATTATACATGATGGATAGAATCATTTTAGAGAATATTTTGTAGTATTTCACTAAGCTAAAAAGTTGAAACCCCTATATCTAAATTAGACGTGTCTTTGACATTTTATTATTTCATAATTGTAACTACTAGACTTTTCATAGGAAGTAATTGCTTTTTTCCCCAAAGCTGCCTTAGTCTCCAAGGACAAGTGATGGGTGAAATAGAAGCCTGAGTGCCTGAAGTTTTAAAGTAAAGAGAATAAAGTATAAGCTCCAAGTATAATTCACTTAGTCTCCCTTCTTGCTGCTGGGTATCTAATCTCTGATGGAGCCACAGTGAAAGAACTTAAAAGGAGGCTGAGTTACAACCTTTAAGAAAATGCAGAAACTTTCATGGTGAGTGAATTTCCTAATTAAAATGTTAATTGGAAGGATTTTGCCTTGCTTATCAAGGAAAATGTGTTAACCATTTTTTCCCTGCTGTTTACACAGCCATGTGATATTAATGATCTGGTGTGGTTTTCTACATCTGCTTAGTGAATGACAAAGAGCATTTTCCAAGTGGTTTGGAAAGGGACATCAGAAATTCCTGTTGAGGTTGTAATGTAGTAAGGATAATAAATACTGCCCTTAAGAAGCAAAACTCACAGAATCAAAGAATCATTGAGGTTGGAAAAGCCCTCCCAGGCCACGGAGTCCAACCTGTGCCAGATCCCCACCTTGTCACCCTGCCCAGGCCATGGAGTGTTATGTCCAGTCATTCCTTGGACACCTCCAGGGGTGGGAACTCCACTCAATCCTGCCTGTAGCTTTCCTCTGGATCCAGGCAGTCCTGCAATAGCTATAATCTAAGTAAAATTCCCCTGTGACCCTCTAGCCCAGCCCTCGTATTTAGGGAGCCGTGATCCTGGTTAGTGTCTTGTCAAACTCCAATTTGATGCAAGTTTCTCTGAAGCCCCACAAAAAGCCTTGGTTGCTGTAAGTAATGGGAGGGAAAAGAATCCCATCTATTTCTTTTCTATAAGAATTACAAGGTTTAAGGGGCAAAAAAAACATAATTAAAGCTGAGTTTTACCTGCATTTTTTACATGACTTTAAATATAAAACCCAAAGCAAACATTTAATTGTAAAGCCTTGTGTAAGTAACTGTTTTTATCTGAATGAGAACTGAGCTGTTTTTTTCAAAGACAAATACCTGCATTACCAAGACATAAAAACTAAGTATGGTTTTGCTTCCTCCCAGCATAAGGAGAGAACTTTTTATCATGAAATACCAGCAATACCAACTGCTGACAGTGCCAAAGTAAGTGAAGCTCAACCTGTTGACCTCTTGCTATCTGGAGCTTTTTCTCATGAACATGCAATAATGCTTCTGTAATTCCCTGTCAATATAAGGAAGCAACTTGCATTAGCAGAGTAATGAATAAGAAAAATATAGCTGAGGTGCAAAAACACCTGTTGTAATTGTGTCTGTTAGGCAGAAATTAAACAGCAAGGCTGACACACAGGAATAATGAGGGATCAAACCTGCCAGTTGGCCAATTCTCATTTCCTGAGGTGTCAGGTGTGATGTGTAACCTTGTCCCAGGGCTTCATCTGCAAGGATGTGGAGCCCAGTGGGACGTGCCTGGTGTCCTTGTTCTTCTTCACTGGGAAGAGAACCAAGAGCCCCCAGTGTGAGCTGGTGCTGCTGCTTTGTTTACCCCAAACATTCAGTTCTTGAACCAAAATGAGCAGCTACCACACCTTCCTCCACCTTGTGCAGGCTGCAGTTCTAAATGGGAGAGAAGAATCAGGTGCAAACCTTGCTGACTCTTTATGTAACAATTTTCGGTACAAAATCATCCTTTATTTCTACAGGCTGCAAATTTGTCCCTCAGGAAAGCTCTGGGATTTAGAGACAGCGCTGGAGTCACTGGGAGTGGGGTTGAGGTTGGGTCCTGCTCTGCCCCCAGCCATAGCTCAGGGGCACAACTTCCAGCCCAGACCTTTGATTTGTTTCCAAACTCTTCTCCTGCAGCCCTTGAGGCTGCTGAGAAGGGATGGGGTTGCTTTGCCCAGGGAACACCTCCACACTGCCATTTATTTGCACAGCAGCACTCACTGGGCTGCATTCTGTGCTCAGACTCTGAGCTCCAATTTCAGCTCTTCTCCAAGCTATTAGTCACTGTCCTCTGAGCCTAACTTGGGGAACAAGTGGAAAAGTTCATCAGCAAAAATGCCTAAAGTAGATGGATTTTACTAGGGGAATGGTTCAGCTGTGAACTGCTGTTGCTTCTGTTTATCTCTAGATTGGTTGTCTCGCTGAATTGAGGACCTGCAACTAAATTGTACCAGCTGGCAGCTTTGGGGGTTTTCTGACTTCTTAAAAGCTAATTCAAAACCTGTACCTTCTGCTACTTGTGGGCCTCGCAGGCAAGACTTGTTACTCTCTATTTTCAAAATCTTTTTGGAGGAGAATGGTGTGGTAGAAATGAATGAAAAACATGGACTTCACATTTATTTTCTCAACCTCTGAAAATTGTGTGAAATGGTGAGTGTTGGCCTTGTGGGTTTTTTTTGGTGGGGGCTCAGTGGATGATAGTTACAAGGTAGTTATACCTTTAAATCATGTTTCCATCTGAATTCTTGGATTTTTGGACACTCACCAGTGGAAGCTGGATAAGATTTTTGGTTATATATGCTGTATACACTTGCTGCTTGTTGGGATGACATTGCTCATTGCAAGGCTGTCACTGCTTTGCTGAAATCTCTCATTCCCGTGGAGCAGAGGAGTTGTAAAAGCTGTCCCACAGCTCAGAGTTTTGTGGCTGAATTAGCAGCAGAAACCAAAGAGATCATTTTGCCTGAATTTTATCCCTGAGCTATTAGAGTTGGAAAAGCCAACACACCACCTACATCTCTCATAGTTAAGGCACCTACAATTCTCTATATTTCAGTCTGTGCTAAAAAGTTGCTTTTCTACTGATAAATCTCAGTGAAACAACTTAAAATTGGACAAAAGAATTCATGCTATTGGGAATGGAACTTGACATTTAGAAAGACAATGTTTGAAATTCCACCAGGAAATATTCAAATAAGGTTTGAAGTTTTCCTTACACAAAGTGTGACACTGGAACATTATTCCTGACAGCTGCCATTGTTGGTATTAGAAGATTTCCAGATGTGGCAGGGAAATCTGCACTGGCTTAACATGAGTGTAACTTGCTGTTGGTTCTCCACAACAATTACTTTCTAGCCTGTAGTTAATAAAGTTGTATCTTTGTTTTGCTAACACTGCAGAACTGAGGATCCAAACTATATCAGCTTTTTGCCAGTGTGTAGATCATCACTAAACAGGCAACTCTAAGTAAAAAAGAGAAGTCAAATAATTTTGTAATTTGTACTTTCAGAGAGAATTCAGTTTCCCTTTACTCATGGATCACTATTAGAAGTCCCTTACTGTGAAAAATCCCTCCTCTGTCCTCCAGAGTTCAATACCCATATCAGAATAACCATCAGTGGGGCACTCCAGAAATACAATTCCTTTCATTAATCATCCACTGGCAGAGCACAAGAGTCGCCTTGTCCCAAGCAGCAGTGGTGGTTCCAGCTGTTCCAACCTGTATCTGACCTCCATCAACCTGCTGGATTTCTCTGTGCCTCAGTTCCCTGGTCATTAGTTAAGGACTGCACACACCGGGGCCCTGAGTTCAGCTACAGGACTGGAATAATAACAAAATTTCCCAAGCATAAAGGAAAGATTTTCAGGCAGTGAGTCTGTCACATTTGAGAGTGAGAAACATTTTAATGTGAGCGAACGCAAACCACTTACAGTGTGGGAAAACTCCAAAACTACATGGTATCCTTGAAATATTTCAGAATTGAGTCAGTGCCTTTTTAGCTAAACAGCTCAGATAGTTTTCTGCGTGGCTTATATTGCCAGAAGAAAATTAGAGAAGCAAATACTGGAGGAGAACAGTCATAATTTGTAGGAAATGGTTGTGTGGAATATGAATATATTTGCTATTTCATTTAACTGTCTGTTCCCAGAGCCAGGATGATGCTCGGGGACCTTAAACTGCTCCTGCAGAGGTGCCAGGTGGGACCAACCCCTGTTCCCTGCTCTCTGTGCTGCTCTCAGGGCTGTGATGGATTCTGGACACGTTGCAGGCACCTATTCCTTTGTCCTTCCTCCCTTGGACCAGAGCAGTGCCACAGCAGTTGTGGTTAAATATAGAATCCTAAAATGGTTTGGGTTGGAAGGGACCTTGAACCTCCCACCAGCCCAGGTTGCTCCAAGCCCCGTCCAACCTGGCCTTGGACACTTCCAGGGATGGGGCAGCCACAGCTTCTCTGGGCACCCTGTACCAATATGTGCTTGCAATATGCCAAGTATTTGGTTTTGCCTAAGCAAGGCTTAAATACAGTGTCTGTGGAAAAGAAAAATTAAAACTGTGGGGCATGTCTTGGAAATCATTGCCCTAATACTCTTTTAATGCAGGATTGCACATAGGAGTTACCAATCACGTTTTCTCTTTACTACAGGCACTTCTAAGCAGCCTGACCATGGCACACCTTGAGGTGAGACTCTGAGAGTCCTGTGCTGGGAAAAGTGGCAGATTGTTTTCCATCTCTCAGTGAGTCCAGCCACTTTGGTTACACACACAACACCTCGGGGGTATTGATAGAAGTGCAATTGTGGTCAATAGTGGGAGAGCCATGAGAAAGCATCCCATGACTATTCTCCTGATGCAAAGCAGATGAAGCATCCCCAAAACTTGCAGAGTCAGGGAAGTATTTTATAACCATAATAGACAGGGGTAAGATGAGTTGGAAAAGTGCTCGTGTGTGGTTCTGGCTCCCTCTGGTCAACAGGATTGTCGTGAGTGGAATCGGAACCGGAGATGTGGTTAAGGAGATCAAGGGAATTGATTAATCTTTTTGTGATGAGAGATTAAGGGTTTGACTTGTTCAAAACCTATTCAGGGTCAGAAGAGAGATTACAAATCTCTGCTTCAATATTTGGGGTAGATAAGAAGAGAATTGTTTCAGCTAGAGGCTGATATGGTTCTATGATGAGTTCCTATGACTGTGTGACAACTACAGCTGTGCTGGCCACTAACACCGGGGTTTGCTCCGCTTTGGAGGAAGAAGCTGTGTGTTCTTCTCACAGGGAAAAGGAACCTCAATGGCCTTAAGGTGGAATTTGAGTCCTTGGGAGAGATTGTGTAACTCAGCACAGAGCCGGGACAGGAAATGAGATCAAGTCTATAAATACCTGGGGCTTATCTAGACCTGAGGGAAGAGGTTTAAAGGCCACCGAGCGCCTGCAAACATTGGCACTGGACCCATCCCATGCCTTTGCTGGTCACTGCTTGGGGCCAGGGCTTTGCTTCTTCCCTTGCTGTACTGTAGTTTGTTTGTGGTGTGCATGTGTGGGGCAGGGGGGGGATGTTTGGGCTTTCCTTCCTTTCCAAGTGACTGATTTGGCTGCAGGAAGCCAGAGATGGGGCTGAGGGTCCTACTGGAGCAAAGGCTTCAGCACCTGGATGATGGAAACTCCCTTTGTATGTGTACATGGTGAAATAAAGGTGCAAGACAGCAGCAATTCCCTTTATCCTCCTACAGAGATCCTGTAAACTGTGAAGTGCTTGGAAAGGGGGTGTGATGATTTATTGGATGGATGTGCTGAAGCTCCACCCTGGTGTAAAGCTAAGCGAGCTTCTTCAACCCAAAATTCTTTGGGAATTAAAAAATCCCACTTTGATATGATTGAAACTGTCGTTAAAAATGGATCAAATTTTGTACTTAACTACAAAAACAGAAATGTGTATATGGGGGAATATTATTAAAAAAACAAGATTACTTAGCTAAACATTTCCAAAAGGAAGGTTTAGCCTTTTTATAATGTTATATTTAGAAATTTAATTTTTAGGCATTGATTTTTATTTCTTTAAGTCTGAATTAAAACATCTCTAATAGAAGAAAAGTCATGATTCAGCTTGAAGGCTTTTTATACATCATGATGAGAAAAGTGATTTTTTGTTTCCTTTTGGTTTCAATTTTCAGCCAGCAAGGCACAACGTGAGTTTTTCTGTCTGGTCTCTTACTGTCCCACTGACAAAGCACCTTGGAAAATCAGGGTTTATTTACATTCACTCATGGGTGAAATAAGTTATTCTTCAAACAGATCATTTGCAGTCTAGACTGTCATGATAATGTAAAATACAGACTGGCAGAAACAGCAATAGGAAAATAAAATTAATACAGGAATTAGCTGTGATTTTTCCACACAAGAATTATGAAGCTGAATTTCACTTTATTTCTCATTTTTATTTAACAGAAAAATGGGTCAACATTTACTAGTACAGACAGGAATTTTTCATGGAGAGGTGGGATTGTGTTCCTGACTTCATTCCCCACTGCCCTCCCCTTTTCCCCTGCCCAAAGGAAGTACATACAGAAACTGCTGGTGAAGGATAACTGAAGAAGGGGAGGATAATCCTCTGGAGATCCCTAAGAAGACACCGAAGCTTCCAGCCAATTTCACCAGATCAGCTCCAGCCCAGCCACCAAAAATTGTTCCCATCCAAGAGCTGGTCATGGATCATCACAAGTAAGTTTGTGGTCTCAGGTATCCAAAGCTCCAAACAAAACCCAACCCTTTCATTAGAACTGGAGTTCATTAGATCTTTTGGAGTTTCAGCAGAGTGAGCTTCCCCCAGAAAAAGCAATAACCACTGTGCATTCCCCAGGGAGCTGGAGAGTGTTGGGATCACCCTTTTCTGAGCTAAGCAGAAGGTACGAAATTCCCTCTTGTCATTACAGTTGTAGATGATGGCCCGTAGTGACATATGTGCCTTATTCCCCTTACAAAGGAATAAACCCATCCCCGAATGTCAGGGAAGGCTCCAGAACCATCAGTTCTCTCTAAAGTTCCGATTATATTTGTGCCTCTTTTTTTTTTTTTTTTTTTGTCAAATACTCATCTTATTGCACCATTCTTACATGTGGGCACATGGTATTTATGGTGAGATCAGCACTGGTCTTCTGTGTCCGAACACATTTGTGCCAACTTCAGAGCTCTCTCTGTGTATTTAAAGCCTGGCAATAATTATTATTTGAATGTTTCTTGTGCTGATTATTAAAAACTGCAGGTTGTTTATTTTAAATAGGACAATAATCAAGATAATTTGGGGATCTTTAAGAACTGGTGGCATGGCTACAACTCTCAATAAAGCTGGTTTGGCTCTTTGGTAAATACAATTTTAGGTTGGTAAGCAGCAGACGACAAACCAGTTATTTTCTTGCCTTTGTTTCTTGTTTTTTTTTTTTTTTCCCCTTTTCCTTGTTTTTTTTTTTTTTTTAAAATCAAGAGGTTTGTTGGTAAGTCTTTCCTAGGCTGAGTGAGGTTGTGGTGGCATTCATCTATATTTTAGGGTAATAACGGGTGTGGGGAAAATGTAGTCCGGTGAAAGTACAGTACTGGCGCAATTATATAGATAAATATAAATTGGCCTTGAATAATTCAGGTGTGCGGTTCTCATTAGCACAGCTCCTCTTAGTACAGCTCCAGTGGGAACTGCAAGAGGAAACTACCAACTACCAAACAACAAGAAAATATCCAATTGGCATTTGAGCAAAGTGAGAGATTATTAAATTTTTGGGAAGACTTTATATTCTATTGCTCACAGCATCAGAGGTTTCAGCCCACTGGCTTTGGAGGTTTGTTCTAGTGCTGTACCTGTGCATGACCTGAATGAAATGCAAAGGTAGGAAGGGAATTTACCACTGAATCATAAGCTGATGGAAATTACAGGAGGAAAAGAAACTCTCTCATGTCATTTAGTCCATTCCCTTGGCAGCACAGAACACGAATTCAGTCTCGCTGCTCGAGCTTTTTTTAATATTCAGGATGAATTGCCCTCATCCTTGCTGCAGACCATTCCTCACATTTATAATCACTGTACCACACTAAACAGGGGTTTTTCTATTGATGTTGGCTGCCTTCAGTGACTCCCACACTTTGTCACCCCCTTATTTGTCACACACCCAAGCTGTGCACATTGAGGTCTTTCAGTCTCTCATAACAAAACACTTTCTGTCTCATTAAGGAAACCAGTCACAGCAGTGACATTAAAATATTAAAATGTAAAGACCTGCCACGTAGGGACTGTTAATAAGATGGGATCTCCATGCTGCAGTTGGTGCAACTGCCTTGATAAATGTCCTGACTTGAAATTTCAGGGTTGGCAGTCTTTTCTTTTTCCTCCTCAAGTCAAAAGCAGCGTGGGCAGGAGGGCGAGGGAGGGGATTCTGCCCCTCTGCTCAGCTCAGGGGGGATCCCACCCGAAATGCTGCATCCAGCTCTGGGTGCCCTGACATCAGAGGGATGTGGAGCTGCTGGAGCAAGTCCAGAGGAAGCCATGGAGATGCTCCAAAGGCTGGAGCCCCTCTGCTCTGGAGCCAGGCTGGGAGAGCTGGGGGTGTTCATCTGGAGCAGGGAAGGATCCAGAGAGACCTGAGAGCCCCTTCCAGTGCCTAAAGAGTCTCCAGGAGAGCTGGAGAGGGACTTGGGACAAGAGATGGAGGGACAGGACAAGGGGGAATGACTTCCCACTGCCAGAGGGCAGGGTTAGATGGGATATTGGGAATAAATCCTTCCCTGTGAGGGTGGGCAGGCCCTGGCACAGGTTGGCCAGAGAAGCTGCAGCTGCCCCATGCTTGGAAGTGTCCAAGGCCAGGTTGGATGGGGCTTGGAGCACCCTGGGCTAGTGGAAGATGTCCCTGTCCATGGCAGGGGGTGGAACAAGGTGAGGTTTCAGGTCCCTTCCAGCCCAAACAATTCAGGGATTCTGAGCTTGGTCTCTCTGTGGCAGGTACACGTTTTCTTCACTGCTGTAGTTTCCTTGTGTGTGTGACCAGCTGGTTCTCCTTAAGAGGAATGTTGCAGGGGATCAAATGGTCTCTTCCCTTGGAGTATCCCACTACTGCAGGGAGCAGTTATGGTGCTGGAGTACTTGCAGATTCCATCTTTTCTTGGGATGTGAGGTTTGCTTTCCATCTTGCTCATTATGAGCTAACTTTGGGGGCCAGATCCCAGTGCAGTGAAACCCCCAAACCACAGCACCTGTGCTGGGTTGTACCTGCCAGGAGTTCTCCTTGGAGGAGACTTTGCAGAGTGTCTGGATGGTTTGAAAAGTGATTTCAAAGAGTGAAGTCAATCACTGTCAAACAGCTGAAAATCAAATGCTGTGCTTGTTTTAAAGCAGCTTTAGCACTGCAGTTTCCAGAGCGATATCGAAGTTCTCCCCCATGAAGAAATTTGTTCCATCTCATCTCCTGCTCCTTTCTCCCACTTTTCTCCTCTATGAAGTTTTTAATTTGTCTCATAGTTTGATGTTATGGAAATTACTTTCACATCACCTTTGAGTCAGACGCTCCCTGAGGAGCATGACTTAGACTACAATTTAGTCAGAAATGAGTTTATGTCTTTGTAACAAACTGCAAATTACCAAGCTCATGGAACACCACTTCTCATACACGCCTCTTGCAACCTTGCGGATTCGAGTCCTTGAGCAACAGTCAGGCTTCAAACCTGCCTTATTTGTCTTTCTGCATTGACTGCAGAGCAAAAGTTACAAATGCACTTGGGTTTTAAGTAGAAAAACTACCATGGGAATTTCCTAGGACTTGTGCATGTTGATCCTGCCCTGATGACACTGCAGAGTAACTCTGTTTGTGGAAGAAAAAGCACAGTGTTTGTAAACGTTGGTACCAGTCCTGCTTTGCCGAGTGCAGTGAAACTGGTGCAGCAGCACGGCCAAAATGGAGGTAATTTATGAGAAACCCCTTCAAAACTCTATTTATAATGAAATGGCAGTGGTTTGAAGTAGCAGTTCACAGACACTCACTCTTTCCCATGGATCCCAGCTACAGAAGCTGTGCCCTACACAGCAGTGCAGCGTTTTCTCTCTTGGTCCGTTCTGAAACAAAGGGTCTCCCACAACCTGTGAGTGTTGGTGCCACTGAACACGTCCCAGGATGAAATGTACATTTTCCAGTGCATTGTCAGGTTCATATCCTGGCTCTCTATGGAGTCATCTAATATATGCAAACCCTGGCAGGTGTCCAGAAACACTCTTAAATGTGTGAGCACTCTGGCACTGAAACACAAGCACTGGGGACCTTGCAGGGTCCAACATCTCCACGACAATTCACATTAAATGCAGTTCATCGTGAGTAGCTTCCTTAATGATCTTGGTATCAGCCTGCAGGTGAATTTTAGCATATTTTTAAATTATGTGCCTAATTCTGTATGGATCAATTTCTTGAATTGCTTTATAGCTGCATATAGTTCCTCCTTAGGAATGCCTTTATTTCAAATGCAGCCAGTGTTATTTATATACTCTTGCTGGTGTGGAGAGGTCTTATTTCCAACCGTGTGTTTCAGAATTGCCCAAGTCAGAGTCACAGAATGGGTTGGGTTGGAAGGGATCTAAAGATCATCTCATTCCAACTCCCTGCCACGGGCAGGGACACCTTTCACTAGACCAGGTTGCTCAGAGCCCCATCCAACCTGGATCTGAGCTTTGGTTTTCCACTTGGAGCTCATCTTAATTGTTATGCTAAAGGGTTTAAAATTAGTCCCCTCTACTAATTTGCCATGATTTATTATGATGGCTGTGACTGTGTATTGTGGCAGTGTTTTTTCACCTGTATGTGCATCACCCATCAGAGTGAATTATGGCATCAGTTAGGTGGTGGCTGTGAGTTCAAAAGATAAATCAGCTTGAAAAAAAGAGAAGATGGAGTTTGGAAAATAAGCTTGGTGAAATTACAGGTAATTGAAGGTGGAATTAAAAGAAAAAGCATTATATATTATTACCACTATAATAAATGGTTACATTTATGTAACAGATGACAAGTGTCATCCACTTGTTTTCTGAGAAATGGGATATTTCATTAGGTAAAATCTCTGCCTCTTCTGGGTGGCCCCAGCTGAATGTGATCCAGGGAAAGTGCATGGTGAGCCCTGTTTGATTTCCTTGATTCCAGGTCGATTCCTTGTCTGCATTCAGCTATTGATCCCTCCCAGCTCCGTGTTTCAGGAATGCTGCAGGGAACCGGCCCCGACAGGCCATTTCCTCTGATCCGTGGCAGTTACTGCCATCGCCTTATTGAAAGCTCTTTGCAACACCCCAAGTAAATACTGGTTTAGAAACTGCCTGTTCATCTGTGTGCACAACAGACCATGATATTCCCAACTAAGCTCCTGCACCAACCCCTGGACAATTCCACAGGAGACTTTCATGGGATGGCTTCCCAACCGGCCTCACTGGCTGCAGAGCTCACATCTGGTATCCCCAGGTCTTTGGAGACCTCTGCCAATGCTGATGTTTCAGCTTGTCTCTGATAATTCCTATTTATTTCTGTAATTCTAATTTCTTTCTGTGCATACGAGCAAGAGACTTCAGACACAAATACATTTCAACACAACATCAAAAGAGAAAGGCACAAACCGGGGAAGAAAACGAGTGTGATTGATGAGTTGGGACACACAGCCACGTGTATTGCGAGCCACAAACCTCTCTGCAGCTCCCCATTTCTTTGGTGGAGGAATGTGAAAGCTACAGAATGTCACGTGCTGGAGTAGGAGCACAATATCACTGGAATAAATGTGTGTCCATGCAATAAATAATAGTGCAGCAGAGCCCTGACTATTGACACAAACCAAATAAGAATGGGAAATGGGGGTTGACAACTCTTTATAAAGCCAAGCAAAATGTGTTTAGTGGCAAATGAGGGAAATAATAAGCTAGACAGACCTTCTGCAGCGAAAGCTATTTGTTCCTCAATCCCATTCTGAGGCAAAGAGGGGAGATAATTGGTGATTTCTCTATTATGTTCACAGGTGTTGAGGATCAGGGGCATTCACCATCAGCTGTGCATCCACAAGATTGCTGGCTTGTTCCCAGAGATCTGAAATCCCATTCTTCTCTTTGTCTTAATGAAGCGCAGAGAAGCCACTTTATCTCTTCTAATAATGAACTGATATTACTGAAAATGGAGCAGGAAACTCGGAGAAGGATCAGTCAGCAGGAAAGCTGCAGTTGGATTCTGGCAATTCAGTCTTGAAGCAGGTAAGGAAAAAAGGCAAACTCGGCTTTCTGAATGTCTGTGGAAAAAAGCTTGAAAGTGGGTCCCTGAAAGAGATTTTTGGAAAAGTCAGAGGAATGAAACAAGCCCTTTGATGGGAAGTTACTTCATATTCATAGAATCACAGACTGGCTTGGGTTGGGAGGGACCTTAAAGCCCACCCAGTGCCACCCCCTGCCATGGGCAGGGACACCTCCCACCAGCCAAGGTTGGCCCAAGCCCCGTCCAACCTGGCCTTGGACACTCCCAGGGATGGGGCAGCTGCAGCTTCTCTGCAGCCTAATTGTGATGTTTTGTGGCACTCCCTGGAGAGAAATGTGGCTACTCTGCTTCTGCTCAGTTCTAGTGGAATTGGCACAGCAGCTGAAGCTCTCCAGCCTTTCCTACCTCAAAGGGGTTTAGTTCGGAGAAAGGTTCGGTGTTTCAAAGAGATACAAAATCTTCTTGTGTCCTGTGCTTCAGTGAAAGAGCCATAATAGAAACAATCCCAGATGCTGTGGGGTTCTCTCTGAGGAAGGCCAGTCTCTACGTGGCTACCAGTCACAAAGGGACTTTACTGCCACCTTCCCACGTCCCTGAGGATATCCCGGGTCCTGCAATATGCATGAGCTGTAATTAGTGCAGATCCCTTCCTGCCAGCACGTTTTCCACGAGTGGCTCACAGTGGCAGCCCTGGATGTTCTCAGAGTGAAGTGACTCAGTTAAATGTGGTCCCACTTGGTATTCCGAGGGAGTGTTGTTTGTGTTCCCAGCGCTGGAAGGACGCTGCAGCCCCCGGTGCATCCCGAGGAGGAGCCAGGGCTGCTGCTCAGGGAACACTCCTGAGCTCGGCTGCTCGGGCTCAGCCCCAACACCAGCCCATATCCCCTCCTGGACATGCAAACCTTGTGTCCCGAGTGGGGGCAGCACCACTGTTTTCATGGCTTTGGTGCAAATGAGTGTTTGTAGCACGGCAGCAGAGCCACAGCCTGATCAAAGAGCTAAAGAGCAGCAGCCAGGGATGTAGTTTGCTGTGAAAGCATCCCTGTCCATCTGTCTGAGAGCACAATTTGGCATCTGCTCCCTCTGGACAGTGTGTTTTCAGGTTAAAGAAACAGAAGTTTTTTAAATATGTGCTTTAAGAGAATTTAAGATGATTTTAAAGTCTGTTCATGAGGAATTACTTTTCTGTTTTATTAAGGGAGATCACAGGACTGGAGCCCCTCTGCTCTGGAGCCAGGCTGGGAGAGCTGGGGTGTTCAGCCTGGAAAGGGAAGGCTCCAGGGAGACCTGAGAGCCCCTTCCAGTGCCTAAAGGGACTCCAAGAGAGCTGGAGAGGGACTTTTTATCAGTGCTTGTGGCAACAGGACAAGGGGGAATGGCTTCCCATTTCCATAGACAGGGTTAGATGGGATATTGGGAATAAATTGTTCCCTGTGAGGGTGGGCAGGCCCTGGCACAGGTTGGCCAGAGAAGCTGTGGCTGCCCCATCCCTGGGAGTGTCCAAGGCCAGGTTGGACAGGGCTTGGAGCAACCTGGGGTGATGGAAGGTGTCCCTGGGGTGGAACTGGATGAGCTTTAAGGTCCTTCCCAACCCAAACCACTCTATGATTGTATAATACAATCTCTTCTCAGGAGCCTCTATAGTTAGCAGTTACCCCTTTGCAATTTTTTAATCAGTCATCACTGAGTGCTAAAACAGCTTTTAGAATCATTGGAGCTTGTGCTGGTACGTTATAGGCTCAATTGTCTTTCTCAAATAGCTTTTGGTGCACTTGAAATCTCTCCTGTTCAAGTGCAGCCTCTGTTTGGATCAGGCTCCGAAGGCAAGATCAGTATTCCGGAGTTTTTTCCTGGCTCAGGAAACTGAATGAAAATGTCTCTTACCAGCATGTGAGTGGAAAATCGTTTGTCCCCAGCTCAGGATAGATCCATGTCACCCCCAGAGAGAAGCTGTGGTGCAGGCTGAGAGCCAGCAGAGGGGACAGCCTCCTCGCCTGGGACCTTACAGGGACATGTCAGTGTCTGAGCAGAGAAGGAGGAGACACCGGGCTTGGCCTTGGGATAAATGGGTTGTGAGGGGAATGGCTGGATTGGAGCCAGGTGGTCTTCAAGGTCCTGTCCAGCCCAGCCATGCTGTGATTTGAAGCTCTGTGGGTAATCCTAACTGCATGCACAGGCTGAAGAACTTACTGGAAAGGCTGAGTCTTCAGCATTGCTCTCCCTCCTGCCCTCACTGGCACTGCTGTATTTGCCTCTCCCGTGTGCAGCTGGCTCAGGGTCCCTCCTTTACTACCCCAGCGCTACCAAACATTTATCGTGGCAGCAGCAGAAGTTCCCTGGATAACGGATCAATTCCGGCATGTTTTCCATGTAAGGCTTCAAAGGGGTTTGCAATATTAAGTATCAAATTAATTTTGCTATTAATGAAGTGTTATTTAGCAAGAGGCACACTGTTTTCAATGTGTATCTGTTTTCAGTTTAGCTGTTGAAATTGAATCTCTGTGAGCCACAAAACCGGAATCAAAAGGAAAGGATGACTAATTCCCTTCAGACAGCAGCAGCACTGGATGCTTTTATTTTGGGGAGGGAAAACATCTATAAGGATTCTTTGGTGGCGATATTTCAGTTAGATACCTGCCTGAACCTGGATGATCAATTAGGTCTGATCTAACACTGAAAAATTAAATACCCAAAGCACTGAGATTTCCCAGAGAGGCTGTGGCTGCCAGGGAAGTGTCCAGGGCCAGGTTGGATGGGGCTTGGAGCAACCTGGGCTGGTGGGGATTTGGGGACAGATCCTAAATGCCACAGCTGATCCTGGCTGCAATGAGCATCATGGGTTTGCCATGAAATGCTGTATTTTTAGTTCATTTTTCTGAAATGAAACAGTGTTTCAAGAAAGCTTGGAATAAAGTAATACCCATGTGAAGGGGAACAGAATCATCTCAGAAGAGCTGAAAATACAGGTCTGGTAGTTTATATAGATGAATCAGCTTCTTCCACGGAGCAAATCTGTCTCACATCTATAAATGGATGTGATCTAGATTACAGATTTATTTCCCTGAGATATTTAGAGTTCTTAGTGGCTAGATTTAAACCTATTTTCTTGCCCTGTGGCCTGTGTATTTATTGCTAAAGCTATTTTTGCTTTTTAGTATCTGAAAGCATGGCTGTGAAGATGATAAATACATCTAGGGCAGGTACTTGTGAAACCCGTGTTCTCTGGGCTGTAAAAGCACATTTTCACTGACACTGCTGTGTGAGCCTCTGGTATCCCCTGTCCTGTGCTTTATTTTCCCTCCTGCTATTTCATCTTCCACTCATGCAATTTTAGATGTTGATTTTCTTGACCTGAGCAGTGTCTGTCTTCCAGTACACCCATCTATTGAGTTTGGCATGTTCAATACCCCCATTGATAGACCCAGAATTACATTGTATCAGAATTAACCTCTGAACACACTGGAGAAGTGTCACCACATGCAGAGGGTCAGCCAAGGTTGGGAGATGTGCTCTGTTTCCATAGGTAGGTCCTACAAAATCTCACTCAGTTGGGATGCTCTCTGCCTGGTTTAAAAGGCACAATTTAACTGTGCAGCTGTACACTGAAAATTGGTTGCAATTATCAGTAACTATATTAATAAAAACACCTATTTAAATGGCTTAAAATGGGGGGAGAAACCCTCTTGTAACCTCTCATCCAGAGCACTGATCTTTGCACGAGCTGGGAAGCAAGGCATGGAGCTTAATCTAAATTCAGTGCTGCCTTCAGCATCCTGAGGGATCATACCCTGAGCTGCTCCCACTCTGCCCATGGGGGAGCTGGGATAGAAAAGCCTTCACAGAAGCAACCAGCTTGTTAACTTTGTTAGGAAATGCTTGTTAGGGCAAGTAAATCTTGATTTTTACTGCTTTGGTAATCAGATCTTGCAAGAGCAATAATGAAACTCCAGTTTCCAGAAGTTGTCTGCCGTTGTAACCATAACTGTCCCGTCCTAGATAAATTCTTCCACCTTTCTGACTTTCATATTGGGGCACACCCACGTTTTCTGGGTCTGTTGTGCCTTTTACCTGACAGTCATTGCATAGCCAGCAACAGAACTTCCATTTCTCAGTGTCAATTGTTATAATTTATCTTTCTTTTATTATTTCCGCCCCCCCCCCATTTCTTTATTGCTAGATATTAACTTCCCTCTCACACTCCTTGTTCAAGTTACCCTGGATGAGTTGATCCTCAGCCTCAGCCTGCTGGATGCTGCCCACAGAGGAGAGGTGGGCTCTCAGGAGGCAGCCCTGGGCCGTTAAAAGTTGTTCTAACATATCAAAAACTTCTGGTACTGGAATCTTCATTAATTCCTCAGATAACTTCTTCAAGTCTTATGTTCTGGAAAGAAAAAAACAAGGCTTTTAAAAATCTCTTTCTGGTACCTAATTAGATTTTCCTTCCTGCATTTGAGGTCCTTGCATGGTCATGGACAAAGGGTGACTCCCTTTTTACATTGCAACAGCCTTCAGGGAACTGGGGACTGTTGTCCCAGCTTTCCCCACTTCCCTCTGTGCTAAAATAACCACAGAGCTATGCCTTGTTGTCTCCTTGATCCATAGATTTTCTGGATCTCTCTCCAGCACTGCAAATGTACATACGTGTGTATGTGTACACATATTTATAGGTATATTTTTATATGTGTAAATATATCCTTAACTTTTGGGTTTTCTGAAAAAGCAGCATCTAAAATTCTCCCAGTTTCTCATTCTGCCTCCAACATCCATGTCAGCAGGTCCTCTCCACGCTCCAGATGGTACCTGACCCACGGAGGGCCCTGCCCACCCACCCACGGAGGCTGAGCACACCCCCCTGCTTGGGCAGTAAATCACAACTCTCCACCTGCTCTGCTGCTCTCCTGGCAGGTTTAATCTTGACAACTAATTAGGAGAATGTCTGTCTAAGCCCCAAATATATTAAATCACCTGCATCTTCCTGGTGTGCTGCTGTGAAAGGAGCTGGGATGTGCCTTGTTCCTGGCCAGTGTGTTGCTCACCTTTGTCCCCCTTTGCTGCTCACCAATAATATCATTTTATTATCCCTGATTAATTTTCTCCTGGATGGAAATAATGCTGTCATGTTTTTCTGGTGTCCCTTTGCTGGCAGACAGGGAGAACAATTGTCTTTTCCAATTCCCTGCTCCTGGGCTGTTTTCCATGATTCCTCACTGCCCAGGCTTTGCAAACATCCATCTCCTCCCATTATCATCTGACCCATTTCAGAGACAGCCCCTACCCTTCTGTCCTTGTGTTACCGACCTGCTTGACATCTTTAATGAGTAATTAAAGAGTGTATCGAACATTCTGGCCTTCTTGGCATTGCTGAAATCTTTCTCTAAAGAACCGACATTTCCCCCTGACTTTCCTCTTATCTTTGACTCTTGCTTCTTGCTGTAGTGTGCCTTGCAATAGTTTTTTATTATTATTTTATGATTTTTTAAGGATTTTTGCCCTTTCATGTTTGTGTTACAGTACTGCTCAGTGTTCTTCATTCTGCTAGTTGCTCATAAAAAATTATATATATATATATGTATGTATGTGTAAAACCCTCTGAAATTAGTGATATGTCATGATAGCTCCCATGAGCTCTTTTTCCCTTTAACTTTTCAAGCATATTTTTAAGCAAGTGTGTGATTTCTTAATATATCAAATAATATCTTTCCTTTTCCCCTCTTCCTTTCCCTTCTGAGTAACCTGCACCCTCTCAGTATCCCTCAATAATCAGCAGAGAGCTTGGAATGCAAAAGAAAATAAAACATTCATGTAAAAAGGAAATTTAGTTATGATCAGAGCTTAGTTTTTGCTCTGCTTGAGATTGTTTTTAAGGGCAGGAGCAGTCTGTGTAATTGGGTAAGTATGAAGTGTGTTGCTTTCAAATGCGTTTCAGTAATTAAATAAGGATTTCTAAAGGGCACTGCCTCACTTCAATGAATTTTTTATACAAGTATACAAGAAAATTTGTCTAATAGTTTTGACCAGTTGTTGCTTGGATAGGTCAGTATTATATCTATGGGTTTAAATGTTAAGATCAGCCATCACTTTGTGCTAGGAGGTTTCTGCCCTTTCATTGCATGCACTGGCTGCAACCCCCCCAGAATTTCTTAGGTTTGACTTGCACTGTGAAGGAATACAACTTCTAAAGGTGCCTTTTAACAGTCCAAAGAAATAGTGAGAAAATTTGGAAGGTAACCACAGAATCCCAGGAATGGTTTGGGTTGGAAGGGACCTTAAAGCCCACCCAGTGCCACCCCTGCCATGGGCCGGGACACCTTCCACTAGATGAGGTTGCTCCAAGTACATCCAACCTGGCCTTGGACACTTCCAGGGATGCTGTTGAGTATAGAGTGCCTGACTGTTTAAATTTATGAAAATAGGATCATAACTGTGATAGTAAAATTAGAAATGAGCTGTTCTGGTGGTGATGTCCTGACTTTGGATTGAACTGAGAACATCAGACTTGGCTCTCTGATGGAAGCCTGCAACAAAGCAGCAGGAGGAGTTTGTTGTCCTTGAGTTTGTGTCCATGGACCAAAACACAGGAAAGAAACAATGACAGCTGATTTTAAATGAAATTTCTCCTAGCTTGTAACTTTGTTCTTACTGCTGAATTCTCAAGGAAGTTGCTGTCTCCTCAGCCTCCTGAGGTGTCCCTTTCCAGGGGCTGCATCTGTGGTGCTGCCCTGCTTCACCCCTGCTGATGCTTCAAAGGAGTGACCCAGTTGGCCCCCTGGAAGCTCTAAGGGTGGGATCAGAAATGTTTGTAATAAATTGAAAAGGTGAGGAAAAAGTAGAAATCAATGCCAAGCGCTCTGTGATTTGCATTCCATATTTCAGTGCTCAGAGCACATACATATGAGATTATTTTAATGAAGATGTACATAGCAAGGCTTTCTATTCCAGCAGTTTCTGCTTCGCCCGGGTAATGAGCTCAGACACAGGACCTGCTGCTTTCTGTGCTGAGTGACAGTGGGCAGGGAACACAGCACTCAGCTGGTTGTCATGGGGATGCTGAGGCTCAGCACCTGAATGCCAAGGAGAACAGCACCAGAGGCTGCAGGAAAGCTTGTCCTTCTCCTTCAACCTTTCAAAGTGTTGTTCCCCTAAGTTTTAGTCACAGTGATACAAAATGGCAAAGCAACAGGTATTGCTTCCCACTGCCTGGCTAGGGAAAACGGGGAAGCCACAAGGCTGGTGGGAAAAGGGAGTTTGAGTTCATTGCTCGCCTGAAACCTGAGATTTACACATAACCCATGACCTGCAATCCTTGCTGCAAGGACCAGGCAACACATGGCAGAAATCCTGCTGTGTTAACTCAGTTGTTTCCAGCTCAGGGAGAGAGGCTGTGTCAGAAACCCTATGAGGGTCGGACTCCGTGGGTTTTGCTGCCCTTTATGGCAGCTTTTTGGCAGTGCCTACAACAAGGCATGCCCTGAGTAGTGTGAGGCCCTTGGGAAGTCCAGCAGGACATTTAGTTGGAGCACTCCTCACTTGGAGAGACCTGCAATCTGCTGGTTCACACCTTTGTCCCTGTGCAAGATGAAGGGTTTGAAATGGGAGCTGTGTTGGGGCAGATCAGAACCTGCTGGTTCCTCCACTGGCTGGGTCTTGTCGGGTGTGTTAAAAGGTAATAACAATTAAACAGGTTTGTAGCGTATTTCTGGCCTCTGGTGGTGCCTCACAGGCGCAGAAATTTCTCTCTGTAATGGAAAGAATGTAAGTTTTTGTTGCTTTGACATCAGCCTTATACAAAGGTCAAGCTCATGCCCTCATGCCTTGCCCCATTATCCAGAATGCTGGGGGCTGAGATTAATGTGAATTAAACTCTTGGCTTTGTCTAGTCAAAAGTGCTCTCAGAGGATGGTTATTTCAGAGAAGCTCTAATAAACAGGAATAATAATATGCATTTCCTGGTAAAGAGGCTTCTCTTAATGCTCCATTAAGACTGGTCTCAATACGGAAGTTCTGCATTAGAACATTAAGTCTATCAGGTCTTCTGTGTATTATATCTGTCTTCCATTTCCACTTTTTAAAAGTAGCATTACAAAACCATAGTCCTCGTTTAAATAATAATAAAAAAGCAGTGTGATGGTGGTGCTCTTAGAGAATAAATTAGAAGTCCAAATTTTAAGAACAGGCAGAGTTTTACATTTGTGTCCTGAAGCTGAGGCTGAGTGAGTCCAGCAGGGATGATCCAGAGAGGGAATTCCTTGTCTCAGTTTTACTGTCTTGGAAATAAAGCTTGAAGATGAAGCCTCCCTGACTCTCACACATAAAACAAATACAGGCACCACCTTTGAAAGAGATTCCTGCCAGGAACATGCATAGCTGGAATTCCAGCAGGTGAAATGCATTCCAGCTTTAATGGCAAATACACCTTACCTCAAAGGACTCTCAGTATAAATTATCACTGCATTAATTATATTGCATTTAAATGAGATGCACTATCAATATTTCCCCAAACTGCATCTTTTGGAAGCCTGTTTTAATCTGTAGAAGCCAGACTGCAAATTAATGAAAACCAGTCTAGGAAAAGCATATATTGGTGCGTGGCAATGTATAGTCCTCGTTTTATTGGGCTTTAGATGATGCTGGACTAATGCAGGGAAAATCCAGTTTTAGAGGGAAAATATCCACAGAGAGAGGCATGTGATGGAGCCCGAGTAGTTACGCATCCCTGACACTTGTTTTTTCTTTGCTTTTATGTGTTGTTGGGGGGGGGGGGTTTGAGTTTTTTTTCATTGCTTTATTG
>JAWWEU010000011.1:3174674-3202175 GCA_035583155.1 Acropternis orthonyx | reverse complement strand
GTTGGACGGGGCTTGGAGCAACCTGGGCTGGTGGGAGGTGTCCCTGCCCATGGCAGGGGGTGGAACAAGATGATCTTCAAGGTCCCTTCCAGCCCAAACCATTCTATGATTTTATGAATGTCCTGAGCTCGAAGAGACCCACAAGGATCATTGAGCCCAAGCCCTGACCCTGCACAGGGCACCCCCAAGAATCCCACCATGTCCCTGAGAGCACTGTCCAAACACTCCTTGAATTGTCTCTCTCTGCTGATGGAAAAGGAGCAAGGCCAGTTTACAGTAGCTGAGGATCTGGCCCTGTAATTAGGCAGCCCTTCCCTGCTCAGGCAGCTGCTGGTGTGTAGACAACTCATTGATGTCGTGGCTGAGATGTGCAAATGAGGAAGAGCCCGTGTTGTGCTCATTAAAGAAGGCACTAGAACTCTCTTATGGCCACCATCTGCCACCTTGTTTGTTGGGTGTGATCATTAGTCGATGAATGGAACTACTGAAAGTCCGTGATTAATCTCCGGGATACGATTCTCTTTCTCAGGATGAAGGATGGCAGAATTTAGCTCGTTAGAATGAAATTGTGTGAATGTGCAAATTCTCTTCAAAAGGGACTGGGATTCATAAAGCAGCTCGGTTCAAAAATGGGGAAATGAGCTGTAGCTTTTTGTGAGGCCTATTTGCAAACACAAGCTCCTTGATAAAAGCTGGGAATATCTCTTGGAGATAAGCTGTGACTAAAACAGCCCCGTGGTCGTGCTCAAAGGCCCTGTAGAAGGCACAGAGTGTCTGCAGGCAGTTTACTGAGTGCCACTGATCCCAGCAAGCTGTTGGGAGCCTTGTCTTTCTGCATGGTAGAAGGAGTATTTCCTTGACAGGTGTTCTGAAGTATTTCCTGTACACTGACTCGGCTCAATTTGTCTATAATGAGTAAAATGAAATTTAGGGATCATTTAGGGGTTATTAATGGCCCTGATTTATTAATTATGCAGCAAACTTTAATTTTATCTTCCTAAAAAAACCAGTTCAATTAGAGACGTAGGAGTTTTTAATTGTGTCTTGGAATAGCTTTTCAAACAACAAAGCATTAAGTCTCGTTACGGGTCCATTTCACTTTTTATGGGAGATAATTTGACCATAACTGGTACTGACAGGGAATTTAAATAGTCTAAACCCAGCCTGGCAACAGACACAGCATCATAATATGTGCATCCTACAGCCCATGAAATTGCCCTCAGCTCAGGGAGGTTCCACAGCACTCCCATCACAGCACGCTGGGCTTTGTGCTGGTGCCTTCAGCTGCTTTCTGTCTGGAGAGTGAGAAATATATTCCCTGTTTTCCTGGCCATTCTTTGAACCCACATCTTCTGTCTATAAACCAATCTGAAAATATGCAGATTTATTTACTGTAGTCAAAGATATCTGTCCACAGGGCTGTTGATTTACATTTCCCCCCCTCTCTCCATCTATATTCCCTTTCACCAGTTACTTTCAATCTTATAAAGAAAACCGTTTACCCAGAGATTTACTTTGGAGCATCGTGTTCGTGAATAGAAAATAAAGCTCTGAAAGAATATTTTTTGTGCTCTAACTCTTGAATTTCCCACTGCACAGGGAAATTAATCCTTCCCGCTATCTGTATTTCCTGGGGATGGAATTCCTTTGCAGGTTTGTGCCGGTCCCTGTTTAGGAAGTGACTGGAACAACGAGGTCGTGCCCAGCAGAGGCAGCTCCACTGCAGAATCTTGCAGCCCATTTTGTGTTTTAGGAGGAATGGGGAGTAAACTGTGTTGCCCACGGAAGCTTTGCCACCCCTGGGAGGTGGCTGATGGCAGGGTGGGATGCTCAGGCTGGGGCTGGATCCATGATATCCATGATCCAGGGGGTCAGGATCTCCCAGTAGGTCTGGCAAGTGAAAGTATGGAAAATACAGGCAGAGCACAAGGAAATCAGTCCACTTTAGTTTTTGTTCCCTAACAGGATAGAAGAAAAGGGATCAGCATTCACTTGTGGCTTTAAGTTTTGTTGGTATTTCGTTTGGTTTGGTTTTAGCAGAGTGAAAAATGGAGCAAAGCTTCAAACTTCAGCTCTGAGCTACTGCGGGAAGCCCGCGGAGCCCTTTGAGGAGGGTCCAGCCAGGCAGCCCAAGGAAAACTAATTCCCACATAAGGAGGAGGAGACTTTTCCTTATCAGTCCTCAGGTCCAGCATTACAAGTGATGGTCCTCAGGAAGCTTCCAGACTCCTCCTGTCTCTGTTCAGACACCTGGTTGGGTTTATTTTTTACTCTGAAAATGTTCTTTTTTGACTGCTGGGTCTCAGCCCACTCTCCATGCAGCTGTACCAGCCTTTCTGTGGAATATCTTAGGAACAACTTTTCCCTCTTTAGGCAATACTTGGGTAGAACTATGAAATATAAATAAAAAGCAGCTGCGGTATGGGAGTTATTCTGACTTCTAAAAACAACACTTTTAAGAAGTGCTCTGGTAGAAATAAATACTGTGGCTCTACAGATGTCTCAGGGGAAAGATGTGCTTTCTTCCTCTCTTTTTTTCTTCCAGGAAAAGGATGACAACTGATAAATTTATATATAGGAGGGCCTGCCTATTTTATTTGAAGACTACAAGAAATTATTCAAGCTTCAAGCAACCCTTTGCTTCATATTTTTAGGGAGAAAATCAGCAAATTGGAAATCTTGCCTCTCATAGGAAGGATGCTGCAAAAAAAACAAGTGCAAGGAAAAGGCTGATGAAGATGAACACATGAAGACAAGAAACTTATTTTCTTGGAGAAGAATCTCCTAATTTTGGAGACAAACAGTTATTTTACTTGCAAGTAACTTATACAAGGTGGGTTTAAGCAGTGCTGTGCTTTGACCTATTATGCCAAAATTGGATAGAAAGCCAAGAAAAGAGGATGTTTCAGACCAAATTTTTTTTGAGAATGATGGCAGAAAAGATTTTATGTTTTATTTTACCATTAAAATTGTCTCCAGTTTAAACAATTTGTCTGTTAAATGAGCAGAAATTGTATTTTAAGTAAATTCATGTCCTCCAGTTTGCCCTCCCCATCTCCCCATTAGGAACTGGACCATCACATGACTGGCAAAGGGGAAATGGGATTTCCCAGCAATGGCATCTGCATAATGAAAATGAGTTAATATTCAGTGTTGTTATTTGTGGGGTTAATTCTGTGTGGGAGAAAGACTGAGCAGCAGCAAAAAGAACACAGAGTAAAAACCATTTTTAATATACCTTAAACCTAAAATCCAATTTCAGAGCATTCCCCCCAGATTTCACTCCATAAAGCCGCTAGAAATCAGCTCTTTCTGGTAGGAAAACAGAAAATGGCTAAACAGGTGCATTTTTCCAAGGAATTCCCATTTTTCCCCCCCCTTCCCAGCCATGGCATCCATCACGGAGAGGTGTGAGCCCCTTCTCCCACCTCCCAGCCCAAGGGGTGCCTTGGCAGAAAGTTCCTCCTCGGAGTTTTGGAAGTGCCTAAAAGAGAACTAGATGAAGTTGTTCCACTTTTGGTACATTTTTACAAGCATATGAAAAGGAAACCGGCTTTTGGGTGTTCTTGTAAATATTTCACTAGAAAGTGGCCTCCTGAGAGATTCTCTCCTTTGTTAGAGTCAGATTCCTCAGAATCAGTGCTTTTAGTTGTGGGATCACATCAACATGTCCTACTTTCCAATCCTGCAGTGATGGGAGGCATTTCTTAGAGTATGTTCTTTTTTGGAGACATTTATGGTAATGCAAAACCCTTTACACCAGTTACTGATTTTTACATAATTAAAATTTCATGGGGAAAAAAAAAAAAAAAGATGATTAGAAGCCTTCTTATGTAAGCGGGATTTCTGGCTCACTTGCTAAACATCTTGTATTTGTATGGTTGCGTCATGTCACAAATGATTTGCAAAAGGCCATTTACCTGATCTGAGCCCCTCTAAAATCAGGAGGAAACGGGGCTTGGAGCACCCTGGGCTGGTGGGAGGTGTCCCTGCCCATGGCAGGGGGTGGCACTGGGTGGGCTTCAAGATCCTTTCCAATCCAAGCCAGTCTGGGACTCCATGGCTCAGACTAAGGATGGGGTACATACGACCCTTTGGGTTTTCAGTTTATACCCAAAAGGTGTTTCATTTTAATTCTGCTTTCTGAGGGGCTCAAAGCGATTCCCAGCCGAGTCTTGGTATCATCATTTCAAATGACATCTAAATATTCCAGCAACAAATAATACATGGCACCTGGATTTTTCTCAGTATAGGCTTGTTTTCACAAAACCAAGCAGTAATTAACACTATTAATTATCTTCAAGAGGCTGGCCCAGTTTCCCAGCACTTACTGTACTAGCTGTGCTCATCTCATTTGGGGAGAATCCCACCACAGCAGGCAGTTCTGGCTTTAGCTGAAGTGGAAGCTGGGTTTAGGAAAGAAAAGGAACTTTTATTTCCCCTAGAAGATAGGAGAGAAAACCCACAAACATGTTGTTACTCTGCACTTCTGTTCAGAGGTTCTTTTCGCCTGTAACTGTATTATCTGCCTGGCAGAGCAATATTACAAAGATTGGATGAGAAAAGTTGACTTATAGAAGAGCAATTCCATTTGGTTTTGCAGCAAACCTGGGTTTGTAAGGTGTGTTTAGGTCACTGAATATTGGAGCCCTCGAGGAGACCAATGGCATGAATGAGTCTGACTTTGTGCTTCTCCCTGAGAAACACTTTTGGGGAAAGATAATGGAGTGGTGCCTGGAAAATCTGTGTCCTCCTGGGCTGCTGGAAGATAAGGAGACCTTCATTATATTCTCATTACTCCAGCTCTCAGCACAGAAAGGCAAGAGAAACAAAGGTCACTAGCTGTTACCATCTGTGCTAAAATAGAGAACTCCAAGATTTATTGCTTAGCAGCTGATTTGGGGCTTCATGGAAGTAGTGAGGCTTCTAATCCAACCTCAGCAACTCCTTACTTTGTCAAGGCATGTTCCAGATCCCACCGAATTTAATGGAAACATCAGAGCTTCTTTCATGAGTCCCTGGGTCAGGCTTTGCAGGTGAACTGAAAAAATGAGTCTGGAATACTGACTTCTGGATGTGTTTGTCTAAAGAAAAAGGGTTCTGATTTGTAAAATCCAAGAGTATGAGGGGGAAATGATACTTGGATATTGTACCAGGTGATTTCTGCCCGGGTGTGGTGTTTAATAAGATGAGAGACTTTCCTCAGTCCATTTGGAAAACATAAGCTTCGTTCCACTGACAAATAACTGGGTATGGGAGAGTGAGATCTGGGCAAGAGGCTGCCCCAGGAACTGGAGAAATGATTTTCTCCTCAGTGTAGTTCCAGCCAACCCCAGCAGCACCAGAAACTCCTCGTTTCCCTGACCAACACTGTGCAAGTGCCTGGTGCTTAACTGCTCTTTCAATAGAAATTTTTGATGAAACAGAACAAAGTTGGAAATGTTTATCGGTGCTAAAAAGGAGGCTGGAAGAAAGCAATGAATCCTGGCTGTACCAAGCACAACATTCTGCTTTGCCTGTCCCTACTGAACAAGCAAAGCCCCAATAAAATATCAGCAGTGCCAGTCTCATTAAAACAGGGATTTGTTATCTGGGTGTTATCTCGGTTCAGAAACACCTTTTCACTGTTCAAGTCAAGCTGGCACTTGGCAAGGTCTGTGCAGCTGTTTAATTTGATTCATTAAAACAGCTGACTTGTGCATTCATTAGTGTCTTTGCATCCTGATGAGGCTTTCTGATGGCTCTGCAATTCGCTTTGCAGTTCCCGTTCCTCCGAAAGCCTCCTCTCCAAAGCTGACAGCCACAACCTGATGGTGGTGGGAAGGATTTATGTCACCTCCAGCCATGCATGGGCAGCACTGGGTTAGAGATGCCAATCTCAGCTAGTTGGGGGTCAGAATTTGAAGCTTCTCTGCGAGACACGTTCCCTTTCCCTGAGATGGATTTCAAAGGTCAATAGCTCAGCTCCCGGAAAGAAATGAGGGGAAAGAACATGATTGTGTTGGACACTTTGCAGCTGACTCAGCAAGGCCAAATGTGCAATCTTTGAATTAAATACTTTGGAGCTGATTTAATCATCATACGAGCTTTAAACTTTTTCAGCAGGTGCCTGTGTTCATCTGGCCAAGGGATGTTACTGCTCAGTAAGGGTTTCAGTAGCAGCATCTCTTTCCACATCTCTCCCCACCTTTCTCTGCCCAGGTGTAGAGTATTGTGGAATTTTAATACACACAATCCCAGCATTTCAGAACTTCCACACTATTTTAGTTTTAACTCTACAAAGCTCATCCTTATCAAGCAAAATACAAATAAGTCCTGCACTCCCAAGTTACCTGAGTTGCTGGGAATGAGATAAATGAGGGACAAGGCCATTAAAAATCGCGGGGACAGTGCAAGTTTAAAAGCCAAACTTGAGTGAGGGGTGATATGTGTGAATATCCCCATCAGCAAACTAAACAAGCCCGAATCACTACTTCGGTCCTAAACGGGCTTGGCCCCCCAGTGACCACTGCATGGGGAGGGCACAGCTGGATAAATCCCTGGCCAGTTTTTATCTCCCTGGGCTGTGGCCACAGCCCTGCCCCCAGCACACTGGGTGCTGAGGTTTCTCCTGCCCTGGCTGTGCCACAGACACGGGCACTGTGAGCTGATTTGCTGTCTGAGGCTTTGAACCATCACTCTTTAAGGCCACTCTGCTGCCTTTTGGGCCAGAGCAGCAGTAAATCCCGATCGGATTCTGTTTGCTGCTAAGCTTAACAATTCCCAGTCAAAACTCCTCTTATATAAGCATGTGTTTAAATTGCTTTCTTGTATCTGAAATTAAGTATTAAGTCCTGGTAACATATTAATTGGCTATTTTTTTTTCCTTTTTGTTTTTTTTTTTTTCCCTTTGGAGTTTAATGAACCCTTTAATTAACTGGAGCCAGAAACAAAGTTTACATCTTTAAAATTGTAAGCCTTTAAATCATTGCAAGTTTCATCTTAAATGTACAGAAATGCAGCAGACAAAGTCCTGTAGCTTTCCCAGGAGCCAAGTGCCTGTAATCACAGCTGTAGGGTGAGATTCCAGAGTTGGACAAGAAGTTGTCTTGGATTTGTTGCTGGCTGTGATGGGCAGGGCCCTGGGAGTGTTGTGGACCTTTGACTGGATTTTGTGCTTAATGGGAACCAAATTCAGTGTTTGCCTGCTGGATCCATGGCTTGTTAAATGCACTTTCTGCTGAAATGGTTGCAGCAATTCCGAGCTGAGCAGCTCAGACGTGTCCTGAGGAGGGAATGCTCATCACCCTCTTAACAATATCCCTGTGGATGGAATTCTGAGCAGGTTCATTCCTCAGGCCTCTTTCCCAAAGAAAGCAGCACAGCCTTCCCACCCACACTCCTCCAAGGAGGCACTATCAGGTGTCATAGTAACAGCTCAGTGAATATCATTTAATTCTTATTCATGAACTAGTCTGACTTCAGAAGGAGGGATTTATGCCGAGGAGAAGAAAGAATCTTGCCTGGGACTGGAGGAATCCCTGAAGATCAGCTGTATCCATGTAAATAACTGGCTGCAGGCTAAACCTGCTCCGTCATGAGGCTTTCAGGGAACACTTGTAATGCTCTTCTTTCAATAGAGGAGAATTTGACTATATTTTTCAACTCCTAAATGGCAGGATAGAAGTTATAATGAATAAAAGAGTGGAGATTTGGAGCAGGGAAGGGGAGAAAGCCAGTCCACTGTCCCTGAGCTAAGCAGGGGTTAACTTGCCCCTGTGTAAAAGTCCAAAGCAAAGCTCTGCTTGACACTGGGAGGCCTTTGGGAGGGAGAAAGGGCTCTCCCTTTGGATGTTTTCAGGATCTCCAGTTGATTTTTAGGACAGAGGTGTAAGTGGGGAAGAAAAATATAATCAATAGCTACAAAAGCCCCCGTCAAGGTTCATTCCCAGGGATTTCTTCCTTGAGATGGACTGGGTTTGATTTTGGTGCCCAAAAAGGTGCTGGCTCTGGCTGAGGATTTCCCAGGAATGAGGCCATTCCCACAGAAGGGCTGTTTCTCCTCCATCCAGTCCCTCTGCTTTCCTGTCCTGTAGGATTTATGTTCCCTGAGACCTTCGCTCTTCCATGTTTAACGGTGAACACGGTGCTGCTTTTAGGCTGATTTGATGATCTTAAAGGTCCTTTCCAGCCTTAACAATTCCATGATTCCATCCCATCAGATCTGCTAGACCTGGCCGAAGGCTGTGAGGCAGAGATGGACACAGTGTGGTCCTCAGGACTGAAGAAGCCTAACTGGGAGAAAAATTCCCCAAAATCTAAACCTGTCAGCAGAACTGGAAGCAGAAAATCCAGCCTTACTCTCGGAGTGGGACACTGCTTGAAGTCAGTCTGTCCTTATTTTTTATCTCTTCTCGTAGCCTCATTTTCTCAGTGTACCTCACCAAATGTCTCCCTGGTTTTGATGTGGAATTCACTCTTGGTTTGTAGCCTTGAAAGCTGCGTTTGATGAGAAGATCCTGTTCCCCAAAGAAATTCCTGATCCTGGATGAAAAACAGAAGCGACTGTGTGAGCGAGTGGGGAGCGAAGGCAAGATAAAAAGAAATAAACAGCAAGGAAAGCTGGAAGAAAAATAAACTTCCTCTTACAAAGGAAGGTGTGTATAAAGAATGCCAGATCCAGTGAAATTGCCTTTGCTGTGTGCCATTAGTTTTTCCAACTCCCTCTTTTTTAGGGGTAACATTTTCAGCCATTCCTTGGGATCTCATCCTCACACAGGTCTGAATTAGGGTCTTGTCTCTTCAACTTATCCTGGGTTTTAAAATCAAAGGAACTGCAACCAGTGAGGTCATTTTTATATGTTATCTTCTCTGTTTTGAACCATTCCTCTGACTGCTGAGGTTTCCAGGCATTTGGATGTTCTCGGCGTATTTTGAAACCGAGAGTGATCAAACCCTCACCTGATTTACACCCAAGAGTTTAAGTCCAGTGATGTTATTTGTCAGTTATTTACCCTCTTCCAAAGTTAAGGTTTTCTCTGAGTTTCCTGTTCTAACCCTAAAAAATGTGGGAGACCAGAAAAGAACCTGGAGTTTGGAGGGATTTTCTCCCTGTAGATGTTCTCTCCCCAAGGTTGGATACGCATTAATTCACATGAAGGAAGTGCTGACCCCCACCTTGATCTCACACTTGTACTTTGTATCATAAAGCCATATGCAAATGGCAATTAGCAGCTGAGCTGGAGGCTTGATTGGATTAGGTGGTGTCAAAACATTAATCACAGCAAGTACAGCTCTTTTCCTCTTGGACTAAAGGAAAGGGAAAAATACATTGTGTGTTTTCAGATATAAAAAAACCAACGCGATATTCTGGCACTGTTTTACTCTAATCTCCTTTTTGAATCTGAAGGGCAAGAAATCTCTGTAGACAACCTCATTTCCTACGTTTTCCAGCTTAATACCTGCTCTGGATAAATTTGGGGGAGGTAATTGATGATTCAAGTGCTTGCCTAAACTGACAGAATGTTTTAAGAGGTACTTTCTCTAAAAACTCCAGCTCTAATTCTTTCTCCACCGGGAACTTTGCTGTTCATTAAGGAGCAAGGTCAGAAAACAAGGAGCTGGTTTCCAACCTCAGCTGCAGCTTCTGCTCAGGAAACGCTGCTCTCTGCAGTGCATCCCTGAGTGTTTGTCTTCTCGTTTCTGCTGGAAAATATTTTGTCAGTAGAAAATGGGTTTTATTCAAACCAATTTCCATATCTTACTGACATAATGTTACTATATTGGCTCATCCTCAAGTTTAAGTCAATCTGCAAAATATTCTGTTGTGTAATAATTTGCATGTGTAATTTTCCAGAGCAAATCCTGCAGATTTGAGTCATGCTGAATTCAGCAGGACTTTTGAGGTTTACATATGCTTTAAAAAAAATAAAGCTGAAGTGCACAGTTGTTTACAAGGTCAAAACCTGCTTTTTGCCAGTATCATGGACACTGAAAGTAAATCAAGTCTCCTCCCACAAGAACATGATAATGGGTAATATGAAATACATGTTCATTAATTCAGAGTCATTTGAGCACCTTGTGCGGTGGATGTGAGTCACAGAATCCCACAATGGTTTGGGTTGGAAGGGACCTTAAAGCTCATCCTGCCCTGGGCAGGGACACCTTCCACCAGCCCAGGTTGCTTCAATCCCTGTCCAGCCTGGTCTTGGACACTTCCAGGGATGGGCAGTCAGTGGTTTATATGAATAAAGCAATATGAGGAGAGTTAAGTAATTAAGCCAAAGAACTGAAGAATAGAACTTTAACTTTTTTTCCTTTTCCCAGAACTGTCTCTCATCTCTCCTGTGTGTGTTTTCTCTGATAATTCTTTACAGCTCCCCTGTATTTTTGCCTTAATGACTTCAGGACCTCAATTACACACAGCCCAGATGCCTGATGCTTTCTAAGTGGTGAAAAATTAGCCTTGCTCGGAGAAACTCTAATTCTGAGTTAGATAATTAAAATAATCAAAGGGCACAGCCACATGGAACAAGTGGCTCCTACCCCGAGGGTGTGGGCAGGTTTGCAGATGGCGTGGCCAAGGTCACCAGGGGGTGGGAGCAGGGAGGGTTTTGGGAGAGCCAGAGCGGGGGAAGAGGCAGAGATGGATGTTCTGGAGGGTGACAGAAAGATGGATCTGCCGGTGCCACGGGAGCAGAGGGACTGTCCCTTCTCGCTGCCTGGCGCTGGAACGGAGCATTTTCCTCTTCATATTGGTTAAACTTAATTTCAAACCTGAGGAGTTTCAGGCAGAGGCCAATTTTTAACAACTGAGCTGCTGTAGCGATGCCCTTTGGTTGGCAGGCATGGGAAGCAGTTGTTGCACACCTGCCCCAGACCGGAGCTATGCAGGTCTGAGGAGCAAATGGGAGACAGCTCTGCTTGGACCTGGGACTTAGGCTTGATTATTTCTGTCCTCAGGGCTTGAAATTAAATCTTTATACCCTTGAACAGAGAAGATTCCCACCTCCCACAAGACCAGCGCCCAGTCCAAGGTGATGCCAATAATACTGGACTTTAAACCAGTGCCACCTTTATCTACAGAAAAGTTTTTTGCTCAATTTCAGAAGTTTCTAAAACATTATTTATGACATTCTCTTCCTTTTAAGCTTGAGCAAGCTCCAATTTCAAATACACAGAGTGACAGTGAACATTTGTAAAAGGGCCACAAATAATGTTTTTTGGTGCAGACACAGAGTGGGTAATACATTCCTGAGTCACAACGTGCTTGTCAGCGCCTCCTGGAAGTGACAATAGCCTTATCTCAGACTCATCCACATTAAAAGCTTCCTACATGTTCTACCATATATCTCCAGTGCTTTTAATGTCACAATATTTCTCTGGTTTGGACTCAACTGCTTTTAGGCTAAAAGTGTTTTGTTCATGGCCGCATTCAGCTGGTGAGGGACAGGAATAGGTTTGGGATTGCAGTGTGCCCCAGGTTTAAGCTGGGCTGAACCACAGCCCCTGTGCTGACCCAGGGGGATTAACAAGGTGCTTCTGATTCCTTTTTCCGTGGTGATGCCTTTTTTCCCCAGGAATTTAGGCATCAATGGGATGAAAGAAGAAGGGCACAGGGCAAAGCAATTCCTCCTGGAGCCGCTCAGGACAGGACAGTCACCAACCCTGTGCAGCACACGGGTTACAAATGCAGAGCTCTGAACTCTGTTACAAAAGAGGTTTCAAGGTAACAAAAATGTCAGGTAAATTGAGACAGAAGTGAGCATTTCTTAAGGTCTCCTTATCCCATTGCACTGAAAGCTTGTTCCCTCCATTAATTTCTGCCAAAGGCAAATGCTGCTCGCCTGTTGTGGCCCTTGGTGCATTGATCAAACTGCTTTCCATGTTAAGCTTATCCATGGCCTTGCTTTAGTCTGTATTTTTCAAGGCAAACCTGCTTGAAAACCGAACAGTGGGGAGGTTTGATGCTCTTTTCCCTGGAGTCATCCAAGTTAATCCTCCCAATGGCTTTTGGGTACAGGCAATGTGTTAGTGCTGGGATTCACAGGGGGCACTCTTGCAGGTAGTGAGAGCCATTAGCAGAAGAATGTTAGATATTTTAAGCTGTGTTTGGTATTCCCAGGGCCTAAATCCAGGTTAGTTTTGCTTCAGCTTTAGCAGAGCCCTGCGTGGGCCTCATCTCGTCTCCCGCAGGACCAGTCAGATCGTGATTGATCCCAGCAGAAGCTGTTTTGGAAAACTTGACTGAATTAAAGATATATTTGTCTCTGAAGCTTAATGCGTGTGGGCACTGATCCAAAGCCCATTAAAGCAAATGGGAAGAGTCCCATTGGTTTTATTCCTTTTCAGATGATGCCTTTAGGACAGTGCAGGTGATAAACAACATGATGGGTTTGGTGAGGGATTCTCAAAAGAGCTGCTTTTAAAACCCCTGCCTTCAGCTCCCTGATGTGATTGACGTTTATACTCTGGGTTAAGACATTAAAGATATCCTACTTCTTTGTGTTGTGCTTGTCCAGCATAAGTAAGATTCCCATAAAAGCAAATAAATATGCTGTGGCAGTTCTTTGAGTGGAAGAAAAGGGTGTGTGGGTGTTGGTGATCCTCTTGAAGTGGAACTCTAAGTTAATATCTGAAAGTGGCATTTCTAAAGGAAAGTTTGACTTGGGTTTCTAAGGATCAGTGAAAAAACTCTTATTCTTTAAATGTCACTTAAGGTCAGATTTCTACCAGTACCTTTAGTCATTTTGACTTAAAAATTGTGGATGGGGGCACAACACAATTGAAAATCCAGGTCCATATTTGCCAGGAGAGCCACTGCCTACTTGCTACAGAGTATTTCTCAATAATTAAAGTAATACCTGCTTGGTAAGGTGTGTAAGGGTGATCGAGGTTTGTGTGTATAACATTTGCTGCTCAAATCAGGGAAACCAGACAATCATGGAACTTGTTTCTCCGGAGGAAAGAAACACTCTCTTGGTTGTGAAACAATTTCCATTGTGTCCTTGAGTGGGGTATTTAAAGGAGTATGTCACCTTAAGCCAAATGATACCTGGAAGAAAGCCATAGATAGGAATTTTAGCTTTTACTTCCATGGATTTTGCTGTGATTAGCTGTGACATCCACTCAGACAGAGAAGTTTACTTTAGGAGGCTGATTTACACACAGCCCTGCCACAGGTCAGATAACACTCCCAGAAGAGGGAGGAAAGTTCCCTCTGTGAGTAAAGACACGGAGCAATAAAACTTCACAAGTCAGTCCTGTTTTATCTAATTTTCTCGGGCAAGACTAGGAATTTGAAGATAAATCACTTCCCTGGTTTCAGTAATTTAATTGGTTTCAGTCATCTGGAGGGTAAAAAGTGCAATAAACCTGTGATAATGACAAGGGCTTGATAGCAAAGCTCGGCTTTCCGTGCTGTTGGGATGTCCCTGGCTGGAGACAGGGCTCTGTCCCCGCGGTGCCAAGTGCTGTGGTGGATCTCCTTCAGGCTCTTCATCCCTTTGGTGCTGCTCCAGTTCTTGAACTTGGGCAGTGGGAGTTTGAGGGACAAGCACTAAAACCAACATTGAGATGATGGTGAGCATCTCCCGATCTGCTGTTGTCTGTCCTGTGTAAGGGGTTTCGTGCTACTCGTGTAAATTGGAGTAGATTATTATTTTAAAGTGTTTTTCACATGGTAACAACCTCAAAAAACTGTAGCAGATAACCCTAAAGGAAGAGGGGCAGCCTCTTCTCCCAGGAAACAAGGCACAGGACGAGAGGGAACGGCCTCAAGCTGCACCACGGGAGGGTCAGGTTGGAAATCAGGAGGATTTTCTCCCTGGAAAGGGTGGTCAGGCATTGAAAGGGGCTGCCCAGGGAGGTTTGGAGTCCCCACCTCTGGAGGTGTCCCAGGAATGGCTGGGCATGGCCCTCAGTGCTCTGGGCTGGGGGACAAGGTGGGGATCAGTACCAAGTTGGACTCGATGATCTCAGAGGTCTTTTCGAACCTCAGTGATTCTGGGATTCTGTGAATCACTGTTTCCTCTCACAGCACTTTCTGGACTCTCAAAAGAATTACCAAGGGACAACCTGGCTTTTATTTTATATTTGGTATTCACAGCCCAAAGGTTTATGATGCAAGTCTGGTCACTCAGGCAGGAGATTTGTAGCTGTTACAACTTGTTTCCCCCATCATCAGAAGGACTTGAACAGCCGGGCTGCACTGAAAGGCATCTCTGTGAGCGCTGCCAGGTGTCCTGCAGGCAGGCCCTGGCACAAAACTCTCTCCTCAGCCTGCCTGTTGCTACAAGATGGTACGGGCAGAGCACTGACTGCAGGTGGCCACCACACTGAATGATGGATTTCATATCCAGAGGTTGTAAAAATGACAGTCAGAAGAACAGAGAAAGATGAGTAGGGAACTGAAGAGAGAGAAAAATGGGCTGTAATAAACTGAACTACTGGTGGAGTGGCATAAAGCAGCTTAGCTGCAGTGCTGGTGACATCAGTGGGGGTGCTCTGGAACTGCACTTGGTTCAGGCTTCACAAATACAAATTAGAATCAAAGAGTTGAAGATTTGAAAATATGAGTGTTCTCCATCACAACCGAGCCAAACACACAAGTGGCTTAAAAAAAATCACTTGTATCTCTGATGTGCTGCCCTCATCGATCCTGCCCCTCTGCCCCTCAAGTGAGACCCCCCCTGCAGAGCTGCTCTAGCCCTGGGGGCAGCACAGGAAGGACACGGAGCTGCTGGAGGGAGTCCAGAGGAGGCACCAGGATGGTCAGAGGGATGGAGCAGCTCTGCTGGGAGGGAAGGCTGGGAGAGCTGGGGTTGTTCAGCCTGGGGAAGGGAAGCTTTGGGGTGACCCAATGGTGGCCTTGCAGTGCCTGAAGGAGCCGACAAGAAACACGGAGGGACTATTTACCTGGCGTGACAGGGCAAGGGGGAATGGTTTCCCACTGCCAGAGAGTAGGTGTAGGTTGGATATTAAGAAAAAATTCTTCCCTGTGAGGGTGGGCAGGCCCTGGCACAGGGTGCCCAGAGAAGCTGTGGCTGCCCCATCCCTGGAAATGTCCAAGGCCAGGCTGGACGGGGCTGGGAGCACCCTGGGCTGGTGGGAGGTGTCCCTGCCCATGGCAAGGGGTGGAACTGGACGGGCTTTAAGGTCCCTTCCAGCCTAAACCATCCTGGGATTCTATGACAATTTCAGCTCCTGGTATCAATTTATTAGAGAGCCAAAAGATCTCATTGCTACACGAATTTGCTTTCATGTTTTGCTTTTGAAATGAATTTTATTCAGTATCACCCTTTGAAGAAGCTCAGGAGGGTAACAGCCAGAGTTGTCATGCTTATGCTGAGCTGTGCTTTAATTTTTTTGAGTGGCCCCTGAGCCTGTTTGTGATGGTGAGACCATCATAGGGGTGGGATGAGTTTGGTCATAAATCACTGCACAGGTCTGAGTGGCAGAAGGATAGATTAAGTCCTAATGCTGAAGGGGTGGCTTCATGTCCCTTTGCCCTGTGCACAGGCTGGGTCGTTGCGGCCTCAGCAGCCACTGGGCTGTATTTATAGGAGGGCTCTGAGGGGGGAGAAGGATATGAAGCATCACCAGGTCTGTCTTTCTTTCTGCTCATCTTGAGGGTCACATCTAGGGGAATTTTAGCTGGAGGTGCAGCAGAGAAAAAAAACAAAAGTGGTGGGGAGAAAGGGAATAAAAAAAGAGCTTTGCCATCATGTTCTTTTCACACGCTCTTCAGTCTTTCATTCTTCTCTGTATCCACCAGTAGCTTTCACCTGCTGAGGTTGGCCATAAAATGACAAGGCAGCCTCTGACAGGGATGTTGCCAGTTTTCACAGACATCTCATTTCCTCACCCATCACCTTTACAAAGATTGAACGAAGGGGCTGTTTGGAAGGGGAGAGCGTTATTGATCTCCCTCAACTCTGTGTTTCACTGGCACAGACCTCTGGGCACGAAGCCAGCCCGGAGAACATTTGCAGCTCTCCACAGAGCAGCACCGAGGGGCCGTGCCATGAGCTTCAGGGGACTGTGAATGTGTTTGGTGGATGGCTAATGACACCATTACACAGCCACTTTAGGTTTTCACATGGAGATGATGATCCTCCTAACGTCTGCTTTGGGGCTGAGGAGCCCTCCCTGCTCCAGCCACTTTTGTCTGACACATCATAAAAAATAAAAAAAGAAAATTTGCATTTGGTCTTGCCAATGTCCTCCACCTTCAAGAGGGATTCATCAGTAAAGAATGGTATTTCCATAGCAACAAGGATTTTTTTTTCAGATGGCTGTAAAACTGGTGAGTTTCCAAGGCACAAAAGCGTGTTCGGAGCCCAGAAGTACCTGGATGGAAAATAAAACAGATGGTAAATTCTCTATAATTTTTTTCAGAGTCATTTTTTTGCCAGCTACTCTCCACTTTCCCCTATGTCCTAAATGTTTGCTTTACACTGAGCTTATGATTCGTGACAGATCCAAGACGTTGCTCCGTGGAGCTGGAACTCAGCACCACCACGGCCTGCTCACAGGAACAGCTGATCTGTGGGGGACAGGGAAGCTCGAAGCTGCTCTGAAATGAGTGATTTTCTTTAGATTCCCAGCCCCTGGAAACATTTCTTAATATTGCCATGCAGAATGATATTTTATAAAGCCTGGGGAGTTGTCATATGGGGAACTCACTGAGCAAAAAGTCCCTGCCTTGGAAATGTTGTGTGAGGATGCTCCTTCCTGCAGCCTGAAATTCCCCTTGGCAGGGGAATTGGCCAAGGTGCCAATGCTGCATTTCCCCAGGGATGAGAACTGGTGTTTTAATATAAATGGGGGTTCTCCACAGATATAAATACCAGTTATTGCCTTCATCATCAGCTACTACACGTGACTTTTGCCTGTATTCGAGCCATTTTTCTGAAAATCATGAAACTATCAGATTTTGCAACAGATGCCAAAGAGGAGTGCAGCTTAGTCTGGACACTTCAGCTGCACAAGTGGTAGAACATAGGAATCCCAGTTCAGTTGAGCCTGGCTTACTGATATGCAGGAGGAAGAGGAAGAAAGAAGTCTTAAGTAATATATATATTTTTTAATTTCCATTCTCTTTTGTTGTTTTTCACACTGTAAAAAAGGAAGGCTCGACATAAAGCAGTTACAGGGATGTTCATGGTATCCAGTTCTCATCCTGCTTCTTGTAATTTATATACAAGCAAAGAACTGGGAGAACCTTCCCTGCACAGTCCAGGAAAACTGGGATTGCTGGGCCCTGAGAGTTGCCTCCATTTTACTGTTATCCCTCGGGTATGGAAATTTTGACTGTAAGTTCAATTCTGCTTTAGTTTTCTGGTCCTTAAGCTGCTTTTCAACCTGTTTTAAGGCAGAAAAAGTGATTTACTACACCTAGGAAGGATGTTAAGGGGGGATTGGAGGTAACTTGACTTGATTTTTATGACGGAGTTTGCCAGTATCAAATTTTCATTTGTAACCAGCACATTCTCAGTTGTAAACCCCTTTTCTTGAGCATATCCATTGTCACTTAAATGGGCCATTTTATGTCTTGCATTTGCCAAATGCCTGCAGGGGAAATAATAACCCCAGTTAAAACAGCATATAGTTACAATATGCACTGTGCACGAGTTTTCAAATGAAATACCATGTCTCAAGTGGAACAAGCTAAAACCACACAGTATTTCAAATGTTACTACCAATGATTATTTCTGCTGGGTCCTTACAGCTAATGCATCTTACACAGCCCCAATATAAAAACTGAGGCAGGTTTTCCCTTTATAATTTCAGGCTGTGCTTTAAGGATGTGTTTTACTGAGCTCTGTCACTGTCCTTTGCTGCAGGAGTGATGGGACTGTGGTGGCTCATCCTGAGTCCTGACCACACTTCCAGCTTCCAAAAGCAGAAATGCAGCCTGTTCTTCATGACCCAAGGATGGATCTTGGGTAGTGGGTTTACTCTTCATTCCTATAAAAGAACAAATCAGAGACTCCCACATTAGGATACAGCAGAACTCTCTCAGGTTGTATTCCTTAGGATGTCAGATTTAGCTGATCTTCAGCCACTCTTCCCTCTTCCAGCAGCCCTTTGCTGGGATTTTTCATGGTCTCAACAAAAAGAAGCATTAAAACAAACAGATACTTCTACTGGAACAATTTTCAGAAAGAATCCTCATTTCCCATCCCAGCTTTCCTTGTTCTTCATGCAGAGGCAGTTCAAGTCCCTTATCACTGCAGCAGTTTGGCAGTGCTGAGCTGGGGAACAGTAACCACATTTCCTTTCTTTATTTCTCTATATAAGGCAGCATTTTTGGGACTTTAATACAGCACCAGATGATGGCAATCAGGAAATGGGTGCTGCAAGGAGACAGGAAATCCCTGCACCCTTCCATTTTTAACTTTATGCCTTTAATGACAAAAATTCCTGCTGCTTTATGATGTGAAAGAAAATGAAGAAAAATTTCTTAAATTATGAGTTTGAACCATATCATTTGTAGGAGATGCAAATGGATACCAAATATAGAAAAGAAATCCTTAGGTTTACTGATTATTGGTATTTCTATTAGTGTCCTCAGAAATGAATTATGGGAAGTCTTGGGTAAGGAAAGGCATTTAGACAACTATAATATCCATGGTGTGTTTAGATTTTTCTTGTTCAAATAAATAATAAGTGCAAGGAAGGTCAGTTAAATTGATAAGAAAAATGGAATTGTTAATGTTCTGTGACATTACCTATCGCTGTGGTATTTTCTAATGCCAAGGACATTTAGCAAGTGATGAAAACCCAAAGTTCATAGTAATGATTAGCATTAAATAAATTCTCCTTTCCTTGGACTATATAAACTTTGTGCCTTTTTTTTTTTCATGCTGAAAAAGACCACTAGGTGGGAGAGATATGGAATAATCACATTAAGCAAGCAAGATGTAATTCCTGAAATTAAAATCTCATTATTAATGGTTAAGCACTGTTTTTATTCATTAAGTGCTAAAAAAGATGAGAAAACTTGTATTTCAGAATAAAAAAACCTGTTCCTCCAGCACCTTGTTCTTTGCCCATGCAATAATCACCTGCTCATCCTAATGCAGCTCCGCTGGGGATGCATTTGAAATCCATATTGATTAATTCAGGCACGCTGTGACTTGGTACCTAATTCTTTCTTTTGTCAGCTTGCTGGAATTGGAAGAAAATATCTGATCCTCCTCCTCTGCTGGAATGACTCCTACATGAATTTTTTAACAGCAAGTCCTTCACTTGTATTTACCTGCAGGACCAATGTTTGAGTCTCTAACTCTGGCCTGTCAGCAGAGGTGATTAATTTCTACTGCTTTTTGGGACAAAAAAGGGACTCCAGTGAAGCTCTTCTGAATTGGAAGCATTTTTTTCCTTTTTTTTTTTTTTTTTTTTTTTGTGTTTTTGTTCTTAATACAGCAGCTGATTTGTATTTGCTTGTTTATTTGTTGAATTTTTTTAGACACAATGTGAATATTTTTCTTCATTATTTGGAGTACTGCCAGCAAGTTCCTGATGGATATTCCATCTTGCCTTTGCTTGGTAATGATCCAACAACCAGACTACAAAACTGACAGTATAAAGATATCTTTGTTTATGGCCAAATATCAAACATTTGCTGCTAATTGTTTACCTACAATTGTGGTGGAGCCATGACCAAAGGTGTAATTTTAACATGGATGTAGGTAAAGCCACCTCTCTGTATAGTTGTGAGACAGTAAGTACCTTTTTTGTGGGATTTTACGTGGAGAGAGGGCTCATTTGTGGGGTATCAGCATTTACAGCGTTACCTCCAATCATGGAATTATGTCAGTTATTTTCTGTGAAAAGCACAGCAAGAAATCTGGGAAGGAGCTCTGGCATCTCCAGCAGAATTCAGGCAGAACTGAAATGCCTTAATTCCAAAATCATAAAATGAAAACACAGAAACCCACCTCTGCTGGGAGGTCAAAAATATTCCAGGCCTCGTTGAGATGATCAAAGTTTTCCCCTTTTTTTGGAGGACAGTATTTGAGAGGGGAATAATTTACAGCTGTTGCTCTTACAATGAGAATAAGAATGAAGTTCTTGCACACAATGAAATAATTTGCATAATCATTGCTTCAGATCAGCTTCCTGCGATGTCTTCCTCTCCCACCCATTGTCACTGCCTTTACAAAGCAGGTGCCCCTCCAGGAGCTCTGTGCCTACAGGGACATGAGCAGTCCTGTGATTGAATTAATGGAGGGGAGAAAGCTTTGCAAAGTTTACATCTTTTAAACTTGTACAGAACTAACCAAAGTCATTTCTGAAGGCCTTCTGCAAGCAATTACAGGATTTCACGGAATCCCAGGATGGTTTGGGTTGGAAGGAGCCTTGAAGATCATCCAGTGCCACTCCCCGCCATGGGCAGGGACACCTCCCACCAGCCCAGGGTGCTCCAAGCCCCGTCCAACCTGCCCTTGGACACTCCCAGGGATGGGGCAGCCACAGCTTCTCTGACAAACCTGTGCCAGGGCCTGCCCACCCTCCCAGGGAAAAAATTCTTCCTCATATCCCATCTAACCCTCCTGTTTTTATTACAGAACTTGCAAAGTTTTTTTATAATGGAATGTCTCCCAGCAACGTAACCACAGGAATGAGGTGAGTGGTTTTTTTTTAACATAACAAAGATTTCAGGATGCACAAATCAGTTTTGCTCCATCACCTTTTCTGAGCCACCTGCCCCGAGTTCAGTGACTCCAGTCAGGTTTGCCTGCTGATCACATTTATTCAGCAAATTAGAAATGATGGCAACATGACACGTGCTCCTAAGAGCTGATATTCCTGCCAGCCCAGGAAAACAGGAGCTGAGCTTTTGGTTTTTCCTATTTCAATAAGCCATTGCAGTGGTTCTTCAACAAAAGGAATTTAACACAAGAAAACCAAACCATCCTTATCATGTTTTGCACATACTCTACTAAAACGGCAAACTTTTGCTAGATGGAATTATTTTAATGATGATATTAAAAGTTCTTCTCTAGAGAAGCATCTCTCTCCCCTACAGAGGTGCTAAATAAGCAATATTTCCTCATATTTGCAAGCAATTCCAGTGAAAGTTCTTTAAAAGATGATCTGTTGGCATTCTGGCTGTAAAACTGGACTGGGAGCTGCATTGCTTTTTGTGTCTTACTCTTTTATAGTTCGGAAATAGTTGAACTATTTCTACCGGGGCTATGGGAAATGACTTGGTATTGCTGTTTAAGCTAATCATTATTCACATATAAACTGCCCATTTACTGTTTCTCATATCCAATTTTGGAAGAAAATATTGATGATGACACCGAAATAACTTGGCAGGGCTTTGAAGAAGCTCTGCAGAGCTATTACAGGGATAAATTGCAGAGCTGAGGTGCACTCAGTTACCATGTCAAGGGAATGTCAATAGATAACGTTCAATTGAGGATTTCTCCGTTTCCATTTTTCTAGGAAGTTTGTGCATCTTACTGTAACCAAATTAATCTTCCCCTGATTCCTGTTTTTTCTTATTCCAGAATAGAGAGAAACTGAGATGGTGCAGTTGTGAAAATGGAAGGAAAAGGTTATTAACCCTTTTAGAGAACAGAATTTCTCAGGTGAGTTTGGGTAAATGCTGCCCTAAAACAGCCAAGACCTGTATTAATAGCGATCCGTGGAAAGTCTCCAAACAGCTGCCTGAAAAGCAGCATTGAGAAACTTGGGATATCAGGAAAGAAAAGCAGTGCTGTGAGTCTGAGGGAGAGGAGAATGGATGTAAGGTGAGTTTAGACTCACATCTGTACAACCTTGGGCATTTTAAAATGTGTCATCACAGAGCAGTAACTGGGGAGGAGAAGCAAAGCAGATTCAGCTCAGCCTTCCGTAAAAACCCAGCTGCCAATTCCCTGTGTACCCAGAAAAAATCCATCTGTTTGAATTGAATGCAGTGCTGACACAGTAATCTTCAGGTTGAAGCTCCATCTCACGGTGCACACACCTGGAGAAGCCCTTTTATGTGCTGCACAAGATGGCAAACTCCCCTCTGCAATACCCCTGTGCTTTTCCTGCCATCCTGCTCTTCACACCCCTTTCCCACTGAAAACCTCCAGGAAAAGGCCTTTTATATCCAGGCTCCTCTGAGGTTTGGGCACAAGGGTCCATTTTCACTTATGATGGGAAAGGTTTTGAGCTAGAAGGAAAGGGATCCTGGGCAGAGGTGGAACTTCAGAGTGCTAAAACTTCCAGGCAATGCTTGTGACCCAATTTCACCCTGTGATCAGCGAGGAACTCTCTGTCTTCTTCACTGGAATACCTGCACACAAACAAGAGTTATGGTTTCTCTTTCCTACAGTTTGGGGCAGAAAAAAAAGCCATTTCTGTTTTTAAAACCTGAAAATGCCTCAATGCGCTAACACTCTTCTATGAAAAGCAAAGCCTGTCTACAGACTCAGACAAGCAAATCATTAGACAAAGGAGAGCGGTTGTGTTGTCTTTGGCTATGAAACAGCATCTAAGTGGTTAAGTTTATTTATAATTTCTTAAGCCCTTTTAGCACATCTATAACTTAATTTGCCTTCTACAGACACAAGCAAAAGCTGCTGTTTTCCTCCTTCTGATATTTTCTTTTATTTTCTTAGGGCTTTGGCATTAAAGTCACTTTAATCTTTGTAGATAAATCTTCAGGTTTTCAATTTTTTTTCTCTCTGAAGACTCCAGCTGCCTGAAGTCTTTCCAATTCATCATGTTTAAATAATTTAGACAATTTGGAGCCCTATTTATAAATGGGTATCATTAAGATTAGGCTCTAATAAGTGCTAATCTTTCCCTCCAACCAGGGAGATAAAGCCTATCTTAAACCTGAATGGCTTAAGACAAGTTGATTTTTTTTATCCTTATAAAGTGAACAAATAAAACACTACCCAGCGCTGTATTCATGGGAAGCACTGAACATAATCCCTTCCATTTAGTCCTGCAAAGTGCTTTCCTTTGTAGGTATCAGCTGCTTTACCTTCAGATGTGGAGGCTGCAGCTGATAGAACTACCTGAAACTTGGCACTGAAACCTGAGACTCACCTGGTGTTGAAAACTCTCCATTTTTTGATACTTTTGGTTGAATTATGGGGGAAGCAGGGTCAACAAAAGGCGCTGTGTGTTTGGGTTTTTTTTTTTCAAGGCATTTGTAAGCACAAATTAATGAGATGGCTTTCACAGCACTCCTCAAAGTGAACAATACTCTTTTAATCAGGTAAACTCTGACATTTTGAGGTTTTCAGTTTGTTTCTGCCTGTGCTTAGCTGGGCCCAAAATTTGAAATCAAACAAGGAGCTCTGGCTGAGCAAGGAAATCCCCGTTTATGAAGAATGCTAAAAAAGTACTGAACAGGACAATTTCCTGTGTTGTTCTGGGAGGTGTGAAGGATAGTTTTGACAGTAAATAAGACCCTGCTTGGGTTTGTCTTCCCAAGGAACTTAACCAGACCCTTCCTATCAAGCAAAAGGGATTAAGCTGTTCAAGGGTTGCCCTGTATTTAAATAGATTTAATGCTCCAGACCATCTTGAACGGGATCTGATGTGACTACAGGGATAACATCTGACTGGTAGCTTTCATTCCATACATGTATCTGCAGCCAAAAATAGTGGAGGAAGAGAGAAAACAAGGTTCTTCTATTGACAAAATAGAGCGAATAATTCACTACTAATAAGTAACACAATCTCCTCTCAAGGACTAAAAATACCCTGCTTTTATTGGAAGTGTATTAGTGGCCATGGTAAGTCATCAGGTTAGTAAAATGACAGTGCTTCTCTTTTTCCTAGTCAGAAGAACAAGCTGTTCCAGACCAAAGCAAAAGTCCATTTCCTGCAAAAACTGCTTTATGAGATCTCAAAACTGGCTTTTGGTAAATGGTCATGGAAGTGGAATTTGAAGTGCATGACTGTTTGTGGAAAGTGATCAAAGGCAGCTTGTGAAAAAATCAAATTATATCTTCTGATCCTTCTTCATTTCCAGTATTAAAGTAACTCACAGCACTGCAACCTCAGAAAGCTTGGAATTGTGATCTGGAACCTCAGCTAGAGCTTGAAACAAATTTAGGGGATTGCAAACCAAAGCAGGAATGTGGGTTGGAAGTCAGCCTTGGGCAGTCACTTGGTCACTCCATCACCTGTTGTCTCTCAGCTGTTGTCTCTAACTGGAGCTTGAAATACAGAGTTTAAAGAACAGTTAAAAAGTACTTTAATATGGAGGACAAACCCCACAAAGTTAATAAATCTGGTTTCCTTGTTGTCAGGAGCAGTACAGGAACAAAGGAAGAGAACAGCAACAGGAACAGCCTTAAGGAACACAGAAGGTTTATAACTTATAGCACAACTCCACCAGATGGATTTGAGTTGAATTTCAGTTGTTATTTTCCATATAAACTTTACATTTACATTTAGTAAAAGTGACTTGGGTAGAAAGTAGGCATGCACTGAATTATTTTGTACGATCTATGTTTGTGAAAGCTGATTGCAAAAACAGGAAATTATGTTTATGAAAATCAGATCTAAGTAAATAAAATAAAAAACCAGAAGTGAACAGCAGAGGAAACACATAAAATGGCTGGAAATTCAATAATCTAATTATAAATATTGTGATGTGTAGAATGCCACCATCAACTCCTGCATGGCTTCATCTCCCATGTGTGTAAATCTAATGGGCCAAACCTCAACAAACCAGGTTCCTGATACTCTTCCAGCTGAAGCACTTGATCCAAAGCTCACAAAGTCAGTAAGAATCAGGGAAGTTTTGGAAGCTGAATGCCAATTTTTCTGCAGAAAATTATCCTACATCTAGAACTGCATTTTTCCCAGCAGAAACCTTGTAATTAAAAGTAGTCTTGAGTACTGTACATAATTTATATAGAATAATGTATTGTCTAAAAATGATACGTAAGGATCCCATGAACAATACCTTTCAGTTAGGCATTATTATAGAGTATTAAAACCTGTGTTCATGTGGCTACTAAGAACATGATTTTTCTACAGGAAATAACAAGTTTAAGTCCTACAAAACAATACTGCAAATAAGGTCCAGAATACAGAATATTTTTAGATTGATACACATTATGCAAACTACAGTTCCTTCTCAAGATCAATAAAACCCATAAATCCATATGTGTTTCCAAAGGCTCTCCACACAAATTGCCTGGCAGGGTAAAATCTTGAAAACTGTAGTGTAACCAGGATGATGAAGGAAAATTACTGCCAGACAGATTATATAGTCAAGAAAAACGGTGTAAGTTATTTTTTGCCTCCTAGCTTGAATACATATGGGACAAATGCAAATTTGCCAAATGAAATACAGCTTAGAGTGCATAAATTTCAAACAGATAATACTTTGTACTTATTAAAGCTTGTCTTGGATCACACAGTGCTTTTTCCTGAAATGCCAGCTTTTGTGTGAAGATTGTTTTTCCCTAAAGGAGCATCAGTTACAAACAACGGTGTAGCCACCAAAATTAGAAGGACAAGACTCAAAGCAAATAAACTGAAACAATATGACTGATAAAAACTTTAATCTTGCCATGCACTCTTGCTATCCTTTGGGGGGATGGCATGGTAGTTATTATTTATTGGCAGATGCAGAAATACCTGGTCTGGAAGAGCCAAGACGTAACTACAACTGCTCATATCTACAGGGTGGGCATAAATAGAGCTTATCTGAAAAATTAAACCTCACAAGGAGCCCTGTAGCTCTCTGGGTCCTGAGCACTGACTAAAGGTTAGTGTGGATAATGGGATAACTGCTATGAAAAGCTATTTGAAGCCTCCTTGCACTCAGCGAGGTTGATTTGGATTTAGCTGCTTAAAGCGTGGCACTAAATCAGCAGGGAGAGTATATTGGTTCTTCCAGAGATGGAGTTGTGAATAAATAATAAGTTGGAAAGAAAACAGAAGAGCCTGGATTCACAGATAAACAGAGGTGTGTTTTGCAGCGCTTTGCGAATAAAGGTTGAAACGAGATGGGAAGTGGCTTATAAAAGGAGGGAGAGAGACTTTTTATAAGGGCAGATAGTGACAGGACGAGGGGGAATGGTTTTAAAATGAAAGAAGGAAGGTTTAGACTGGATGTTAGGAATAAATTCTTTACTCAAAGGGTGGTGATGCCCCGGCACAGGGTGCCCAGAGAAGCTGTGGCTGCCCCATCCCTGGGAGTGTCCAAGGGCAGGTTTGGACGGGGCTTGGAGCAACCTGGGCTATGGAAGGTGTCCCTGCCCATGGGAGGGGGCTGGAAGTAGATGAGGTTTAAGGTCCCTTCCAACCCAAACCATTCTGGGATCCTGCAGTTCTGTGATACAGAGCTCGGAATGTTTCCCATGGTTTGCGGGGAACGGCTGAGGGAGCCGCGGGTGTTCGCTCTGGGGCTGAGGGGGCTCGGCCCTCCACACGTACCTGAGAGGAGCTGTGGGGAGGCCGGAGTTGGGCTCTTTTGCCAGAGAGGACAAGAGGACATGGCCTCAAGCTGAGGCCGGAGAGGTTCAGGTTAGATATTAGAAAAACGAAACGCCTTTTAGTCCGGTCAGGCCTGGCAGAGGCTGCCCGGGCAGGCGGAGCAGTGCCCACCCCTTCAGGAGCCCCCGAGGAGCCGGACCTGGGGCTGTGGTTCAGTGCTTACAGGGGAGCGCGGGGTGGGCAGTTCTGGATGACCTTAAATGTCTCTCCCAAGCCTGACAATTCCGCGATTCCATGAATTCAGCTCCGTGCCTTCCCACAGCCCTGAGGGGGCACCGCGGCCGCTCCCCCACAGCGCCGCTCGCGATGGTCCCGCCCGAGTCCCCCCCGCGCTGCGTGGAATGGGCTCGCCCGCGGCGGGCGTTGCCATGGGAACGGCGGCGGCCACGGCCGCGCTGGGGGGAGCCGGGTCGCGACAGGGACCGGGATCGCGACAGGGATCCCTGTGCAACGGGGAGAAGGCCTCATTTATCTCCAGAAACATACTCGGTAAAGTGTTTCTTGTTTTTGTTTTTTTCTTTCCTCTACTTTAGCAGACTCCGTGGAGAGACAGAGAGCATTCTGCTCGTGGCCTCTGTGTTTGAAGTCTCGTAAAGGGCACTCGAAATCAGCGCTCCTGGTTAAGCGCCGAAGGTGCACGGCTGGTACAAAGAGGTGTCGGCTTTTCACAGTCGTCGAGATAATACATCTTTCCAAAGTGTGAAATTGCGAACTGTGGGAAAACAACTCGGGGAAAGTGCCGTTTAGCTGGTTTAATGGGTTTATCAGGTCTTGCTTTGTGTGCGTTGTAGGGCACCAAACATAGAAATGGGTAGTTGGTTTAAAAAGTTAGAAATGGTTGGTGTCACAGATATTGAGGCCTGAAGAATATGAGTTTATCCCGAGAGACTGAGATTCCATTAACACACCTGACTGCTGGATTTAGACTGGCAGATTAACAAGGCAATCAAAGTTTGTATGGTGTGGATCCTTTTCCCTTTCCCTTTCCCTTTCCCTTTCCCTTTCCCTTTCCCTTTCCCTTTCCCTTTCCCTTTCCCTTTCCCT
>JAWWEU010000011.1:3122466-3164596 GCA_035583155.1 Acropternis orthonyx | reverse complement strand
TGTCACCTATCAATGGCATGTGGGCTATCCATGGCTGTGTATCCTATCCATGGGATGTGGGCTATCCATGGCTGTGTATCCTGTCCATGGGATGGTCTATCCATGGCTGTGTATCCTATCCATGGAATGCCCACTGCTCTCTGCCAATAGAAGCCTTTAAAAATTGAGGTTTTTTTTCTGTGACCCCTTATACAAACTTCTTTGTTTTTTCTTATTTAGCCCCTGATAGAATGTTCCAATTTATTTGTGGGCAAGACCACATAAAACCTGAGTGATCTTGAGTGCTGCATTTCCACATCTGACCCTGAAATCTTTGTTGCTTTTATGTGTAAGTGGGGAGAGGTTCAATATCACAAGAGTTTTGTTAATTATGTTGTGGAACTGATTTAGGAGTCACCCTCAGCATCAACCTGTACAGGCCCTGGAGATGAGAACAGGGGATTATTGCTAAATGGTACCTATAATGAGCAGGAATCTGCCAAGTGTTTTCAAGAGGCTTTGCTTCAGTGGAGAAAGGGGAGCAGTGATCACAGAGAACAACTGCCAGCCAGGGAGGTGCCACCAGGTAGGATCTGTTCTGTTTTAATTGCATTTTAAATATATTTAGAGCCATTAAGGTGAATTAGCAGGTTTTTGGTTGGTGAAGGGATATCTTCTGTTAGAATAGTAAATGGTTTTTTTCTTAATTTTTTTTGGGTGTTCCTTTATTAATAACAACAAGCTCTGAAGGTTTTTTGATCTTAACAACATGCAGATTAGTATTTGTCCCATTTATTTTTGTCCTGAGCTGGGGCACTGGGAGATTGTTCAGCTCCTGTCCCTGCCCCTCTCTCTGGCAATGTTTCTCACAGGACACTCCAATATGAACTGCAGTGCTCAAGCACAAAGTCACAGCTTTTAACTGAGGCAAGGAACGTGCAGGGCTCAGGATTTGTGTTCTACCAGAGTCCATTTTTTGCTTGCCTTCTACAGGCTCTTAATATTTGTTTGTCCCACTGAAAAGATGCAATCCCCTGAAGTATGCATGGAAAAACAGGAAAAAAGTCCTCTTGTCTGATTGGAGTTGTGCTAACTAGTCTTGTTCCTCTGATCCCTGGATGGTGTTTGTTTTCTGTGTATTTTTGTACAAAATAATATTATACTGATCTTTTTTTCATCTTTCCCGTGATAGTGTGGGATTTTTATCTGTGGAGTCATGGATTTCCCCCCCTGCCTCCAGTGCAGTAATCTGTAATAAATGAGGTTTTTCCTGGTTTCCCCATGACTGACTGTGTTCTGTAAATAAAGTACTGCTAACCCTTTAAATTTTAGAATTATGCAAAGGCTCAGTGAGGGATAGACTATCAGTGGGATGTTCATTCAAGAATAATGCAGGTAAATAGCAAATTTATAAGCTTGAACAGCTATATGATTGTTTTCTAATAATTCTGCTAGAATCTGTGGGAATTTGTGAGGTCCAGACCAGTGTTACTGTTCTGGAGAAACCTATCCATGTGGAGTTCAAGAGGGATGGCCTGAGCTACATGGAGAAACTCTTGCTTAAGAAGTACAGAAGGTATTGTTGAAGTTGCTGGTCCTAATGAAAGAAGTCAGAAATCCTTAATAGCATTAAGAAAAATCCCATGGCAACTTTTAAAATATTAGATCTCTTGTCTATTGGAGTCAAGGAGAGTGCATACAGAGTGCTTTATTTTGATAAAATAACCATTATAGGCTGACTTGATGCTTCAGTAGTTCAGAATTACTGCACAGGGAGCATTTGGAGGGATTCTCTTTGCCCTCAGTTTATTGTAGAGTTTGAAGACTGATAATTCTACTTGGTTGTTTGATTTTGGGGCACTTGCTGCAGGTGTTTTGCACAGGAAAGGAAAGACAAGCTTCAGGATGCTTTTAGAAATGTCACAGAGTTGTTTTTAATCATTGAGGTGTGAGGTCATCTCAAGGAAATTAGGGAGGGTTAGTTAATGGTGCTGGAGTAAATAGTGGGGTGGGTTTTGTGTTTTGTTTGCAGGACTGTTATATTATATATATACTTTTTAAGATTGATTTCTTCTACTTTTTCAGAACTCCTGTTGATCAAATTTCTGATAGTTGCATGAAAGATCTGAAGCCTGTGCAAACCCTGAGTGTCCATCAGGCTGTGACTGGAGGAGGAGAAGGAAATGATGATGATATGGATGACTTACCAGGTGTAATAGATTTCTGTTTATTGAGTCTAAATAATACCTTTTTCTTGAATTTTTTTTTTTTGCTATGATTGCTGGAAGTCACACACTTAAGAGGATTCTGCTTAAAGTAACAATAATGAAAGGAGAAATTTGTGGTACTTTATAATAAATAAAAGTTTGCATTTTTATAAGTGTATCTAAAACAGGAAAACATTAAATGCATGAAATTAATTATATTTCCTAGTTGAAGAGATGAAGAGATTTTGGGCATCACTTTTTAGAGTGGAAGAACCCAGCACTATTTCTGAAAGTGCAGAGTCCTCTTTGAAAATTGAGGTCCTCAATGATGTAAGTATGGAATAAAGGACTTAATGAATCTTCAGAGATCTGAAGGGATTTTTTTGAATCTTGATTCGTTAAATATTTAAAGTAACAACAGGTAAATAATTTCCAGTAAAAAAACCTCATTGGTGCATTGTTTATCTTTTCCATGCAAATGTGGAAAATTTATCTTTCCCAAAGTTCCCTGTATTTTTTCCTGTTGTGTCCAGGGAGCTGTACTATACAGAAATTATAAAGTCTTCAGGCTTTTAATCACTTGAGTTACTTGAGTTTGTTTGTTTTAAATTTTAATCTGTTGCTGAACGTGGGTGTTTTTATGTTTGATTTAGTCTCATAGCATGGACTTGGAAGAATCATCCAGCTATTTGGTGGTGGAAAGTGGGGCTGAGGGAATGAGTAAGCAAGGAAAAACTGAACCACTGGAGCAGTGTGGAAGGTACCAGAAATGCAGAGATTCTGCAGAAGAGGAAAGGAAATAATCCTATCTTCTGGTTTAGTTACATTCCTAACAAGTGGGGGCTTTTATTTGCAGTCAGTCACACTTTTATGAGTCATTGACTGTACATGGTTTTAAAGCCACTATAGAATATTATTTGCCTGTAATTAGAGAGGCATCGCTTTGGAATGTCTTTGTTTTATTTATTTGATCACTCCGGTGTGAACCCATGTAAGGTACATTTCTGTACACGTGCCTGCCCTGAATTACAGGTAGAATTCCTCTTCCCTAAGCTCCTGCCTCAGCAGGAACCCACATGCCAAGTCTGTCATTGGTCACTGTTGTGTTTTTTCACGTGTTCTTACTCAACTAACCTTGTAATACCAGACAAAAATAAAAGTCCTAATAATTACTGATACATGTGCAATTCTTCTGATCTCCCCAAATTGATCAGATGGGGCCCGTTTTGCACTATTTTATTTTTCTGCTCTTTCCTCCCTCTCTTTCAAAGCTGTTCAGCAGCTGCAGACCAGACTTTTTGCAAGAGAAACTGTATGAGAAAGGCTTCTTGTCATTTGACTTCCACAGCTGACAGTAGTTTTTACCTTTTCCTCTTGACAGAAATCCTGTTTCTTCTAAAGAAATTTCTCAAGGTAAATTTGGAAAGTAATTATTTGTAAAATAGACATAAATGTGTACAGTTTATCATTCTCATACAGGATGTGGGACTCAACTACGATGGTTGTCTGAAAAATAATTAAAGGTCATTAAATTATTTACCGTTGTGTCAGTTATGAGGTGCCTTGATTACATTTTTCATGGGCTGTGAGAATGATTTTGAATTAATGGGCATCCTCTGTGACAGCAATATTGTTTCTCTGAGCTCATATTTGAGGGAGAAACTGCCCCAATATGAGTTGGATACTGAAATAAACCTATTATATAGCAGGTGATCTTCAAGTCAGTTTATCTGTGTTAGATCGGATGTATAGCACGTGTCCCTTGGATGTATAGAAATGCTTTTGTATAAATAGGTAGAGAAACTGTATAAATTATTACCAGTTCTGCATGAAAGAAGATAATTTGTGTATAAGTAATGCAGTTGCATGTGGGGGAAATCAGCAGGAAAGTGTGACAGCTTTAGTTTTTGGCTTTCTTAAGGGGTCCCCCAGGTTTTACTCTGTGTCCTAAAACTATGTACAAGATAATCACTTTTTAATATTAAGAAATAAGTTGGAATGTAAGGGTAATTCCTTTCTTGGTCTTGCAAGTACCAAACAAGGGACCTGGCACTTGTTCTCTTTGTGTTTAGTTCAAGAAACTGTTTAAGTCTTCAAATGTGAGAAAAACAAACCAGAGCTGACTAATGAGATGTGATTTCTGTGCCTCTGTGGGCACGGGGTAGAAAATAAAATGCCTGTGTCTTGTATAAACAAAGAAATACAGCTTGCAGAATCATTCACAGCGTGATGGGATGTATTTCAAACCATTATACTGCTTTTAAAGAAATTTTATAAAATTACTACTATTGCAGTATCTAATGGAGGTTTTACATTTTAAGTTCATGAAGGAAACGTAGTAGACTCGCAGGTTATAGTTCATATTCATTTCCATTAAAAATATACCTCTTTTCATGATTGTGTTGTACTCTTGTAGAACAAATGGTGGTCTGCAGCCATCTGGAGCAAAATGCAGTGCAAAAGGAGAGTTTTAAAGCAGAGACCGTGGGGGCATCCCTGGGGCCCTGGGAACCACCTGAGCAGCTCTCTGCCCCTGCTGAGCCAGAGCTGCAGAAAGCCAGCAAAGCCTCCCAAGAACTGGGCAGTGGCTGCAACAGGCAGAGTTTGGGCTTGCCTGTGATTAAGAAATCTTCAACAGTAAGTTATTGTGTCTTTAACTGCTAAATAAATGATATTGCTTCATCTGCTTTAGCACGAGGTGTCAGACCGTGTTCCTGGCTGAGGGGACAGGTGCTGGTGTGGTTGCCAAGCAATACTCGACCCCTTTTACCCTGTTCTCCTCCAGAAACTCCACCTCAAAGCCATCAAGAGGAAAGTTTTAATTAGAGGGTTGTCTCTGCCTCCCCTGTTTCCTGTGTAGGAGATGAAGGCCTCTGTGCTTTCCACTTTGTATTGCCAATCTTCTGATAATGCTAAAAAAGGCAAAAGAAAGAACAGACTAGTCTCGGGCAGGAAAGAAAAGTGTGCCGGGGGAGAGGCAGCTCCTACCATATTGAGGTTACTTCACCTCTCTGTTGAATGACCAAAAATTGTAGATTCTCTTATCTGACTTAAATTACTGAGATGTTCTTTGGCTGAAAGTAAAATTAAAAGTGAAAAATCATAGAAAAGGTTGGGACATAGGTTTGGAGTCATTGTTAAACTGTGATTGCTCTCATTGATGGGCACAAAAGTGAAACCAAAGAAAAACTGCTTTTCATGTCCCCAGTGAAAGAATAGAGTCAAATTCTCACAAGAGGAGAAGTTTTTAGGATTTTAAAGCATATCTTGTACAAAAACATCATCCATACGACTATCTATTCTAGCAGGCTGTCAAAATCATTCCAAGTTCTATGAAATGAGCATTTTATTAATCTAAACTTGCAGCTGATGAAATTTCTTGTTTCTAATATGTCTGTGTTTTATTCAAGTTACAGGATGTAGCCAGAAGACAGAAATGTGTCTCCACGGGGTACCGGGGACTCGAAGGTTTCTTTGGTGCAGCTGCAAACCCCAAACAAGGAATGCTGGAAGCACATCCTTCCCTGGCTGCTGCCTCCAGCCCTCTGGACAGGAGCATCCCTTTTCCAGGTACTGGAATGTGAATAAAATCCTCAAAACCACACATATTTATCACTGTTGCTGCAAGACATCCTTTCCCTCCATGTAACTTCCATCCAGTTCACTTTAGGAAGTCATTCAGGAGAAGCCATTCCAGCACACAGTTGGTGCTGTGGAAGGATTAAATAAAGCTGCTACCTGGAGGTAAATCAGATCAATCTAGTGCCATGGATTTATATCATTATTTATGTGCCCTGACAATTTGGTTCCAGAAGGTTCTTAGTGCTTCTAATGGTGTATAAGAAACAACATGTGAAATAATTGGTGACCATTATTAATTTGATCCAGTGTATCACTTGAAATTAAGCTCCTAGCGTGTTACATATGTGTAGAACACTCATTGCATGGCTTTGTTACATCACACATGTAAATGCCAATACATTCCTCTCACACCTTTTCATTTCAGGAGATGGACAGTGGGTTTCTGAAAGGAGCTTAAGTGAACACGCTGACGGCTCTGTAGTTCAGGGGGTCTTAGACAGTCAGTTGAACAAATCTCCCAGTGGGTTCAAGGCTCAGAAGAAATGTCCTCCTTTGATGGGCCCGTGGAGCTCAGGTGAGGACCTACTTGGTTAGTGTTTCTTATGTGAAATGTAGATGTTTCTGTGGAATTTAAGTCACTTTTATATCTTCATCTATGAGTTTGTGTTTTGGTGCAATGGCTGATATACATGGCATTTGCTTGCAGAGAAATGGGCTTTTGAGCTAAAACTTACCCATTTTCAATGATCACTGATAATTCTTTTTATTTGGCTTAGTTTCTACTTCTGTTTCTACTCCACTGCTCCCCTCTTAACTTGAATATTTAGAGAATAAACTCTCTAGAACAAGTTTATGTATTACTGTGTTTGCAGTCTCTGGTACAACATGGGTGTGATCTAATAAAGGATTCCTGTGCTACTGAAATAACTCTTATTGCGTGAACTAAAAGAAGCAAGTAATGCAAAACTGTAGCTGCACTTCTTTGTTACCTTTCTCAGTTTTGACTGTCTCCAGCTCAAGAAATGTAGCTGACATTATTTCTCTCATCATAAGCAACCAGTTTGGCATTTTAATTTAAATAATGCTGTGTGCAGAAATCAAACCTGTCAATTTTGACTCCCAGAATACTATATTTAATTCATGTTATTTTAAATTAAAAGAAGGAACCCAAGTTTTAAGCTTTCTACACACATTCACAATGTCTCCCTCCCCCCAAATTTGGGGCATTGTGCATAATATTTCAATCATATCTTTCTCTTCTGAGAGATGCTTCTGAAGTATGAGGTGCTACTTTCCAATATATTTTAACTTCTTTGTTAACATCTATACATTCACAATCTTAAGCAAAATTAATTTGTGGTGACATTCTTTATCAGCTAGAGCTGTTCTGAGACTTTTAGTGGCAAGTTGGGTTTGATACTGTGGGGGTTTTTTAAATTGATAGTGCAGATACTGCATTCTTTTGTGTATATTTGTTCCTACAAAATTTCAGGTCGTTTGTTCCTAAAACATTTCAGGTCCTGTAAAACATTCCAGCTTAACTTCTGAAGATGGAACCTCCTCCAGCATTCACTTGGAGATCTGTGGAAATCCTGCAGGTTTCCACCAAAACCTGGAGCTAAAAGACCACGACACAGTTGACATTTTTGGGTAAGTTGAACTTGCTGAGTATGTTTTTATGATGTTTTAAAATGCTCCATATGCCAAACACCTTGCCAGAACCGAAATAAAACCAGTCTCAACTTTCTGATTGTAGATTACCTGCTTATTACAAATGCCAGCATGACCTGTGTTGGATCTTGGTGTCCTAAACCAGTTCTGAGGCAGCTCAGATTAAGAATTAAGGGATTTGTTTTGTTGTTGAGGCTCCAAATGATAAATTTTGGGATTGTGGGTTTTTTAATGCATTAGCACGGGGATTTTTAAAGTAATCTCTTAAAAATCTCCTGAATTCTTTGGTTCTAAGGTGCCTTTGAAAAGAGCAGTTGGAGCAGGTGAGCCAATAAACTTCAGCTCACCATTTTCCATGAGCTCTCTGTTATTTTGGCCTGGACAATAAGGAGATGAGTGGAAAAACGGAGTTCCCCAAAGATCTGTGTCTCATTGGTTTCTTACATGATCTCATAATTAGCAAGAGTCAGCAAGACACTGTTAGGTTAATTACATGCTATGTAGATTTAGCTGGTTGAGAGATTTGTGGCAAGAACTGAGGGGAAAAGATGAATATAGTAGCTTGTAGAGGATGTATATGGAAAAAACCTGCAGCAAGAGCTAGTTTTGTGCATTTTAGTTCTTCACATGTGAACATTTGCCACTACTAAGGCTCAAGGCAGAGTAACTTGAGGAGTCTAAAGTGCTGAAAATCAGTGTTGTGTGTTTCTTTTAAGGGTCTGGGATGAAAGCCAAATGGATGATGAGAAAGAAATTCTGGAGGATAAGCAACAGGTTCTTGCATTACAGTGAACATGGAAAGGACTCGGTTCCCTCTCGATTTTTGTGTATCGTCCAAAACCAGGAAGCAAAGAAGTGTTTTGAGTGCTGCTCAAAGATACTAAGGATTATCTTGTGAAGTTGTCAGTAAAACTTCTTTAAAATATCTCAATTTTGGGTTTTTATTAGTATGAAGAAATAACAGAATAAAAGAAAACTGGTCTTGTGCTGCTATTTTTTAGGATTGTTTTATCCTTTATTTTTTATTCGGTATAAGTTGTCTTGCTCACAGATGGAATTTTGTGTCTCCAAATGAACTTTTGTGTTCCCAAACAAGGGGTATTAATGGAGTTCTTACCTTGGGCTCTCAGTGTGGCCAGGTTTGTATGGTGGGATGCACAGCAGAAGTCTCTGAAGTTCCTGCTTGTTACGTATTATACCACGAAGGGACTTTCTTCTTGCAGAACAGAAATCAGCAGTTTACAAAGGGCATTTTACTGCTCCTGCCACACTCCTTTCTTCTTAATTTCAGCAGTAGATTTGGCTCCCTGTGCTCAGAATCCATGGGAAGTCCATTCCCTTTCTTTCCCTGCTGCAGTGTACCATTTTGGAGGGATCTGTGTTCAGCAAGTCAAAGTCAGTAAGTTACTGTCTTACAGGCCTTTTATAATTAAGAGAACTAAGAGGAAATACAGTTCAAAGATGATCTTGAGTGGGTTTGATTTCACCAAGCAGCCTCAGCTGTACTTTTGAGCTTGCTTTTATCTTGTTATGAAAAGGTTTTTCCTTCCTCCTCTTCTCCCCAGTTAACAGAAGGTTAAATGCAATTAACAAAACTTCTCTAAAAGGTCACTTGGCCAATGAGGAATTTGTAAAGAGGGTTTGGGAACTCTCTTTTCTCTTTGAGGAGATGCTTAATTGTACCAGTGGTTGAGAAGTTTTCTGTGGAGGTGGCAGGAAGTTACAGTTTTGAAATTACCTAAATGGTGTCTTTTGGTAGTATCTTCAGGATTCTCAGACACAGCAGCACGCTTGGCTTTAAAGTTCTATTTCCCTTCATCAGGTTCTCTTTGAATATGACTGATGCTTTTTTTCTTTTTATTAATTTTCTCCACTGTGGTTTTTAAGATGCTTTTCAAAGCACCTTAGAAACTTCCTCCCCCTCTCCCAGTTTTGATAAAAAAGGTTGTATCAAATAGCAGTGACAAAAATTTCTGTCTTGTGTTGGGAAGGTTTGAAAATGGGGTTAATTAAAAGCTTTTCTCTGGCAGTTGTTCTTACCCATTTAGGGGTAAATCACCCATCAGGGCTCTAAAGTTCATAGTAATTGTTGCTCACAGAAATTTTCACATAGAAGAGAAGTTTTAAATCCTGCTTTTGTGTGCTCAGATGTGCCAGTGGGAACATTCCAGTGCATTCCTTGGGTTCTGACAGTTAAACACATAGTGGTTTGTATTCTGCCCACACCACAGGACTCTGATGTGTTGTCTGTGCCCCCCCATCAGCTCTGCACTAATATTAGACAACACAGTCATCTTTTCAACAATTTCTTTTACAGGGAAAAGTAACCCTAATTCACACAAACTGGAGCCATCGGGCTGAACACACCATTGATTTGATTTCCTGCCTCATTTCTTGTTCTTAAGGTGAGGGCATATTTTCCACCTCGGTTTTCTTTATAGAGTTTATCATATATTGATGTTTTATTGCAGTAGTTCTTTGCCAGAAATTCAAAGAATAAAATCACAAAGCAGGTGTTGTACTTTGGAGATTAAGGCCAGTGCTTTTCTGTCATGGCTATAACTTCCTCTTTCTTTTTGAGTTACTCTTCCAAAGACTCCTATTTCACTCATTTCCCTCACACAGCAGGCTGACTGCTTCCATGCTGTTCCAGCCTTTTTTAACTGGAAAACTGTTGAAGCAGGAGCTGCTGCAACGTGTGCCTGGAGCCCTCAGCACTCAGGGCAGTCCTTGGCGTTTCTACTTGTCTGAGATAACTGGCAAGTCACTGCCTGCTTTCAACATGGAATTTTAAAAGTTTTCTCTTCCCCTCCCTTTTTCCTGAAAGAAAAAATGCTGCTGATAATTCCTCTACCAAAATTTGGGCTAAAAATGTGTTAGTGATCTCTGTGGTTAGGCAGTGGTGGTTTAAACTGGTCTTAGTTCTGTGTTCCCAGGTTTAACATGCTTGAAGAAGTCTTGTGTTGACTTTCCCCCCTCCTCTCACTAGAAGTTGTAGCGGTGGAATTGATATCCTAACTGGAAGACCAAAAAGTTCAGTTCTGTGCTATGTATTGCTTGTTTTTTGTTGCAAATAGAACAAATGTAGTGCTGAAAGCTGCTTATTATTATTATGACTGTGGTTTAATGATCTTTAAGGTCCCTTCCAACCCAAACCTTTCCATGACTCTGTGATTCCTGCCTTGTTCAAATGGTTATGTTCGTTTCCCCTTTTTCCCTTTTGTTTTCGTTCCCATCTCTGCCTGCTGTAGGGATGACTGAGCCATACCCCCATGTCAAGGGATTTTGCACAGAAACATCTTATTTTCTTTCCATTTAGAGAATGACAAAAGCAGGAGGGGAAAAGTAAAAGACCAGTTTATTCTTTGAGCTTCTAGAGTGAGTCTGCATTGGGTTTTTTTGTGTACATTCACTTCTGGTAACCTGATTTTGCAAAGCATAAATCCTGGGGATTAAGTTGGCAGTCAGTTTGGATTTTGAGAGAGGAGTATTTCAGGATCCGTGTGAACACACCTGATCTTCAGTAGTCTGGCACGCTCTACAGGTTTGTCTCTCCTTTTCCTTTTTGAATGGGCCCACTTTCTGCTCTCAGTGTGTCATACATTGATGCAAAAGGGAGTAACACAAATTCCACATGATTCCAAGTGCTGGAATTGCCAAACTTCTATTCCCTTCCTCTTCCTCAAGGTATTGTAGTGCATTTGAGGGAGGCTCCTGGTGAAGCACCCCAGAGTGGCACTGCCAGGGTGCTGTGCTCTGGTGCCACGTTCTGCTCTGCACCTCGAGTTGCTCCACATCAACCAGCCACGTTTCCACCACCATTTGGGAGCAACTTTTCAGAGTAAAATCAATGAGCCTTGTGCTCAAAACACAAACAAACTTATCAGCTGTGAACTTCAGCTGAGCACTTATTTCTAAAGCACTTATCTGGGAGTCCTTGGAATATTTTAATGAGCTGAATTTATCTGGCTGCCTGATCCTGTCTGGCTTGGCTATTTTTATACAGAAGGGGCACTGATCCAAGCAACTGGCCAAGAAACCACATGAGTGATATCTGCAGCTGGCTGTACACACCCGGTGTGTTAAGGTTGGACAGGCAAAACTGAGATTTTCCTGTTGATTTTTAATTTCAACCAGTTCTGGCAAGAAATGAATTCCACTGAAAACACTGTTCCTGGCTCTGCTTGTGCTGGGGCTGTAAAGGTCTTTGGTACATACTCCAAGGCTCTTCCTATCTCTGATTCACTGCTTGACTTAATAGACTTAATCTTAATAGACTTTAAGATGCTGTCATTTGATGCATCCCATTTGTAAAAATTAGGAGAAGTTCTTTCCTCCATCATCGTATAGCTTACATGCATCTCATTCAATTATCAGAAGCTCATAAACCCAATTAGTTTTAATTTATCCAGACCATTTGCATCAGAGACAAAGACATCTGTCTTTTTCATTTGAAAAATGAATTCTCCAAATTACAAGCCATCAACACAAGGGCATTTCTAAATTATTTTGGTCAAGAGAAGTGTTCCATGACTTGCTATTTAATTAGGATTAATTAGGTTGCTTAATATGCCTATACTTTTGGTAAGGGATGGAAACATAATAATTTACATGAATACTCCAGATCAGTTAAAGAGCACAAGAAATGGAAGCCTCAAAAAAAGCCTCAAATGTTCCATACATTGGGGGACATAAAGACCCTTTAAAAAAATCTGTTACCGATTTCAGTAAAACAGAACTGTCTTGATTTCAAATGCTGATTTCCAAAGAAACCAGAACAGAGATGCCAAGGGACAAATCTTCAGCAGAATGAGGTGTGAAACCTTGGTAGGTTAGAATTAGGTTCTCTATACTAGTTTAACTAAGAAGTCTGAAAAAACCCCACACCTAACAAAACCACCTCAACAAGTCCTTCAGGGTTTGGCCCAAGATGTATATAAAGTATTTCTCAGAACACAATACAGCAAAGGATTACCCAGTTAATGTGTTGGAGAAAACAAACGTTATTTTAGTTCATTAGTTTTTCTTTGGCAGTGTTTCAGTCATGGTGCTTCTACTTTTTTCTATAAATTCTTTTGCAAGATGAAATAGGTAAACTCCAATTTATTTTGTTCTCCTTTTCCTGGTGTGGATCTTCCATGTGTTAAATTTACTATATATTTGATGATTCCTGGCTGAAGGAACTGGTTGCTCCCTTGAGAGGCGCCTTCTGTATTTTCAGCTGTAGCAAGTTTTTCTCTACCATAAAATAATGGCAGCAGGTATAGAACTCTTATTTAAGAGGTTGCATAAAGATGTAGAGCTGATCCTTGGGAATTATGCTTGGATCTGCTTAAGGTTCTGCTTATAGCCTTAAATGGCTGTAAATTGGGCAGTGCATTCTGTAGGAGGATGAAGAAATGTCTGAGAGCAGTAATTCCTTGCTGGTTCATGGAGGATGTGGCAGCATCGCTTCCAACCTTTGCTGGACAGTTGTTCTTCCTAGAAAACTAAACCCCAGGGCCTGGAAGGGAATATTTTCTGTGTCCTGCTGTGTCCCTGTGAGCTGGAGGGGGCACAAATCCACCCCTCAGCTCCCCGAGCCCGTCTGGGATTGTGTCTGAGCTCTCCACAAACACCGCAGCCCCTGCTGGGGTGCACACAAACTATTGCCACCAGTGCTGCTTCTGCAGCAGTCCTGGCAAGTGATTTATTGTTTTAGTGTCAGTTTGAATGGTTTGTGGAGGGGAAACCTGACGAAAAGTTAATTGAGGCTCAGTTTGAAAAATGTTGAGCATGTTTCTTAATGTTCTGAAACATCTTGGAACAGTCGTGCTCTTGGATAATTTTTGTCTGGCTGCTGTAGCTTGTCAAATACATATGTACTTTCTCCACCGCTATATTTAATTGTCCTATTTACTCTATTAGAGTTACTATTAAATTATCAAATAGAGCCATCATATAATGATTAAAATACACCTACTGTTGTTTGCATTTAGCTGCTAGTGCTGTAAAAACAGCTTTTATGATCACAATCAGAACAGAAAGAGTGAAGAGCTTTCTTTGAAAATCCCAGAAACTTTTGAGGCAGAGAGGTAGCATGCGAACTGTCCTCTTTGATTCCAATCACTGGGATTCCAAGGTTAAAGCCTTTCTGCTCCACAGGTGGCCTGTGCTTCTGAAATGTGGGAATCTGAAATGGGGGAGCCCAGAGTCAGGTGAGAAAGGAGTGAAAGAAGAGAATTAGGACAGCAGTTCCTAGAACAGAAAGAGCTTCAGTTATAGATACAACCTCTCCTCTCCTGCCCAACCCTCCCTATTTTTTCTTAATGTCTGATTTTTGCATTTTGAAAGGTGACTTTGAGGACTTGTGTGCATTTAAAAGATGAGAAGTTGCTTTTGTTGTGTATTTTTTTTTTTGGAGATGGTCAAAACAGGAGCAGAGATAAGGACTCTGATTACTTTTTCCCACACTGAGAAAAAGCAAATATCCTGGCCTCCCCTTCAGCACAGATTATGCAAATGGCTTAAATTTGGATGATGGGATCTCAAGAACATCCAGGGACAGCCTATCAGTTCTTAATAAAGCCTGTGGGAGTCTTGCCAGTGAAAAAGCACATCATGTTCTTAGTCACATTTTTGCTGTCAGTGTTGAAATGACTTTGGAATCCTTTTTACAAAATGTCCTACATAATGCAGTGTCTTTTTTCATCCCTGGAATGGACCCCAGTGCCTGACCCTGCTCAGTCAACCCGACCTACAGCATTTGGAAAGTGGGATTTGGAGTGCCAGGAGCAGCACTCCCGTGTATGGTTTGTTAAGAGAAGAGCTCCTGGAAACGATTTCCAACATCTTTCAACTGCTATAAACTTTCTCAAGTGTAGGAGACTGGGTTCAGGCTGATAAACTGCGTGAGAAATACAGAGCTGAGGAAATCATCTTCCAACAAATGTTCTAGTACAGGGAACATCCTCAGTGCCCAGGGGCAGCTGGTGACTGCCTTGACTCCTGCAGCAAACTAACCATTAAAACCTTTTGAGATTACCTAAATTTTATGACCCCTGTTCATCTTTTTTATTTAAAGCTCTGATATGGCTACTAAGGTGATTCCCCCGACATGCAAAATGTCATGACTGGTAAGTATTATCATGGTGGGTCCAAAGGTTCTCACATCTTGCTGTCTAAATTTCCTGTGTTTATTTGCAGTGCTTGGAGGATTCATGTGGATGGAAAGCAAATCTGCAGCCTGGCTGCAGGCAGGCAAATATTACCCATGCAGGAAGGTGTGGTATTTAATAAGAGCTTGGTTTGAAGTTCATCTTTCCTCCTGTGATGTAGCCAGGAGTGGGAAGACTAAAACTGCACATAAAAATGGCCTTCATGTGGCTCTTATTTCCCTTTTCAAACTACTTGCTGTGGAATGCTTTGAAATTTCATAGAATCACAGAATGGTTTGGGTTGGAAGGGACCTTAAAGCTCATCTCATATCATGCCATGGGCAGGGATATTCTCCACTAGCCCAGGTTGCTCCAGCCCATCCAGCCTGGCCTTGGACACTTCCATGAGGAGGCTGCAGCCCCTCTGGGTTGATGCCTTGTACGGGTATGAGATGGGAAAGGATAAAAAACCATATTCCATTTTGCTGGAGTTCAGCACCAAACTCCAATTTCCCTGCAGATATTAAGCCAGGGGATTAGATTTTTCAGTTTCCAAGCTGGAAAGATTCCAAGCCAGCATTGCTAAATTAACGAAGTTAGCCTTTGCTCTGTCTGTAGGAAATGCAGCAGGGCCAGAGGGTCACCTGCTCTGCGTGGGGTGTTTTTGCAGGTTACATTTCTAACAGAGCTGTTTAAGGTGCAGGTGTTTGCTGCTCTCTGAGTAAGAACTGGTTGAATCATAAAATAGGCTGAAGGTTTGAGAATTGGTTTAACCAGGACACCATTGGCTGGGCCAAAGTTGAAGCAGAATAATTAGCAAGAATAGTAAATAATATTCATAGTTATGAATATTATTGTTGCTGAGTCAGCCTCAATTTTACTAGGAATTCTTTAGGCCTGTTTGGCAATAACCCATTTTTTTATGGGAAACCTTTGAAATAAGGCTATAACTTGGATTTAAAGGGCACTGGAAATTGTTCTGGTGTTTTACAAACTGCTTGAAAGAGAAGATTTACAGTTCTGAGGGATTTCAAATGCTGTTCACTTCATCAAAAACCAATAGAGAAATGTGATGATTACCCTTTATTTTTTTGCTATATTGCACTGGGAACATGAAATATCTTTTCATAATTTAACAGACATTTATAACTTCCAACACTTCAAAAGACAGTGTTTTATGCAATTCCATTCTACAGTACAAATTAAAACTTGCTTAACTTCCCTGGATAAGCATCACCACATAACATTTCTTGTGCTGCATGAGATGACTGTTCTGAAAGTCAAAATAGCTTTCTAGAGAATATTTTGTATGTTAATCTTTCTACCTGAATTTATTTGGCAGTGTAATTCTGTGAAAGTTGATGAGTTTGCTTATATAACTTATGTGTCTAACGCCCTGAATGTACCAATAGAGTAAACTATTTTCCTTCCTCTTCCCTCAAGCATTTTATACTGAAACTGTAAAAAAGTTGGGATATTCAACTTCTGCATTAATGTCTGTTGGATTTGCATTGTTCCTGTCATGGAAAGCTGCAGAAAGAAGAGCTGTGTGGCAGTACCAGGCCGAGGGCTCAGGTGTGGGTAGTGTGGTGTGTGCTTAGAAAACCCCACCTGACAATTTCCAACAGTGGGGTTTGTTTTCCTCTCCCTGCACTTTGGTCTCTCTGCAGGATGTTTATCAGGACGTCTCCCCTTACTAAGGCAGCTGAAGGATGCTGAGGCTTCTTCCCTGATGATTTTCTAAACAATACAGAATTCTCACTGCTCAACTACAGCTTTTTTATTTTCTTTTTTTTTTTCATTTAGTCAAATATCAGGAAAAGAAATTACAACAGAGTTTTATTAGTTGCAGATTACCTGCCCAGACAAGGGGTGTTAGCAGAATAAAACTGATCCACACAGAGCAGGAGTTGTGGGTGCTCCAAGGAATTCCCAGTGTTAGTGGTGTGTCAGGGCACAGGGAGCACTGCCAGAGCACTGCCGGGTTTTCCTGCTTGGTTAAGATTCTGTTCCTGCCTTCTGCTCCGCTCTCTGAAACATCTGGGTAAGTGTTTAATCATGTTTAGTAACAGTTCATTTAGGGAAGGAGGAGGCCGAGGGCCAGATGTGCTTCCCAGGTAAAATCTGTTGGGAAAGGGAAGTGCTCCGCTGGAAAACCTCTGAAACCCAAATAGCATCTCTTTTGTGTGTTCCTCCACCAAAAGAGGCATCAGGGCCAGGTGGGGCAGAGCTTGGAGCAGCCTGGTCTGGTGGGAGGTGTCCCTGCCCATGGCAAGGGATGGAACAAGATGATCCTTCAGGTCCCTTCCAACCCAACCCACCCCACTCTGTGACTAATGAAAGGCTAAAAGGGATGGGCAGGTTTGTTGCTCTTCCTTTGGGAGCCCCCACTTCTGTTCCCACCATTGTTTGCTGGGCTGGTTGGTGCGACCACATCCTAAAAGTCTCAGTTTGCACAAAGGGTAACAGGCCTTCAGTGGACAGCACCTTTTAAAGTATTTTATAGTCTCTTTAGTTGTCTCTGTATGAATGTAAACAAGCACAGCAGAGGAACTAAGCCTTATGAGGCTTGGCATGAGCTTTGCTTCGTGGGAAAATGTTTGCCTTGTCAATCTGGAGTGACTTTCAAAAGCATAGCAAGATTTTCTTATTATTGGACAAGAGGATGTGAGTCAAAATGAGATGTTAAATATGGATATGGGCACAAACTTAAGAAATTAAATACAACAAACAAACACTTTTGGAAATTATTCTGACAGAAGTAGCATGAAGAAGCAGGATGTATGTTATTGGCAGCATTTATTTTCTTCTGGTGGGGCTAAATTAAATGTGGGTGAATCCTCTGCTATCACAGCTTTCCTACTTCCAAGCCTTCTGCAGGCCCTTCCTGCAGCTTTGCAGCTCAGGATGCAGAGCAGGAGTGGTGGGGCTGTGCCCCCCTCACTCATGGCAGTGACTGTTCTCAGGGATTCAACAAGTGCTTGAAGAAAAACATGCTGAAAATGCTAAATATACTCACTGGTGCTATTGCTGTTTCTTCTTAATTAAAAAAAAAAAAAGTTATGGCTCCTTCTTTTGGTGGGATCTGCTCTATATTTGACTCCTCATTCTGATTCAAATTCTGTTGTCTCATAATTCACAAATCAACTGAACGTTTTGCTTCGTGAATGACACCCAAGGATTTGTGCCTGCAAGTATCACTGCATGAAATGGGCTATTTAAAGCACAATCTGTTTGCTTCTGAGAGAAGAAAAATGCTCTGAATGTGAATGATGTGTCAAAGTGTCACCCAAATTGTCAGCTGAAGGTGGCAGCTGCTCCATTCTCAGGTTCACGTTGGATGAAAGATAACTGAGGAATGTTGTTTTGTTCAGTGGAAGTGTTGGTTTTATTGGCAATGATTTGTTGTTAGTCCTCTTTGACAGCAAACAGGCAAACTTTTACCTGAATTTTATTTTTCTGATTAAACTGCCTGTTTCCAAAATCTCCTGTGCAAAGTATTGTGGGTGTTGGACGCCGCAGAGATCCAGCCCAGTTTTCTCCCACATTCTTCTGTGCTTTCTTTCCATGTTTTCCAACCCCCTTTGCTCCCCTTCCTTCCTTTAGCGCTGATGAAGGTGCAATATATTGCAAGATAAAGCAAATAAGGTTTTGAAATTCCTCCTCCTTTACCCTCTGTTCTAGGAGGCATTTACTCCTTGCTTCTCTCAAACTTTTCTTCTTGTCCTTCATGTCTTCTTTTCCTTCCTCTTGCAGCGGGTAACGAACACATGGAGGGAGAGGAGAGGACGCAAGAAAGATGTGGCTGCCTTTGTTCAGTCCATCAGCACTCCCCTCTGGCTGGCAGCCCTCAGCAGGGATGCTGCTGGTACCCTCTAAAACTTGGGATAGGTCTGGGCTCAGGAAACCAAGCCAATCCATGGCTATCCCTTTGTGTGTGTGACAGCCAGGGGCTCAAAGCTCCTGCAAGAAGCACAGAACAAGATTCTCCTGAACCAATTCCACCTTCAGGTGGGTTCATTTCCATCAAATGAGGATGATTCACTTATTTGGGGTTGGTGGAAATGTAGCAGCCAGGAGACAAAGCCCTAACAAAATCAGCTTGAGTTTTAGGATGTTTTTTAGAAGATGGGGTTGAGTTGGGAAAATAAGAATAAAGAGGAAAGCAGAGTAGGTTTCATTGTACAGATGCACACAGTGTGTGTGTGACTGAAACTAAGGCACTCTTCTGTATTTTTTAGAGGGGAACTGATTTTAAAATGGAAAGATTACAAACTGCAAGAGCAGCAATGGATTTAGATGCTTAGCCCTACATTCACGTGTTTTCAGTGTGTGGAGATGGCCTAACAAATGACTGTAGCAAGACTGTGGGATTTAAAGCATCCTTGGTATTGTGACTTTGGGCAGATTCCCTCATGTTTTTGCCTCCCATAACCCAGGCAGGGTGTGGCAAACAAGCTCTGTCCCGTACAAAAAGGGGCACCACATCTGTAGCTGAGTTTTTTTGCTAAATGATCTTGCAGAATCTGAGTTTTCTGTGGGGTTTGTTGAACTGACTTCACCTTTGTAACACAGCTTTATTCTCTTCAACATCCTTGGGTTTTGAAACAACTCAATAAATTGAGCAGTAGCATTGCACAAAGAGCAGATGGGCTTCACCCAATACTTAGAGGATATTAAAATGTGGAATTGCCACTTATATGTGCCTGGGTGCAGAAGGAATAGCAGGGAATAAGTATTACAGCACCTTTTTTAGTGTTCACTGTGTGGCTGAGTTCAAAGATAAGTAAATCTGACTTAGTGCAGCATAAGAGAAAAACAAGGTACTCAGAGGAATGGATAAACATATGTTGGAGAGTTATCACTGGAACTTTTATGGAGATAAACAGGACCTGGGAGATTTTAGTTCCTAGGAGAAGTTAACAAGTGTGTTGCTGGGGGTGACATAATTTACATATTATGTGTAGATTTTTCCAAAAAGCCTCTTAAAAATTTTATAAAAGCTTTTTAGGAAATTGAACAAGAATTGGATTAAAAATCAGGCCTTTTAGGCATCTGTAACTTATTGGAAAAAGGAACTGAAGGGCAGGATTTTTATGTTTGCATGTGGAGGACAATTCCAGGGCCTGGACTATATAACAAATATGGTCTGGAAAAGGAGGGGAATAGGTGACAATTTGCTGTTGAGGCAAAATGGATCTGAATATTCTACTTAAAACTGCCTGTGGGAGATGCAGAAATGATCGTGGGACAGAGGAGATGGAATATTGAAACATGAATGACTGTGAGTGGGTGGGAGGGACTCTCAGTCAGGGGCATGGCTGTGTTTTGGATGTGCTGGTTGGGAAATACTCCTTGTCTGCAGCTCCTTGCAGGTCCGGCTGAGTGGCAGCCAGGCTGCCACACATGGAACTCCTGCGGGAGATGCTGCCCATGCTGCGGTGGCACTGTTGGTGTCCTGGTAGCAGGAGGATTCAAATTCCCAGCCTGCTTTAGGAGAAAGTTCCCCATTAAAGGCCCCAAGAAGCAGTTCCTGCATGAGAAAATCTAATCCTTGTTTTGCAGACAGCACAGAATTTAGTTTTTTTGTTGCTTAATCGGTTTTTGCCATTTATACCAATGGGAGATGCTTCCAGAACCTCACTGCTCACTGCTCTGAGTCAAGCTGGAACCTTTGTTTCACTTTATTTGGCTGTCAGAAATGTATTAATTTTTTAAACAGCATTTTTAGTTTAAATGGATCTTCTCTCTCCGTTAGTGCTTTTCTTTCAAGTCATTTTATGTAACGAGAGGCAGCAATTAAAACCTTAAATTAAAAACTTTGCTGAAGTGATCAAAGATAACAGTGTCTGTCAGGAGATCCCCCTTGGTCCTCATGATGGCATCTGACTAATGCACCTTTTTATGTTTGGGATAAAAGATACGGTGGCTACATTGTTTAGGAATGTAAAGAAATGGATTAGGAGAGGTTTAATGCAGCCATCCACATGAGGAGGCAAATGACTGCTGAGATTCCTTGAAGACTGACTGTATAATGCTCATAAAATTCCTTCTTTGTTGCATAGATGTGAATTCTGGCATTTGGCAGAGCTACAAGGAAACATCTGGATGCTTTTGATCAAAGATGCTCATGGAAAATTATCCTGCAAAGCATCAAGAATGGCACAGTTTGAGAAAGAATGAAACTCCTCAACAGAAGTTGCTAAATTTGGGGGGAAATTTGCTGTGTAGTTTCTTATTCCTCCAGTAAAGCTTGAAGCTTGCACAGAACATTCAACTAAGATGATTTAAATAATGGGGTTTTAAGACAGGCACTAAAGCCCAGACTTATCTAAAATTAAGAAAATTAGCTACAGAATGGTTTTCTGTAGTATGTGACAAAGAACTTGAAGTCACTAAGTGGAAGTTAAATAGTTTTCTCACTATCCAGTGTTCAACTTTATGGAAGCATAAATCTTTTCTTTCACCAGTGTTTGAGTAACTGGAAACATTCTGTGTGTAAGCTAAAGGAGTGACTTGTCTTACATTGCTTTCTGAGTGCTGTATTGTGTTACAAATCTAAAGCTATTCAAGAAATAATAAAGAATTTGTCTATTTCTCAGGCATGTGATTTCTGTAGTTTCCTAAGCAAATGTACCAGTGGAGAGAACCTTCTTTGCCCACTGAGTAGACAAGTTAATACTGCATTTGACAGTCCTGTAATCCAATTTATACCCAGTTTACTGCTTGGCCACCTGTGAGCAATTTTAGTTTGTGGCTTTTTGTTTTAATCTTGAGAGCACTCCTTTGTCTGGGGAGGATGATTCCCTTGGACTGGCTCCGGGTCCTGGCTCTCCCACGGCAGCTGGGTGCTGACTGCAGACAGCTGGAGTTACTGAATCCTGATTTTTGGGGGGAGTTTCAGTGGGTTTGTAGGATGAATCCTGCACTGTTTAAAAGAAATGTACATTTCATGCTGTGGTGTTTGTCACTGTTGTCCTGTGAAGGTGAAATTGTATCCCATTGCAGGCACAGTGAAAGGCAAAGTCACCTGACTGGCTGACTAGTCTTTTAGACACTAAAATGGAACAGTCCTTAACTTTTGGTAATGGTATTGATGATGTTTTCTTCCTTTATTAACCTAGACAGAAGGTTTTAATGGTTCTGTTTTTTTCTGGTGCATTTGGGATGGGGGGGGGTGTTTCTGTCCTGTGAGTGGTGCAGGTCTCCTGATCTTCAGCTTAAATATTTATCTTTTTCCCCCCCTTTTCTCAGGTCCCTGCTGGCTCAGGGTGGCTGTGCAAGGGCAGAGGACAGAGGGAGCTCCCTTGGGAGACCACAGACACTGCTCCCTGCTCTCCTGGCAGGAGGGATTATTGCATTCCCTTTCCAGGTCCTTATTGGACTCAGCTCCCCTGGCTTACCTGTGCCACTGATGGACAAAAATACCCTTCATGTGTGTACATTTTGGGGCTTCTTTCAGGACCAAACACATCTGTCTGCACGTGACTTCTGAGGATTCTGGTTGAGGTGTGTGGGGTGTGTGACATTTGCCTTCTGAAAGCTGAGATTTATGCCCACTAAATACATAATACTAAATCTGAGTATCTTATGGTTTGTGTTCCTAAGCTGATCACATGCACCAGTTCTCTTGTCTCTGGGACTCTGCATCTGCTTCTGAGTGTAACAGAGGGCATTTAGAGTGAGGTTTTCAGAAGTGTTTTACATTCATGTTCAGAAGCAATAGCTGAAGTGATAGTGAGGTGTCTGAGCAAATTGATAAAATTAAACTTTGAAGGTGGTATTAGAGCAGAAATGTAAATTCTACGCTCTTACCCCAAGCACTGTTGTCCTTCTGTGATGTGGCTGAGGTTGTTTTTATGTCCAGGTAACATCTAAAGCAGAGGTTAAAAGCTATGCTTGGGCTTTCCTGGAATGAAATTATGTTTAGGGGTGTTTTGTTAATTACAGGCTGGAATTTCCATGTGCATTTTCTTTAGATCAGTGCTGCATATTTTTATAGCGTATCTTGAATGTTGAGGTGGGAGTTGAGACTCTGTTTTGTGAAAAGAAAATGAAATAAAGGAGGGAGCATGACCTGAATTAAATAAGCCTGTTCTTATCTTGAATGATAAAAAGAACAGGAACTGGTTGAAATTCTGCTCTGACGCAAAAATTCATCACAGTCAGACAGTGAAACCTGAAAGCCAAACTGTTACCAAACAAATCATGGAACGATTGAATATCCTGAGAGGAAAGGGAGCCACAAGGATCAATAGTCAAACTCCTGACCCTGTGCAGGACACCCCCAAAATCACACCTTGTGCCTGAGAGCATTCTCCAAATCCTTCTTGAACTATGTCAGGCTTAAATCCAGCCCTTTCCAGACATCCACAGTCCAGAACCTCAAAACAAGGAGCAAAAGGAAGCAAATCAAAAGGAGTATAAAGCTCATTTTACAGCAAAGGCAGAGGCCTGAGCATGATGCTGTGCAAGTTCTCCTTTCCTGTTGTGTAACAAACTAAACTGCCCTAAAGCGACCCAGATGTGAACATGCCCCAGAAGAGCCAGGTGAGACATCTGGGAGCAGGTTTTCCCCTTTTTACCCTACCATTGCTGCTTGGAAATGCTGCCCAGCCTCTCTCCTGGCTACAGAGAAGGACTGGGACAGGACAAACCTGCATGTGGCTCTTCAGCAGCCTGAGACACGTGGAGTGAAGTTAAAGCAGGAGGAAAAGGGGATGGAAGCTAAAGCAGCAACACTTTGTGGTGGGTGAGCCTCAAGGCATCAGGAGCAGCTCTTCAGATGCTCCAGGAAATGCAAAATGCCCATCAGAGGCAACACTGTCTGATGTGGGAGGGGCAGCTCGTGCCATCAGGGCTGTGGCCTTTTGGACACATCCACCCCTTGGCTGTATCCATGACAAGTCTGGATGAGAGCGATCGTTTTGGCTGAACTGTGGGTTTGGATTCTCCAAAACCACAAGTTTGCCTGCCTTGATATTTTTAAGTGTATTTTGTTCAGCTTTCTGTGTCTGAGAGACTTGTAAAAATGAATTATGTCGTGCAGCAAACTTTGGGATGCCTGGGGCAACACTCAGACACACTGCAGTTAAAATATTAAAAAACCTGTCATTCTTAAATAGCTCCTTCCTTTCTAAACTGCCAATGTTTTATACACTCCTGATATCAGAAATAGCTCTGCTTCTGCTGTGCTGCCTCCACTGGTACTGCTGTTATTTGGTTTCACTCACCCCAGCTCCAGTCAGTTATTATTGCTTAAGGGCCTGAAAGAGATGATTACTTAAGTCAGGGAGCAATTGAAGGGAGGTGGAATGTGAGGAGCTTTCTAAGGAAGGAGGCAATGGAGTTGGTTTTAACTCTTGCTGTGCACAGCAAAAGCATTTCACAGGTGCTGTCTGTCTGTGCCCAAAATATCTGTGCATCCTGCTGGTTTGTTCCAGCTTCTCCATCTCAGCTGGTGTGGGGCGGGAGGGAGGATGTAATCCTTGTCTCTTGCAGGAGCAGCCACATCATTTCTGCCTTGTTGTTTCTTTTCATTTGTCATCTGATGTAGAAAGAACCGTCTGTGAGTTTGAATAAACAGTGAAGTGCAGGGAGTAATAAAACAGTGGTTTATGGCTGGTAACTTGTTTTCATGACTATTTATGTTTATTCAGAGACTCGCAGGGAACTCCACAGAGGCTTTCTGCTGCCAGCCTGGAATGGGGGCAGTCCTAAGACTGGTATCAAGCCCTGCTTAGAGTCCTTACGGTCTGCTCACAGTAATGAGAGCGGCTGATCTGTGCAAATAAATGTCATCTGCACACTTTAGCAAGCACGTATGTCTAGGACAGACACAGCTGGAGGTCAAGTTGATTGGGAAAATATTATCCTAAACCATCAGGGGTGGGTTAAATGAGTGGGAGTGAATAAAGGCAACTCCAAGAGCTTTTTGTTTTGTTATATTTGGTCCAAGTCCAGGTATTTAGACCTTTGCTTCTGATTTTACCCAGATGTTGAACATAGGGGAGAAGAAACATTGCAAAGACTTTCCCCTCTGGTTGTGGAACTGTTCCTGATTGATAAGTAAAGTATCCTCCCTACCCCTTGGATGCCTCCATTGGGCCAGGATTCTGGAAAAGGCAACAAATCAGGAGATGTGTCCTATCTCCAGGGTGCTTGTTTGCTGCTGTCCCTTCGGAGAACCCCTGAGCCCCTGCAAGTCTGGCATGCTGAGGTTGCAGATCACTGAAATCTCTTTAATTTCTGGGCAGCAGAATCTGTTTGTCGAGTGGATATTTCAAACTGGTGTTGTTTAACTCATGGGATCTCCCCTGTTTAGGGAAGGGTGTGTGTAGTTCTTAAAAAGCAGGATTATTCTGGATGTTGGATTATTTCTTTCACAGAAAGCTTAGCACTCCTCTCAGTACTGAATTTCCTGTCTAGGAAAATGATACTAATTTTAAAACATGCTAATTGTCATTTTATAGTGGGAAATATAATGAAGGCTTTTTTTTTTTTTTTTTAAGTGGCTCAAGATTTTTTATCCAATCCTTCAAAGAAAGAGGCCTCTTCACTGAAGCCTTTGATCTTGTGCTGCTCTTTAACCATAAATTAACTGTAATACCTAAAAATGTTAAGGAAAGAAAACAGGCAAAAGGAGGTTGTACTGCCAATTTTTATTGGAAATGAAAATGAAAACAGTGTATCTACAATGTCAGGCTTTGAGGAGTCAGGAATAGAGTATGAAATGAATGAGAGTCCTGCAACTGGCTTCTGATGTTGAAGGTGCTGTCGGCCCTAAAAGCTGTGCCACAACTCCCCGAGCAGTTCATTTGGAGCTATTAAAGGAAAGGAGGTCTGAAAAGAGGAATAGCCCTTCCTTCCTCAAAAGCAGCAGCAAAGGCTTGAGCCCATTTCCAAGAGCAAACGCACTGCACAACGTCAGTGCAACAAACCAAACTCAATAGGACATTCTGAAGATGCTCCTTTTTGTAAATTCAGCAGCACCACAGGAAAAAAAAAAGTGCTGATCCTTTGAAAAGTGGGGAAATCTGCCTCTGAAGGAATGCTAGCAGCATGTACTCGGCAACTGTAATAACCAGCTTGGCTCGGAAACTTGCTATTAGCATGATCTTCTGCCATGAAAACGTTTATAAATTGGGTCCTGAGAGACTGGCACGTGGCATTCCAAAGCTTCCTTGCTGGATTTTAAACAACACACCTTGCAGACATGCACAAGTGTGGTTATGCAGCTCTTAAAAATTATTTCTAATCAAATTCCTGCCCTGGTCTCCCAGTTTAGATATTTTTTTTCTGTAGGTGTCACTATAGCATAGCAGATAGAAAACACTTAATGAAAATGTAGAATACACAGATCAGGAACAAACTCTAATCTGGTTTGCTGTGCCATGGTTGTCATATCAACAATGAGGTTTCCCAGCGACTACCAGAATACTTTATAGATTTATTTACTTATCCTGTTTAATAATGAACCTGATACAAGAGAATTTTTTCCCTTTATGCAACAATTAAGAAAGGCTTCCAAAATAATTTGCAATTTGTCCTCATGACAGTTGAAATGAATATAATTAATAAAGTTGAAGCTGATAGGATTTATGAATGCACCAAAATACAGCCATATTATATTGCAAAGCTTTTTGTATTTCTACTTAACTGATTGCTCAAAGAATAATTTCTTAACATACGTGGATTTGATGGTGTTGCTTTTCATAGTTAGTCAAGATGTAAACTTTGCTTGGTTCCTCTGTTGGTGTTTTACTTGTTCTCTCTGCTTAGGCTCTTCACTCACAGCATTTCTTAAAGAAATATCGAGCAGGGCTTATTTTTAAATTAGGCTTGAACCTGCCTCTTACAGCCAGAATTGATCATGGAATTCCAGAATGGTCTGGGCTCGAAGGGACCTTAAAGCTCATCTCGTTCCACCCCCTGCCATGGGCAGGGACACCTCCCACTAGACCGGGTTGCTCCTGACCTTGAACTACAAACCTCAGCCTAAGTATGAATTCACATCTCCGAAGGAGCAAATTGCTGGTAGTCTTTAGTCCTTGCTTTCCAAGAGAATGCTCCAGGAGATGTTATTTCCTCCTCAACCCAATTTTTGTGCAGCATCAAATGTGTAAAGCACTGATGGGAGCAGACCTGGGGTCACCAACCCACCCTCTGCCAGGGTGTCACAGTCACAAGGGTTGCAGCATTGTGGGGAAGTTTGCACTTCATCCTTGTGGCACTTTTATTTGGCATCGTTTGCCTTCCTCTTCATCCTTCTCCTTGGCCTACTCTACAGGATGCTCACTTGGGTGTCATCATCCTCAGGGATCCATGTGGGCTTGAATCCTCTCTGGAGGAAGATTGTTTTGACCTGTTTTTCCCTTTCCTGGAGGGTTGTTTTAATTGTTAATCTCTTGTCTGATACTCTGGCAATCATTTAAAGCCAACCCAGTGCTCTTGTCTATTAGCTGTGCTTGGAACAGGCTCGATAGATTTGGGGTCTCAAGGGTGTGAAAAGACCTTCTGCTTAATTAGAGATGTAGGATTTATCTCTGTGGGTCTGGAGGGGCAGAGCCTTCAGGTGCAACTTTAAAAGCCAAAGGGAAGACTCAGTGAATTCCTCCCCGAGGCAATGAGTGAGAATGTGGGTGGGTGGAGGGTGTTTTTCTAGTTTTTGGATGGTGAGTTTGATTCGAACACCACAAACCCACACAAAACCTTTGGTAGCTCCCCTTTGTGTGCACACCTAATGGATCAAATTGCTGGAGATGCTGTGGGAATCACACTTCCACGGGGGCTTAAGGAGCAGCTGGAGAGCAAGTTCTGCCCTTTAGCCTCTCCAGCAGTGGGTGTGCTAAGGAAAGTCTCTAACACACAAACTCTCTTGGATTTCCACTCTGTTCAAATTACGGTGTAATTTATACCAAACCTCCTAAGAAAGTCTTCCTGTGCTTCCTCAGAGAATACAGCACTTGAAGTTAATTAAATAGAGGAGCTCAGAAGAAACTAGAACAGCTCCCATTGTCTGACTGGAGGAGAATCATCTCCAAGAGGCTTTGGGGCCCTTATTAGCAAACTGGGAAATTCCAGGGATTGCATCTGCAAAAGAAAGATCTTTGTCCACTTCTGGGCAGAAAATAAAAGGTGTTCAGGGAACAGAGAGGAAAACCAAAACAACTGTCCAGTGAGCAATCCAAAGAAATTTAATCTATTTATTAGAAATAGATTTCCTATCTCAGTTTGGGCAGCTTTTATTTGCACAGGACAATGTTCTGAACTCCTTGGCAGAGTCTCCTGGTTTGTGTCAGTGTGAAATGGACCATGTTCAGAAGGAGGTGTGACAGAAGCACTGTCTCCCAGCCCTGCTGTGGCTTTAGTGGCCTTCTGTTCTTGAAGGCTCTGGAATTAGACAATGCTTCCCTAATCCCTGAGAAAGGCAGGCTCCCAAAGCTATGGACAACATCCCTGCAGCTCTGGGTGTTCTGTGGTAGGCTGAGGGTATGGCAGATGTTTCAGCTTCTTCAAGGCAGTAATTCTGTGACAAATCTGAACTTTTTATTTTAAGGGGATTCACCTTAAGGGTCACCTGCTTCAGAGAGTGGTGCTCTGGGAGGGGGATTGTGTCTATGGGAGCCCAACAAGAAATGAAACCACTCCTCAGAGGACGTTGGTTTAATGTGCAGTTTGCCATAATTATGTTCTGGTGGGTTTTTGGTTTGTCTTTTTTGACCCTTTGTATAAGTTTTGTGCCTCCATTGCCCTCTGTGTGTAATATACAGCGTGTGTATGTGAAGTCCTTGAGCCTCAAGGACTGTCATAATAAATTGATTTACAAGATTCGACACTTCTATTGATTATCTCTTTTCCTCACTTCAGGAACCTGGCCAAGATTTAGTCCCTGTTGTTTTTTTTTTTTTTTCCTGTCTGACCTTCTGGCATTTGTGGGTCTCAGTTGCTACGTGGTTTACTAGAGAAATTCTAAGCCCCTGCTCAGTGTGCAGCCTCTCCTCATTGTTTCTCATGCTGGGGTTGTTCCCCTTAAGAGATGAGTCCTAGAATATAAATGAGCATAAATCCCCAGAAAGAACAGGACACAACAATCATCATAGTGGGAGAGAAGAAAAGATGTTGAAGTCTAAGTACTAATTATTAGCTTTAGGCACCTTCTGATAATTTCAAGAAAGCAAGGCGAGTGTCTGAGTAATTCAGCTCATCATCTCCTGAGAGTGGTGAGATCCCTTTCCTACAGACTATAATCATCCCAGTGTACGTTTGATAGATGTGAATGTTTTTGAAGGACTGATAAGCAGTATTAATATTTACCAAAAATTGTTCAGCTGCATCTTTTGTGTTAAAGCTTTACTGTCTTGATTGTCCTTATAATGATTAGTTTGTGAAGGAAACATTTCTGAGTCTGTTCTACTTGGCCAAAAGCAATGGAGCCATTTATTGCTGGCGAAGATTTCTTCATCTGTCTGTCCCAGTAAGGCTCTGGCGGGGATAAATCCATTTATCAGGAGTATAAGAACAGAGGCTGGGATGAAAGTTCCACACTATTAGTTCTCGTGCTTCAGGATATAAATAGATCATTAGATAGACCCAGGGATTTTACTTCCTGTAGTAGCCACGTCCTTTATGTTTTTGACAATATTTGATTATTTACTGGAAGTGTGTGATACTGGCCAGTGCTGCAGAGAAATCCAAGCCACTGGGTGTTTCTTGAACCTTCACACTCCCAGGGCCACTTCACCACGCTCAGATTCCTCCCTCCCTCATTCTTTTTGCTCTGTCCTCCCACCAGAGAAGCAGAAAGAAGTGGAAAAGGATGACATTGTATACAATGCCTGGAAATGGCAGGTGACATTCTATACAGCACTTAGTTTATTGAGGGTTTTTTGGTCAAAACATCAAATCTGGTCATTTTGAAGCCTATTTGTTGCAGGGGATACATAATAGTAATATAATGTAATAAGAAGAGTAGAAACTAAAAGATAGGAGAGAAAAGAGGTGAATAATTTTAAGGAAACACTTTTCCAACTCATTAAAACGGCCTGACAGTCATGGAAACTTTAGGATTTTCTGGTTCAGAAAGAAGGTATACCACATATAAATGAACTATTAAAAAACTAATCACATGAAAATTCCCCCCCCCCCCCCCCCCTTGAAGTCTTTTGAGAGAAAATCGTCAGCAAAACAGTTCTGATGAAAGATTTTCCTACAATGGTCTTCACGATGATATTTAAATTTTTCCAACAACAGATCACTTTGAGTAACTAAAACTGTTTTGCTCCTTGAGTTTCCCATGAGAGCTGAGTGAGGGATCACAAACTGTGGCAGATTTAGTTTTTTCTGCTTCAACCACATTTGAATGTGTGGCCTGGGGAGGAAGAAACCTGGTTTTCCAGATGCTGCTCCTCTTTTGGAGATCTTTGGGAACTGATTCCTAAGGGGGACAATTTGGTTTGTTATTCTCCATTGCAGTTTCTTTCAAGGCCATGAGATTTATAGAAATGGTTTCTTTTTTTTCTGAATAATTTTCAGGGCTTCATCATAAGAATAAAAACTTGAAACGAAGCTTTTAACCATACTTTTTTTTTTTTTTTCCCCTTCAAACTTTGAAAAATGTCAAAGAAAATACTTTTGATATGGAAACCTTCTGAAGGATGGGATGTAAGAGGAAGAATGTGTAATTTCCTATCCTGTGTTTCTGAATCAGTTACCTAAGGCTACCACACCCGAATTAAGGCAGGGTGAATATAAACAAAATTAGTATTTTTTTAAAAAATCAGGCCATTAGGAGTTATGGCTGGGGGTTTTTTTTGTTTGTTTGTTTGTTTGTTTTTGTTTTTGTTTTGTTTTTTTTTGGTCTGAAATAAAGTGTCCCAACTATTTCAACAGCATTTCATTGGGATAAAATCTCACTCTGATTCTTCTTTCCCCCAAAGAATGAATCAGTGCAAGATCAAAAGATGCTGTGCATCACACCCCCATCTAGTGCCGGCCGGGGGAACTCCTGGAGAGCCTGTGGACCAGTTACCGTGTACAGATCAGGAGGAATCCTTGGAAAACAAAAGACTGATGGAGTCAAAGGCTGCTGTCCTGCAGTTATGCCAAACTTTTAATCCTTTTTTTTTTTTTTTGACTGTGACTTCTAATTTTAAAAATAGTGTGGGTATGTTTTCCTGCTTCTGATTGCATCTAAATAAATGTAGGGGAAACAAACCAAAGGAAGAACCTTCTTGTTTTGAAAAGAAATCTTCCAGCTCTTGTTTGATCCTTCTTTGCTGTTGCAGCTCAGGTTTGCATTCGGCTTCTATCCCTGCCTTGAACTGGATTGTTGTGTAACTGCTGTTCCTGGGCTGGCTCTGCCCTTAGAAGGGGTTTTTATTTATTTCTTTCTTTTCATCTGAATGCTGCTCAAAAGTGCCCTGAGGAGCCATTCTTGTTGTTCAGATGGATACTCTGAGAATACTCCGTGTTTGTTTGGGTGCTGGACATGGAGCAATCTGATCCCTCCTGGCTGCTCTGCAGGAGATGCAGGTAACCTGTTCAGCTCCAGAAACCCTGGAGGTGTTTCCATGCTCATGCAGGATCTCTCTCAGAGCCAGGGCAGTTGTGGCTGCTCACAAAGCCCGAGATTTAGGGTTAATTTGTGCATACACAGCAAATGCAGTGCCTCTCTGAAGTGCTGGATTTACTGCACGGTGCAGGGCAGCCGTGCTCCTCCTGCATCTGTCTGTGCCCAGGAAATCTCAGGCTGCAAATAAAACAACCAGTCCTAGAGCTGGAGCTGGTTCATTTGCACAACATCTCTTAGCAAGAAAAAAAGCATAAAATGGTTTATAAGTTGTTGCCTGAACTAAATATAGTCCTCTGAGTGATTTTTGTAGCTTTGTGTTTCAGTCCAGCATAAGACAGCCAATCTCTTAACCCAATGCATCGTTTCTTCTGATGGTTTAGACAGAGATGTGTGTGAGGAAGGGCTGCCAATCTGATGTGGAGACAGGTTTTGTCTTGTGGGGTTTTGACCAGAAAGCTGCAATTAAAAGAACAATTGCAACTCTGTTGGTTCAGATGATAGGGAAATCCTGTTTCAGAGTGGAGCACCTCATCCCCAATTGACCTGGGCCTATTCTTGGCACGTTTAGCTGCGCACAGCCAGTTTGATCCCATTCCTTTCAAAGACGAGGGAATGGAGCATTACCACTTGCTGGTTTAGGTGCCTTCAACACAGATAAGAATCAAATTTAACACGTAGCAATGCAGAATGCATTCCCAGGGCCCCAAATTCCAGCCTGGAGCCCGGCAGCCAGCTGGGCTGTGCCTGGTGAGCACTGAGCCCACCGTGCAGTGCCATCCCGGCTCTCCCCGAGCACACAACGGGACCGTGGCCTGCTCATTTCACACCCCTCATGTGTTACTAACCAGCTACAACACCACTGCATGTCCTCTGTGTTCTTACCCTGCACGGCTTCAACTGGCAGCAGAAGGACTCCTTTAAGATCAAAGATTCCTTTAGCTTCTTTACGAGCAGATGATAATTAATTGAAACCCAAATCCGACTGCACAGCCGTTCCAAATCAGCTGAAAACAAAGAAGCAACAAAAAGCCCCAAGAAACCCTCTTTATCCATTACCACGCTCTATTTTTGTCTTTAACAATGTTGCTGATGTTTATCTTTTTCCCATTGAAAGTCATTTGGGTAATGCCTGACATCCTCAATATCATCTGAGGTTTTCCTTTCAGCCAAGACAGGATCTATATTTTTAAACATGCCACACACCAAAATCTCCTGTAGTTGCAGGAGGAGCTTCATTCTAAAATATGTTTATACAACATTTTTGAAGCTTACTCCAAATTTGTTTTTATAAACAAAAGCTGATCAAGGTGTGATTTTTTTTATATGCACTTACATGCTTTTGAGCTAGAAATTTTAACTCTCCTGTGCTGCTCTTTAAAATCTTTCACAGATCTTTTCTATAAGAAGACTCAGCCAGATTTTCTTTTGGTTGGTTTTCTAAGCCTCAAATTCTAAGTCTCAAAATTTCTAAGTCTCAAATCAGACTCTTCAGGAAGGCAGGAATTTATTGCTGTTTCCACGTGGTGTTTCAAGCTCTGCTGTGCCCAAATTAAGTCATGGCACTGGTGGGATTTTTCCCTCCTTCTTTTCACCTCCCCTTGGATGAAAGGACAGATCCAACTTTTATGCACAGACTGTGTATGTCCTTGTACAGCACCTTGGCCAACTTTCCTTTTTCTTGGCTCCAGCTCAAGCCCTTGAACTTCTGACACTCTTTTCCCTCGCTGGATCTGTTTCAGGATTAAACTGTGGAGTATCAGCTCTTCAAGGGGAAGAGGCTTAAAGTTTTCTCAGAGAACATGCTTGGAAGATGATTTACCTTCTGCCCTAATTATTTTCCTCCTCAAAATGTTTGTCATCATAGAAATAACAAATAAGCAGCTACCAAATATAGCTGAAGAGTCAAAACAAATAGTCTCAGACTGGACTTTATTGACCTCAACAATTTAGCAAATACTAATAGTGGTTTAAATGTGAAGATAATACATGTGGAACTGTGCCCAGCTTGCAGACACAAAGCTTCTGTCCTGCACTCTGCTGTCAGATGGCCTTTTCTGGGTGAAATTCTGTGATCTGATCCCACTAGAGACACAGCCTGTGAGTGGGTGCAGAGCTGAGATGGGGGCTTGGCTTAGTTCAGCCCTCCTTCTGTCCTTTGCCTGGCAACTCCCCATCCTCTGCCAGCTGGCTGAGCTGGACCACTGTGCTCCTCCCTCACCTCCCACAGGTGCTGGCACTTCCCTCCTCAGCCTTGACCGTGTCTGTTAACAAGGCTGCCTAATTGGCCACAGGTGGAGCTCTCCTGCTTTTCACTTCAACTCCAAAAGGTGCCTTGGACTCTTGTCTGCAGGTCCTGGGCCTTTTTCCTTTGGCAGAGAGGATTTGGCTTCATCTCTGTATTGAGAGCCTTTTTATGTGGCAGGACAAGTTTGGAGTGGGGTGAAAATGTGCTTTTTCCGTGAATGACAGGCAGACCTTGGATGAAGAGGTGGTGTAAAAGTAGGTGCCCAAAAGGGACACTCAAGAGCACTCTGGAAGTTCATTTTTCACCCCCTTACAGGTAAGAAGCTTCCATTTCTCACACAGTTTTTTAAATCCAAGTGGCTCTTTGTGCCTTGTGCTCTGTCAGTGCAGTTGGTGTGAGCTTGGACGTGGCTGTGGCTCGTGGGCAGAGCACACACCTCTGTGTTAGGAGTTCTTTGCACTTGGCTCTTCAGCTGCTTCCAGGGACTTCTCCAAGAGAATCAGTTTTTTTCTGAACTGGGCCAGTTTCTGTGGGAATTGGTGCTGAGGTGTTTGGCTGCTGAGTGCGTAGAAGAATCTGTAGGTAGGTGGTAATGAACTGTCTTGCAAAAGAACTGGTTGGGGTTTGTTGCTTCAAGACCATCCTTGCTCTGGAGAACTGGCTGTGCTGTTTGTTTTAGTACCTGAGACGTGGAATGTTGGGCATTCTGTGGAATGCAGGTGGGGTGCGTTTCTGAGTGTCCTGGTTTGCTAAGAGTCGTCAATGATTATTTGCAATCCCGTGCCATGTTTGAACTAGAGAGTCGGGGGGGAAAAAACCCTGATAAAGAATGAACAGAGTTGTCTGTGGTAACGTGTGTGTTGATGGTGCTGAGGAATCCAGGTTAATTCCCCGTGCCTGCTGGGTTACTCAGTTTCAATTCAAACTGTTGTGGGTTCAGTGGATACACTGCTGAGTTTCACACTCCCTTCTTCAGGCACCAAAGCAGGTTAAGAAACCCCAAGAACATTTTGCTGAACATATTTATTGATGTGCTGTGGCTGTTTTGTGCTGCTCTGGTGGTGCAGAGCAGCCATAAAGCTGGATTAGTGCAGGGCAGCAGTGGGACACCTCAGGAAAGAAACAGGATGGCTGCATTTGCTGTGATATTTGTTCTCTCAGACTTCTGTTTAGCATATGTTAATTGTCCGACTTAATAAAATCATCATTTAATGCAGTTCAGCTCTCCCAGGAGTTATGAATATAATAAAATTGTGATTTTTCAAGTGTTTTTTTTTCTGGAGAGGCATGGACTGTAGGGTTAGGTCTTCATCTGTTTTAATTAGTTATTGCTCGTGGTCTTCAGGGGCCTGCCCTTCGCTGGGAAAGAGGAAAATGTCAGGCTCTGGATCTGCATACCTTTGCCCAAACTTGAGAGAACAAGAACAAGCTCTGTATTTATGGAAAGGAAGAGCAAGGTTGTTTGAGAGGGCTTTTTTATTGTTTGGTTTTTTTTTTTTTTTTTATAATGAATTTAGAGTCATAGAGTATAAAGAACCAATCAGCTCTCCAAGTCTGAGGTGAGCCCTTAAGGACTGTGATGAGCAGGTTGGACTCTGCTCTCAAGGCAGCAGGAGCAGCTTGTCTTGCAGGATTAGGCTGTCACAGTGCCCCCCGTGAAACAGTGAGCAGCTGACATTAAACAGATAGTAAAATGGAAAGCTTTATTTCCAAACTCTTAAAATTATATATGAGCCCATTTGAAGAAGAAAATGGAGAATGCATTGCAGAGGGAAGATAAGGCTCCTCTTACTTCTCCCCTCTGCAACACAGTGGTTTATACCATCATTTTCTTCTCCTTATATTTTATTTGCGCTCTATTTCAGCATAATGAATTAAATCTTGGAGGACATAAAAGTTCTAGAAGTGGCAAATAATCAACTTCTCTTGTTTGAAATGCAGCAAAAGTTGAGTAAACTCAGCCAAAGTAGTTAATATTTTGTTTTCCTTATAGGTGTAACTATGAACTCTGCGGTTATGCACTTTGCTTTTGTCCAAAGAACAAACAATTAACAGAGGACAGAGTTTCACAACTTTAGTTGCAGAGTAAAGCACGACCTCAGGGTCTCTTGACTGTATTCTTTAATTGCTTTTAATTGCTGGTATCTCAGATTAAATTATTTGAGCATTAGAATCAAGCTCTCACTGATGAATTTGACAACTTCCCCCATATCACCCTGGAGCAAATTTATGTAATCCCATGTATGTGCCTTCCCCCTTCTTTATTTAGCTTTGGAGAAATACTGAGTCTTTGGGTTTTCTTAATTTAAATGCAATCCACGGAGAAAATAAGATTAATTACTCTGTTTCTTATGCTGTGTTTATTCTCCTTGTCTAACTACCAGGTCAGATTCCATGTTGGGCTCTTCTGAGCTGGGCTTTGAGAAGTTGAGATGTGCAATCCAGCAATGGCTGTAGCTTTTTATATTCATTCTTTTTCTCTTCATAGTCAAAGCATCACTTGGGGCTTGTTTATATGCATTACTCTACCTCTTTAAATGAAGATGTAATTTAAGTCAGTTCCATTAAACTGGTCCAATAGGCTGCACAGCCACTCTTACTTCAGCATAAACTAAGTTTATTTCAGGTGAGTGGAATTCAGCTAAGAACATTGTTAGTTAAAATGTAATAATCCAGTAAATTAGACTAAAATTGAAACATCCTTACAGGAATTTGGGCTGGTCTAGACTCCCTTAAATTAGAGCAAGGAATTAGAAATGAAATCAAGGACCTTCTGCTGTAAATGCCAGCACCTGGGGCCAATTAATATATCAGAGGAACTGGAATGCAGGGACAAGGGGATTGTCTGACCAGTGCCAGTGGTTGTGGTGTGTGTGTGTGAGGACTGAATCTGCCCCCGGAGCTGCTCCTTTGTGTGTCACCGTTCATGGCAATGCACTGGGTGCTGTCACCACACCCAGGGATGCTCTGGAAGTTTCCAGCTCCCTGCTTCCCAGAAACTTCTTCTGGATTTTCCTCTTCTTCTTTGCAGGTAGAATGGGGAGAGTGGATGGAGAGGGGGTCTGATACCAGAAGTGGGATTTCTGCATGAGGAACGGGCTGTGGTTTATTGCTCTTCTGAAGGACTATTTTTAGGAGGGAAATGTGCAGGTGAAAATGGTAAAAAAAAGCTCAGCTTTATATCTGGAAAGTTTATAACACCATCTGTGCTTTGGCACAGCTCTCATAAGCAGAGAAATATTGGGCTGCTTCCCTACTACTCCTGATTTCTTTTCCTGAGTTACCACTTCAAAAACAAATTGCGGGTTGAGTAATATTTACTGGTTTATTTACTAAAAATTTCTTTTGTTACATGAAATGAGTGCAAAGATGCATTTTTGGGGCCTGTAGTTTTCTTCCACCTAATTCAGGGTCTAATTATTCTTTGACTTGAGCTGAACTTTTGTGTAAGGACGAGGAGAGAGGGGCAGAGGGAGGGAGGATTAGAGGGGTTGGGGATGTTCAGATCACAGGGGGCATCACTGCAGCCTTGGCCTCTTGAAGGAGCAACAAACCTTCCCAAAGTAGCTCCTCTTGTCCTGCTCAGAGCAGGTCACCTGCACCAAAGCTCAGCGTCACTGATGCTGATACTGGTACAAGCAGGAACCAAAGCAAATACTAACTGTTTTGTTTGGTGTGGATTGGGTATTTTAATTTGAATTTCTCATAGTTCCGTGTCAGCAGCAGCGAGAACATCCAAACAGCTTTGCCTAAGTGTGGTTTGTTTTTTTTTTTTTTGTTCTGTGAAAAAGCACAAGAGGCATTTAGGCTTCAGTCACTCCCACTGCTTATGTGCCGAGTGTGATTTGCATCAGAATAGGTATTTTTCCTTTTTATCTGTAAATTCATTTACATAATATTCATCAGTATGCAAGTTGTGCTGGTGAAAGGATTGCTGACACGTGGAGAGATACCTCAGCTTTTTAGCTTATTGTTCTGGCAACAAGTTTATGAAGGTGCAGGTTGCTAATTATATAGTGTACACCTTGTCAGTCCCACAGGTTTTATCCTATATATAAAAAGGGCTTTATTGAATTTGTACCTTGGTAGTGTGTTATTTTGTCATCTGCAACACTGAAGTATTAGGATAAGACTTTTTTTTTTTTTTTTTTCCTTTTAATACAAAGAGAAACAGCACCAGTTTCAAGATGAGACTGAATCAAGGTTCTGGACAGGCAAATTTGTGAACTTTGGGAGCACGTGACTCTGAAACCCATCTACATTTTGTATGCCCCAACTTAGAGAAGTGAACATAAAAAAGAAAAGGTAAAACGTTTCCTGTGTTGGAAAAAGGAACCCTCTGAATTCAGGTGGAGCTTGTCTGAGATGAGTTGAAGAAGTAGAGCAAACAAGAAGGTCTGGAAGGATCCACGGGCTTGGTCAGGAAGCAAATGCCATGAAGGTGGGATCCCTTTGGGATTTGCCCTGAGATGCTCAGTCGGCTCTGCTGGGTCTGGTATTGCTAAATCAGGAGCTACAAAGGAACTCGAGTTGCTTTAGTGCTGAAGTGGCCTGACTGAAAATGATGTGTTAGGTTGGTTATGGAACTTCTGTGAACTTCGTCTGTATTGTAGCTGGAAACGGACACAGTTTTGAACTCATTTATTTTTAAAGAAATGGGAGTTTGCTACCACATTGGCTGTCTGCCTTCTGTGCTGTTGATGGCTTTTGCCTTTAATTTTCAGAAGAATTCTCAAATGGTTACTGTCCCTAAAGAATGTACTTCTGTGTTATGTATCTTCAGGGGCCTTATTGAGCTAAACTGTCTTTTACTGTTCACTTGTGTGCAGCTTTTGGATTTTTATTTATCATTTTTGTGGCATCTCCAATGTATTTTAAGCTGCTAGACATCTTTGTGTGCTCTCCCAGTGTCATGAAATCTGTGTAAGATGAGGAAAAAGCTCAGGGCCAAGTCAAGTATTTGGCTGGTGCCAAGAGTATTCTGTATTATTTGCTGCTCTACACTGTAGCTGAGGAATGTCCTGGGAGAGAGGGGGTTAAACTGGCAGGAGTTTGAATGTGCCTTGAAGCACATCTCATTTATGGGAGGGTTTCATGTCCAGGTCTCCCTCTGTGGTCCCCAGGAGAACCACAGAGTCTGCTTTCTGTGCTTCCCCACCACAGGAGTTTCACGAGCCGAGGCAGGAATGGCACTTGGGGGTTTTTACAGCACGTTGTAGAAAAAGGAAATAAAGAAGTAGAAAGAACAAACTGTTGTGGATAATGTTCCTGCCACATATTGCCCTGCTGTGTCCAACCCCAACTAACCAGCACTAAAGAAAACCAACCATTCTTTTTAATCTTCGGGGGTAAGAACCACCATCCTGGTTGTCCTTGTCTGTGGCATTCCCGGGATTCCATCAAGGGAAGAGCAGCAATCACTCCACAGAACTTACAAATTCTGGTTTGCCTTTGCTCTCTCAGAAGCAAATGAAGGTACACACAAAGGCAGTAAGTGCATCATTTAAAGGCTTGAATAATAAGGTTGGCCTCGATCTTGGGCGTCTTTTCCAACCCTAATCATAGAATCACAGACATGTTTTTAAGCCCTAGTTAATTACATAATACATAGCTGAGGTTGTTCGCATTGCAGAGTTGAAGAGCAAATTTCAAAATGCGGTATTTTGTTGGTTTTATTTTTTAATCAGATAGGCATTTTAAGCTTCTACTTGTCAATTTTTGTCTTTGTTACTATTCTGGTCAAGCTGTTTGTTTTTGCAAAATAGCTGCTACCTGGTTGATTTATTAGATGTGCTGTCAGCTCAACTACTTATTCTATTAACTAGTCATGTCTTAAATTTATTTGACAGTGTTGATGACAGTGGGAAAATGGATGTGATTCCATCTGTTCAAGCCAATTTCTACAGAGAGAGCTGAACTGTGGCTTAGAGGATAATTTTTTGTCCCCTTTGTATGAAAATGTCATCCTATCAAACAGCTGAGCTTTAAGAATTTAGGGATCTCAGAGCAACCACATGTCCAAAAATGTGCGGATGTGGCACGTGTGGGGAACTTGGTGGTGGTTGGTGGTTGGACTTGATGGTCTTAAAGGTCTCTTCCAAACGTAATGATTCCATGACACTGGGACTCAGTGCGGGGGGTGTGTGTACATAGCTATAATTATATCATCTGTGTCTGACCAGCACCTTGGGTGTCTCTCTGGCCTCCTGAGTGTCTGTCTCTCTATATATCTGTATCTCTGTGTATTTATAGTCTGTTTGGGAGGTGGTAAACAAAGGCAGGACTGGGAGTTACTTGATCAAAGAGAGAACTCCACCAGGTAGTAGCAGATGTTACCAGCTGTTGGCATAAAAAACCCTTACTGGTGCCTTGTCAATACAGCAGCTTTTGCTGAACCCTACCAGGAATAACTGGGGGGGGGGGGAAGCACCTTTTGGTAGATGGGAAGTCTGGACCGGCTGCCAGAGCCACACTCTGGAGGGATTTCTGTGCCAAGAGGTTTATGCTGAACTGAAGACTCTCCAGTGGTTGCCTGGGCTCCCTTAGAGCACGTCATGAAAACCCTCCTGAGGGTGCACCGGGAAATGCGAATTGGGCCCTGCAGGTCGTGCTTTGGGCTGCAGAGTCAGGTGAGCTGCGTTCTGGGGCTCCACCAGCACCACGGACAGCTCTTTTATCCCAAGTCTGGCTGAATCCATGGACCAGGCAGTTCCCAAGGGATGTGGAGGAGCAGCTCCTGCTCTGATGTGTGCAGTCCGGTGGGGAAAGGACAGAAACATTTATTGGAAATGAGATGGTTTCTGTCTTAAACGGTGTGTGGTGACACGAGGATCAATAAAACACTTCTGCTGTGTGAATCCGGCAGATGATTGTCTGTCTCTGAGCTCTTTCCCAGCTGGTTTATGTTCTCATCTTACTGCAAACAACAAACAGGGAAAACACCAAAGACTCTCACTTAAGTAAATTTGTTTTCATCTCGGCATGATAAATGAAAACCTTTAGAAGATACTGTGTACTTAAGTATAATTTAAAGGGCAAGAAGGTCTTAGCCACTATTTTGGAAGAGCATGATTTGATTTAATTTATATTCATTTTTTGTATATATACTTACTTCATACTGCATTTTCATTTTATATATATATATATTAATTTGTCTTGTATATTTCTGTTGTAAATTGTATTAACTTTGGATTTAGTTTTGTCAAGAAGCAAGGCAGACCAGGATCACCCATGATTTTAGTTCTATACCTGTGTTAGCAGGAGGGGGCAGAATTTTGTGATGGGAATTGTGAGGGGCACTTTGGAGATGTGGCTCTTCTCGGTTGTGGCTCGTTTTGTGGAATCACTTGGAAAGTTCCTGCTCTTTTTTTTCTTCCCCTTTTATTTCCATGACTTTCAGGCCTTGGTGCCGGAGTTTTTTGCCTGTGTGTGAGACATCCAGGAGGGATTGCAATGTGAATAATTATTTGGCAGTTCAATATGAGTCATTGCAATAATTGTTGGGTAGCTGAGTGTTCATTGCACTGTCTAATTCTTCCTTCCTCAGCAGTGCTGGGAAGGGTTTCTCTGCCTTTTTCCTCCCTGATCAGATGGATTTAGAAGTGACTGAAGCTTTCCCATGCAATTTGTTATGCACTATTAATCTGTGCTACAAAATGGGAGAAGTATTCAGTTCGTTTTTACAGCAGTTTGAATACAAATAATTTTCACTCGTGAACCGGATTTCCTCTCTCTCCACAGGGGGTTTTTACATTGCAAATGTTTTCCTAGACTTCTTATAATGGGAAAAATACAGAATTAATCATCTGGAAAGGATTAATGTCAAAAGGAACTAAATAATAACCACAATTCTTCATATTTTGTCTTGTTTCTGAACAAGAGCTGAAAGCTGCAAGTTTCAAATATGCATCCTAAGATGTCCAATGCTAATTTTGGGGTGTGTAGGATGGATTGAGAAAATCAACAAGAATTTGGGCTCTGCAGTCTATTTCTCGTTAATACATTTTGGCTTCTGGAATAATTTCCTGAGAGGATGTATCAAGATAAATGTTACAATATATTTCCATTGACAAGAAAATACCCTCAAGGAAATTACTTTGTGTGTGTGTGTGTATATATATATACACACACACACACTTAAAAAAGTCCATATGCATGAAAATAGTAAAATGTATCTACTATTTTGAATTAATGAATATGTATTATTGAATATATACTATATATACACACACACTTAAAAAATACATATGCATGAAAATAGTAAAATAGATCTGCAAGTTTGAATTAGTGAATATGTGTTATTGAATATATATTATATATACACATCCTTAAATCCATACACATGAAAATAGTAAAATATATCTACTAGTTGGAATTAGTGAATGTTAATACATAGTGAATATATTCATATATATATATATACACTGAAAAATGCATATGCATGAAAATAGTAAAATGTATCTCCTCGTTTGAATTAATGACCTGTGAGGATTATCCAGGTGTGTTCATAAGGAGGGAGTGTGTCTGTGTAAATGTGTATTATTTCTGAAAACCTTTAAAAAAACATCTTCTTACTTCACTTCCCAGTGTTCCTCTTCCATCTCAGTGTCTTAGATTCTAATTCCAGACTGGTTTGGGTTTAAAGGAACCTTAAAACTCCTCCAGTGTCACCCCCTGCCATGGGCAGGGACACCTCCCACCAGCCCAGGTTGCTCCAAGCCCCGTCCAACCTGCCCTT